>CM053409.1:14277438-14331076 GCA_028644305.1 Xerus rutilus
TGGTGCTCTGTTGCCTTCCTGAGCTCACACTGGCTACAGCATCAAGAATGGACTAGAGATGGGATAGAAAGGAAGATTCTCCCATAGGAAACAGCAGTCATCCATTCCTTATAGCCCCATAGACCTTACACAAAGTACCATAAAGAAGACATTCCAACTCCTTGGCCATCAAATACTTAGTGATCCCCTTGACAAGGGACCACTGGGATCTCCAAGTCTTCTTACAGCCTTAGAACTGATCAGAATTCCTAAGGACGCAGAGATTAAGCAAAAATTCCTTACCTGATATACAGGCCCTTGAGAAGGCATCCCAGCTTACCAGGATTTAAAACTTATAGAAAAAGATGTTTATTTCAGAAAAACTCCAATACGTATAATTAAATAGAAAGCAATATTCTTGGAGTATTAATCATCCCCTAAACCAGGTATAGGTAGGCACTCAGGAATCCCTATACTGGCCACTAGGGGCATAAGAGAGCCATCAAGACAGGACTTCAAAGAAAGGATTGGTGTGTAGACAACATTTTCTCAACTGGAATGGAATAACAATACTTCAATCATAAATTTTATTATGTATTCACTAAGAACCCTGAGATGTACATAAATAATATACCTTTTAGCCATCCTGTGAAGGATCTGGACTTCCCGTCTCTACCTCACAATATTGAATAAGGTTGGAGGGAAGAGCTAGATTGATATAAATGCATATCAAATACCAAAACCCTTTCTCCTTTCCTGCTTCTCACACTCCTGCACCTTCAGAGGCTGATCCAGCGGAAGGAGAGGATCTGATGAAGGAGAAGGAAGAAGGCAGCTCCCCTGAGCTCTTAGGGGCAGGCTGCCCATATAGAATGCCTGTCTTGGGGTGAGGACCAACAGCAAAGAATAGCACAGGGAGAGAACAAACCCTACGTCAAACTTTAATTCCAACCTGGCATTCTAGGCTCCTGTGGCTTCTGGGACTTTCATTCTCTCTTTCTCTCATTATAAGACAGTGACATCCCTGTTCTAGGTTAATGACTGGAATCAAGAATTTTCATTGGATGCCCCCCCATAGCACCGTCTGTTCCTCTCATCGCTACACACATTCTCCTCCACTCTGCGTAGGACTGCAACTTATGCATTTATACAGTTGCCCCAGGCTGTCATCAAGAAAATTACTTATTAATTTCTAAGCACTGCGAAGCTATCTCCAAAACAAATACAGAGTCAACTTGGGATTGTCAGTGTTAACACCTATGCACTGGTTTTGTGTTTTCTGTCAGAACCTAGAAATGTTTCTCATATAGAATCATATACATTTGATATCATTTACAAAATGCAAATTTACTCAACAGTAATTGAAAGTGCTCACCGGTGAAGTCTTGAAAGCCTGCACCCTTTCAAGATGTTAAACAAGGGACGTCTTCTCCAACACATTATAGTAAAGCTAATTATTCCAACCTCCTTCTGTCTAAACAAGAATAACAGCTCAGTAGCTTAGGCACTGCAACCTTGTGATCCTGGTCCCTTTAAGAATGTGCAGAGCAACAGATCCTCTCCTCGGAAAAAATGTATATTTTATCCATGCATGCACATGCACACACACACACAAGATTATTGGTACTTAAAAATAATTTCCTATATTTCCTAGTACATCAGAGAACCTGGGGATCCTAAAGAATGTCTGCCTTCTTTTTCCAGTCCATTAATTTGTTTATTAAACTGATGGCCGCCTGCTTCACTGATGGGATTGGTATTGAGTGCAGAATGATAGTGGTATTTGTGTTTACTTCTCTGCTCCCAAGCTCAGCCATCAGGTGTTTTGCACACATATTGAAAAGGTGCTAATGGCCTCTAGAGGGGACAGTTAGCTAAATGTACCATTGAAAGGGAAAAAAGGCATACCAGTAATCGAAAACAAGGTACAGTGGAAGAAGAAGGCACTTTCTTATCTGAGGCCAGCTCCTGGCACACGATAGATGTCCAATAAACATGCTATCATTGTGAAGTTGTTATTTTAGGGGCACAGAAATGAATTCCTTCATGTTCCCCTGGTGAGTTAGTTTGACCCTGTCACTGTGCAATCACCCTTCAGTCTGCACAGGAGGACTGTGCGATATTACCATCCTCAAGCAGCCTCAGTACATATTGTCATGTTTATGTGGTATCTACCGTGTGCCTGTCTTATTTTTTTTTAATATTGAAACTCTCTGAGGTATGTATCATATTCCAATTTTAAAAATAAGAAAGCTAAAGCTCAGGAAGGTGAGAAGCTCATGCTGGCTCACTGGCTGACAACTGGTGCAGCCAGATTCAGCAGGGACTGTGTCACTCCAATGTCCTTGCTCTATCCCAAGGGCCAGGCTGCCTCTGCCAGCCCTACAGCACTTTTCACTTTCCTCACATACCAACTCATTTCTCACAAACAAACCCAGAGGGGTATTTTGTTACCCTCAATTGCCATCCTGTAAGTGGAAACTTGAGGGGCAGAGAGACTGAGAGATTTGCCCAAGGTCACATAGATGGCTAGCAGTGACTGTGCAGCTAGAAGCCACTGCAGATCCTACAGGATGTCAGATGCCCCATAGGCAGGGAGGTGTGCACATCTCTGCATCCCTATACCAGCTTTTGACCACCATAAAAAAAAAGCTACTAGCCCTAGAATCTAGTCTTCATGGACACAAAAGAGAGCAGGAGAAAGATCAAATGAGACAGACTCGTAAAAAGGCTACATGGGAAATACATTTTTAACAAATTAATTTTTTTCTCATGAGTAAATTTACAGGTCCACTCACCCCAGGAAACATTCATTTTGCACAGATAGAATTTTCATGGCAGATCTACACAATATTTTCAGGGCTGGCACCTTCCTTGGGTGGTCAAGTTGTCCTTCTCACTTCTGCTTGTGTTTGGCATGGGTACAGAACAGCTTGTCACAGTGTCATCAGTGGTACAGAGAGCATTAGAATTGGTGAGTGGTTTAGAAATCCTGGAGTATGATCTCCCCATTTCCACGTGAGCCCTGAAGTCCAATTATGAGCCCTGAAGTCAATTATGTAGTGAGTAAGGGCACAGACTGGAGCACTCCTTTGTATCCCACCTTTGCCTTGGACTAACTGCCTGACTTTGGACAGACTAATTCAAGCATAGTGCAGAGCTCTTGGAGACAGAAATCACCTCCAATTGTGCAAACTTCCAGCTGCCTGGGTTCATCCATGGGAAGCTGTGGAGAGCCCATCCCATTGAATTGTAGCAGCGGGCACTCAGCTCTAACTAAAACCTTCAGTGTCTGGGTTCTTTCCATCACACCAACTTCCAACTCATGCCCACAGTCCCTGTTGTCAACAAATGCCTGGAGTAAGAAAACTACAAATATTCCTCCATAGTCAAATCTATAGAGGTGGAAGAAGAGATGTGTCTCCCAAATATAGGCTACTTAATTCTCTGAATCTACTTAGTTTCTGAATGTTAGATAGCAAAACATCAAGAATTTGACTACCTGCGGGTACCAGCCGTATCTTAGAATATTTAGTCAACCTTACTAATCTCCATGTTTGGACAGCAAGAGTCCAGATAGTGAGGGTCACATCCCTGAAAGACTTCCAAGTGGTCACAAGGACTGGGACAGCCAAGGCTCTTCCCTTCGTGTGCCCCAGATGAGTGCCCTTTGATTTTTAATATAACTAACAGGAGCAGGGCCAATCCCACACTGGCCTCCTGAGAGTGCTGCTGCTAGTCTTTCAGCTGCATTTATTTAACATCCCTTAAAAAACAGCACTGTGCATTGACGTCTTAGGGCACAGCATGGTCAAGATGTTCCTTGGGCGGTACAAGCAGGAAGAGGGAGTGCGGAGACAGGGGCGTCTCCCAACAGCAGGGTCCCCATGGAAAAGGGAAAGAAACAAAGGGTCCCATTTTTCTGGGGCTCCTCTTTCCCTCAGCCTAATTTATGCCTTAGAGCCAGTACGCCATTTCTCTGACTTTGATAATGGGTTGCACCGAAGAGAATTCAAGGTGGAGGATGCCGTGGATCTGCCATTTTGGGCACTTAGTGCCTAATGTTGTCAGGCATGCATTTTTTTAATTAACATTTCCAAAAGCATGTTAAGGAATTTTGATTTCAGTTCCATTACCTCCAACCAAGTGATGGAACCATTTTTTTCTTGGTAAGGGACTGTAGAGGGCTGCGGGAAAGTTCTGAGGATCACGTACCTGAGTAGCTCTGTGTCTTCCCCACCCTGGGGCTGCTTCCTCTATGTTAAGACTCAGGACACTACAAGCTCTCCACAGCCTTACCCATCCCAATTTTCTCTGGGTCTTTCTTCCATTGTCTGCTGGGTAGCCTAGAGCAGGTCCCCTGAACTCATTAAAAAACAGGGAAAATGAAGGTCACTGGTGTGAGCCTCCTTCTCCATCCTTCTGTCTCTGTCCACTTCTTCACCTCCTGAGATGCAGCTAGTTCCTCATCTGTCCGGCTTGGGAAGAGTCAACAAAAGAAAGAGTAGGGGCTTTGGGCCTAGTCATCCTGGGGAGTGGGTTCTGCCCCACACTAGAGGTATACTACTGGGGACTCTTCATGTCCCTGTCTATAGTAGGTAAAATATCACCCATCTCACAAGAGGGCCACCAAGATAGTAAGACACAAGGCATGTGAAGCACGTGGTACCTGGCACCCAGCAAGCCCTCCAGACAGGAAGGGAAGTTCCTTCTCTGAGCTCCTGTGGCCATCCCCCAGTCTGCTTTTCTGCCAGCTTCTGGGTGCTGGCAAACACGCCAGCTGGCATTGTGCTTTATCACAGAACAGAAAACAGAAAATGTAGGGCCAAGGTGAAATGCTAAGAGGACCTGCTGAAACGGTGACCTCTCGAAAATAGCTTTGGCTTCTCTGAACTCAGCCTCTGAGGACATCTGCTGCATTCTGGCAGCTCTGAAATTTGGTGATGTCTCTGACTCGGGTCTTTGGAGATTTCCGTGTTTGACTAACCCCAGGACGCAGCGGGATCAGCAGATGGAGAGTGGAAATAAAAGGTAATCCTAGAGGGATCTGAGGGGGGATAATGATGCCAACACAGGAGATAATAACACCCTCAAACTCAAAAACCTGGGGAAAACAACAGACAATTTATAACATTATAGACCCTAGCAATTTAAGTCTCTCTCACCTCTGTGTGCTTAGCTTCTGTGTGCTTTTTATATATAGGTTTCCCCAATCCCAAATCCCCTCACCAAAATCTTAAGTCACTCAGCCAAAGAGTTTTGGAGAGACTGTTATGAAGGCTTCATTATACATTAAAAAAGTGACTTCCAATTTCAAATACTGAAGTTAAAAATTCACCTGTGGGACCCAGATCTTGCAGGCACAGGCCAGACGTCCCTCTGGGTTGCTCTGATTCCCCCAGCATCTTTTAGAGATCTAAATTTAAATATTAACTTAAGATCACATACATACCATATGTATCCCAGACTTTCAGTCACAAAACTCATCATTTTTTGCTTCTCTTAAAATGTAAAAAAAAAAAAAAAGTAAAAAAAAATCAAAAAGAATAGAATTTCTTGTCAAAAATCTTCCATTTATTTCAGACAGCCCTTATTTTCACTCCAGAGACCTCAGAGAAATTTTGAAAGATGTATTGAACCTGGATCCTATGAGAGTTTTTGGAGGAGCCAGGGAAAAGAGAAAGTAGGTAATTTTAAGACAAAATGTCAGTATGGACAGGAAGTGACCCCATCCAACCCATGGTGTAATTCATGTAAAGCTTCCAGTGTGTCCTCAAGTGTCACTGCTCACCCTTGGGAAGCTCACCACAGCTACCCAGACAGAAGCCTAAGTTTGGAACATTCTTTTCTTAAAGTCTTCCCCTCGGCCAATGCCCTACAAGCCACCTTCCCTCCTCAAAGAGGCAACCCCGGTCCCACCCTTCCCTATCTGGCACAGACCTTGTCTCCTGCTGAGCTACCCAGTGGCCTGAGCAACCCCCGCACTGCCAATAGGGAACAGGGGACTGAGGGTCAGTTTGCAGACAAAGTCCAGGGGCCACCCATCCATCTGGCTCTCCCTGGTCTTGTCCTCTGACCTCCAAGCTAACAGAATATCACTCTCGCCTGCATCTCCCAGTGGTGTCAGCAATGTGATAGGAAACCTGCGAGATATGCTCATGGTGGACATGGAGGACATCCTGGCCTCGGGAGTGGGGAGGTCACACTCCAGGGGCATCTGCCGGGCTTCTCTGCTGTGGCCAGCATGCCTTCTATTCCTGACTTCTCTCACACACATCTCTACCCCAGATGACTCTTTCTGTCTTTGTCTTCAGAACGTGGAGATGATCCTGGGGGGACATGGCATGCTGTGTCTGACCCAAGCAGTGGTAGCTTCCTACACACATTGTGGTGGGTGATGCAACAACTTCACTTCTGGCATTTAACCACTGAGCCACATCCCCAGACATATATATGTATTTTAGAGACAGGGTCTCACTAAGTGGCTGAGGCTGGCTTTGAACTCACAATCCTCCTGCCTCAGCTTCCCGAGCTGCTGGGATTACAGGAGTGTGCCACTGCGCCCGCTGACTTCTCTCCTTATAGAGACACCAGTCATTAGACGTAAGGCCTCTTAATCCGGTATGGCCTCATCCCAACTAGTTAATCCATAAAGACCCCTTTTCCAGATGAAGTTGCCTGCTGAGGTTCTGGGAAGAACTAGGGGAAGATGCTACTGAACCCAGGACGGTGTCAAAAGACAAAGCCTTTTCTCGCACCTGGGTCAGACTGGCTCTGATGAAGCCTCAGAGCTGATAATGGTGGGGCAAGGGCTAATACTTGTCTTGCAAAGTCACTGAATTTCCCAGCTTTAAGGGCAGGCTCAGAGCTGGCCCTGAATCTTCCCAGGGTTCTATGGGCTGTAATTCCCAAGCTCCATCCATGGGGACAGGCAATCAGCCACAGTGGCTAGTGACACAGCTCCTAGGTTGCTGTCACACCTTGAGCTCAGAAGCCTGGGCTGCCCTCAGGGAGAAAGGTAGCCAGCCCTGATACAAGCCACAGCACCCTCTCTAGAGGCTCTTTGGTCTGTGAAACTGGAAGTTAGCTCTTCGATCTGACACTCTTGACCTTGAGAAAAGTGAGCTGGTGGACAAAGGGGGCCTTGCTAACAGAGGGCGTCCCCAGCCCACTAGCCCTGTGGGGTTCCCTTGCAGTGGGGTCTCAGGACCCTGCAGGAGAGGACTTCTGAAGAGTAGCCACCATCTCCTCTCCTGTCGCTGTGACCATCCAACAAGGAACACGAACGGCTCAATTCCTCAAGCCCATGGCATTCTGTGACAGCGAGGGAGCGGAGGAAAGATAGCCCTTCTATGAAGGCAAATGTTCTTGTCCATTTAGATTTTTCTACTTCCCGAGCCCTGGGACACATTCAGCTCATACACGCCCTACACGGCACAGACAGAGTGGGGTGATGTATTTGCAAGCACTTCCATATCCTATTTGTTTTACCTACTGAAATATCATTTCTGTCTGGGAAGGATATTGGATATGGTCGGCTTTTATGCTCTGGGCGCTTTCCCCCCTAACAAAACCCTTTCCTATAAATCTACGGCCCACGGCCTGACTTCAGAAAACACTTTAATAGTCCCCAACTCCTATGTTTTCCATAGTAATATATCCTCATGTCAAGAATACCGGAGTGCTGAGGCCTGAATTCATCGAACAGAACTCATCAATACCCTGCGAGTGGGGTCAGGAACTTCATCGACTCCCGCCCCACTGGAGGGATGCAGGGTAAGAGGAGATCCCGGTGAGCAGAAGCACCTACCAGTCTCTCTTCACCCTATCGCTAGCATCCAGCAGTCGCTGGGCCTCCTGGAGGGAAGGACAAGAGGGATCAGCTTCACTGGTATGTGTGACAACCATGGGTCCTTGACCATATTTAACTCCACACACCAAGCTTCCTCGTTCCCATAGCAACCAGCCCAGGGCCAAACATCATTTCCTTATCTGGCCCCCATGAGTATCTCTGTCCCCATTCCCTCTCATCTTGAAGCAGGACTGAACTCTGCCTTTATCCCCATAAAGCAAATCTAGCCTCAGAGAGGACACCCAGCAAGACAGACATGACTGCAGATTTTTGGATGCAGATTTCAGCATGTTACACCTGAAACTTCTTTTGAATCCTCCTTATATCTCTCATCAGCTGCTTCACCTCTCTCCTCTTCCTCCTGCATTACTTCCAGTGAAAATCTTCCACACCACCTATCACCCCATCAGGAATAACCCCTAGGGGGCCGTGAGAGGTCTGAAAGTCACAGAGCTTGACAAAGAGCAGCTCCAGGATTCGAGCACAATTCCTCCAGACTTCTGCTCTGGAACAATGTCAATCAGACACCAGTCTGTACTTCCATCACATTGGTGGATGTTTTTTCCCACAGTACAGGGACATTTGGTAGGTCAGCAGACTGGTAGGTCCTTCTGCTCACCGAGATCTCCTCCTGCCACTAGATGTACACACTTTTGGTGTGGATCAGCATATCCAGGAATAAAGACTTGCTGAACAAATTTCTAATGTACCCAAGATAATGAATAGAAACCCAACTACTTGAGGGACAAAGTTGGGGTTACTCTCAAAGTTCTTGTTTGCAAACAAAAAATTGAAAGCTGAAGAAAATCGACTGAAGAATCAGCTAGTTTCCTGTCCAGAGAAACCCTAAACAAATTACCAGCTCCCCCAGGGCCTTGATTTACCATCTTAAAAAAAAAAAAAACTGTCCAAAATTGACTATGGCTTTCTCCAGCTTCATAATTCTCTCTAGTTAATTGCACAATCACAATTGATCCTGAAAGGGTCAAATTCTTGGCATTGGGTACATTCATTTAATAAAAATGGCAGTACTTAGTGAGCACCAAATATGTGCCAGGTGCTTGATGTGCCATGTCTTGGGTCCTAAGATGATTTTGCACATCTGGGTTTCCATCCTCATGTGAATGACAAAACAGAGAGTCTAAGTGACTGTCTTGAGGCTATGAGCTGAGATTGGAGCCCGGACCTCTCCACATCATAGTTCATGTCTCTTCACCAGCAAGACCACAGTGAGACTCAAGATGGACTGCCCTGTTCTGACAATGAGCCACTGCACAGAGCTGGCCTGGGAAGTAGAGGAGCCACCCAGCACCAGGCCAAATTCAGAGCCACAGGAAGTCTGTTAGTGAGATACCTCCCCACAGGGGATAGGGGTTGCACAAAACCCATTTAAAACCTTCAGTGTTATCCAGGAAAAGAAAATCTCACTTCACAAGGAAAAGGACATCCAAGGGGGTCCTGCCCGTGACTCAGTCCAGGGCTCCTGGAGGTGGGCAATCCACTGCCCAGACTACACGTGTGTAAGGAACACACACAAATGAAAATGTCCCTGTACCGTGGGACACCGCCCTGTGGAGCAGTCTTATCTCCTTCATGCTATTACTGCTTAGTAGTAGTAATGATCATACGGCTAATGACACGGGGGGGGGGGGGTGAGGGCTTCCCAGGCCTCCTCCCTCCCTAAAGCCTCATCATTCTCTGAAGTAGATCATTATTTATCCCCATTTTGTAGATGAGACTGTATCCCAGATTGGCCAAGTGCTATAGTTTGAACGTGTCCCTCAGATTGCTTGTGTTGAAATCATAATTCTCTGATTTATGTGCTGACAGAATTTACAAGCAGGACCTTTGGGAGGTAATTAGGATTATCCAGATCTTTAGGGTAAGGCCTCTGAATGGGACTTCGGCTTTGACCCGAGATGTATGCTTGCTCTCTCTCACCAGGTGGTGCCTTCTGCCATGCTATGAAGTAGCGAAGGTCCCCTCCAGGTACTGGAATCATGCTCTGGGACTTTTCAGCCTCCACAACCATGAGTTGAGCAAACCTCTACTCTTTATAAATTACCTAGTTTGTGGTATTCTGTTATAGCAGCAGAATATAGACTAAAACATTATGTTCTAGAGTTAGCAGAGCCCAGGGACAAACCCAGGAAGTCAAATCTCAACACTGAACCTCCTGCTGGCTGCCTCAGAGCAGCCACAGTTCCCCATGGAAGTCCCTTAGGGCTATAGACAGCAAGGAAGGTGGCACCCAGAGCTACAGGGGCCTCAGGCTCAGTGTGTCCAGCCTGAGAACCTTCCTTTTCCTGAGAGGCAGCAGCACCCAAGGTGAGCCGGGCAGGGGAGGTAGGGAGGAGATACACAGCATCTTGGGAGAAGTTCCTGGTAAACAAGGAGTCTTCACAGAGGGAGCTCTGAGCTGCCACAGAGGCGCCTGGAGCCAGGGGGAGCTCCTCTTGGGGCAGCAGACTCAGCTCCAGCAGCAAGAGCTGCCCCAGGCGGTCCTCTGCCCAGGCCCTGCTGAGGGAGTAAGGGTGCAAGTTTGCGTCAGGGATGCAGAGCAGCTCCACCCCTCGAGGATCCTCGGGTCTGCTTTCTGCTTTCTTGTTTTACAAATGGGGAAACAGGCGCAGAAAGAGCCATGGCCATCCAGGGCCCAAGCTTCATTTATTAAAACCCAAGAAAAACAAGCCTCCTGTGTTGGAGAGGTCCCCACCTGCTCTTGGTGCCTTTGCATGGCCGTTTTTATCATTCGGAATCATTATGATCTCTATCTACTCCCCACATTCAGGTTTCCCTGTTTGGACCATGACTGAGAGAGAAGCATTAGACTCCCACATAACGAGACCCCAGGCTTCTCTGCCCTGGTGCACCTGGCAGTTTAGTGGTAATGAGGTTTCTCTGATGAAGATGGCTTGTCCCTCCCCTCCCTCCCTCTCCCCCAGTTTGCCCCTGCCACGTTACTCACCAGGCTGCAGCAAGAGCCACCTTCCTTGTGGTCCCCACTCTGAAAGGGACCCCACCTGCAGGACAACCTCTCCTCCTGCTGTCCTGGGCCTGGCTCCACTTCCCCACAGGGTGAGACCTGAGAATCCGACCCACTGAACTTGAGGGAGTGGTGTGTTCAGGAGTCAAGGTGGAAGGTCCAGGGGCCTATGAGAAGGGTCCTCCAGAACATGTCTCCCACTGGGGAGGAGTAGGCTCCATGGACAGTGGAAGCCTCTTCTTCCTCATGTTTACCTCACTTTCCTGACCTGCCCAGCACCTTTCCTACATCGAGAGATCATGGAGGGCTATTGAGCACTCCACCCGTGGAAGGGCTCCATCCCACATATCTGTTCAGAGAGGCCAGTTCTGGGCATGCCTGGAGAGGCCCATGACCCAGCTCCATGGGGCCAGCCATGCATCACACTGAGGATAACACCGTCTAGATTCTACAAGTCCCATCAGCCCTGGTGCTAGGTACCACCCCCCACTTCCACCCCACATTCCACACAGCAGCGCTATGAGTCCTTCTGACAGAAGCCACCCCGCTGCTCAGGAGGCCCTGGCACTGCCATCACCTCCAGCATGGCCCACGAGAACCCTTACCCAACAGCCCTGCCTGGCTCACAGTGCAGTCTCACCTGGCCCTGCTCCAGGTCTCCTGGCCTCTGTTTCAGCCCAAGGATGTTTGTATTGACCCTGATGGCTACGCTGTCTGGAACTCTCCACTCATCTCTCTCTGCTAGAGGTGGCCCCTTGTCCCCTGATTCCTGGCTCAGTTGCAGCCCTCCTGGGCAGCTAGCACAAGCTCATCATTCTTCTCTTTTCTGGTACCTCCTCATGAACCTGTGTTGAGGCACTCTCTGTCTGTCCATTCTGACAGTCCTCTGGGAGTGGAGGCTCCACACAGTTCAGCTCTGAGACCATTCGACCAGCCAGAGCACAGGACAAAATGAGCTTTGTAAACATTTGGGGGCTTTATAAACCATATAAAATACCCAAGAAAATAAATCACATTTTTAAATGATTCTCAATTTGGCCATGATTCATTACTAGACTTGTTTTAAAAATGTCACTTAAAAATAAAACTTTGAGCCCTTTTTGCTACTAGTTCTCAAACAGACTGTTCCATCAGCCCAGGGAAAACAAGCCACCAAAGTGGACCAGTCCACGGAAGCTGCCTCCTCCCACTCCCTTGTATTTCTACAGACTGTCAGACTGTCTGGAAAGATGGGGCCTCTGGCAGCAGACAAGCCACGGAGCACAGATCAAGGAGACAGGGACAGTGCGTTGTGTATGCCGTTCTCTCAGGGACTCTTATCTGCACAAGGATGACTCGGCTCTTGTGTGGCCTATGCTTCTCCTCCTTACCCCAGCAAGCTGCCAGGCTTCATCTGGAATCCCCTAGAACAAGGGGCCGCTAGTGGAGAATCTTGGGGCTCCAGAACCTTTGCGCTTCTCTCATCTCCTTCAGAACTCTCTAGGGCACCCATCGCTGTCAGTGACTCGCCACCTCAGGCTGGACCCAGAGTTCCCAACATTCTCTCATCAAAACTGCCTGGGGTATGTGACATTCCTCTAGCACCTTTCCAGGTGACTTCCTGCCAGAAGAGCTGTCCACGGGCTGTCTGGCTGGGCAGGTTACATGTCCATGCTGGTCTTTGTATTCCCAAAGTGTGCTGGGTGACACCATCTCATTTTTAATACTCTAGGACTCCACACTCTAATCTGAATAAAGATATTAACAGTAGAGAAAGCCTTATGGGGTAGTACTCTCATCTGGAATTTAACAGGGGTCCTCTTGCATTAAACCCCAAAGAAATATATCTCTTATGGGTGGAATTTCAGGGACAATAGCATGTGAGGGAGTAAGAATTTTGGAGTAAGAATTTTGGAGCTGAGAAGGGAGGACTTCCTTCAATCATCCCCAAATAGGCACATGTGCTTCTTTAGGGGTCCCGGAACATGAATTGAAAGTAAGCCCCAACCTACAGAGACATTCCCACACAACCCACCTGGACCATATTATAATGTCAGATACACCCTATGTCCCTTCCTCTGACAGGGGAAGCTTCCTACAGGACAGGATGCGCTGGTGTCAGAGCTCAGCGTAGGGCGAAGCAAGCCTGGGCATACAGGTGTGGCACCTGTGTTGGCCTGGCCTGATCTAATGCCTGCTCCTGGCATACATGAGCTATTGGAATCCACTTCTCCCAAGGCTCCATGCTGGATATGGCCCCTCTAGAAGCTCCAGATCCTGTCTGCCTGGAGGAGCATGAGTAAGCACCACGGCAGTAACTCCAGGTACTTAAGAGAGTGCGATCACATCATGGTGCTCAGGAGGCTGGGGCTCCTCTAGGTAGCTAACAACCGATGCCTCCCCTGTGGATGGAGACCTGGGAAGCCATGGCTCCAGGAAGCACTTAGGGCATCAGATGGGAGAAGCATCGAGCTTCCCATCATCAAAGTTATTATCTCGCAGGGGAGTAGTTTTTTCTCTGATTTGTATCTAAATAGTAGGTGAAATGAGTGCTGGGTGGAGGAGGGAACGTGCGAGCGTTTAAGTCATTTATAGTTTACATTTTTACGGCACAGCAGAGATCGGCATCCGTTTTCCAGCTGCAATTAGTAGATGGAGCCGTCTGCCAAGGCTTCGTGTAAATTGTGCCTATTAAAAGAGTCCACACCATGCAATGATTGATCAACACCAAGGATTTATTCACTGAGCTAACAGCGGTTTTTACTTTTGCCATTACCCAGGGTGATCCATAACAATTTAGATAATGTACCCAGACAGATGCATTTATAAGCCGATGTCAGAGTCCTGTCTTCAGCCTGGTCAGCGTGAAGGAGGAGGAGAAGCTGCTGCTGGCCAGGGCAGAGAGCCCACAGCCTGTCTGGCTTTGGGTCTGCCTTCCCAGGATGCAGAACATCCTGCATCCAAAGGGTAGGCGTGGGGACAGAGCTGCTGCCCACCCTCAATGGCACATGAACCTGCTGCAGACTGTTTCCTCACTCTCCTCATCTGTCACTGGGGATAAGACAGCTGTTACAGGGGGTGGAAAGAGAGGGTTTTTAAAACTAAAATGAGATACATCATGGTAGACTCATACAGATGTACATGTGCTGGTGCATGAGCCTTTTACCTAAGAACGCATGTGCACACATGCAACCATGGAAAATCCCCTCTTGCATAAGCAAAAAGCCTCTCCCCTTTTGTACAGGGTCTTTTCACAGTCTTTATTTGTTTTTCTTGGCTGGCACCAGATGGTGTTTAACACTTCTGCTGAGTTCTGGTGACAGGTGCTGAATGTTCCCTTCTCAGCATTACCAGTCTACTCTGTCTGTGGGTTCCTGGGTGACAGACCTTGGCAGGAGTGCATGCTGGGAAGGCACTCCCGATGGCTATCCCGTGGGAGATATGCTCTGTGAAAACACAGACAAGTTCTACACACTCCACAGAGTTTCAATGATCCCCCCCACCCCACCCCCACACACACTTGTTCCCATCTCCCAGATCTGTGCTCCCGGGCAGCTCCTTCAGGATATGACATGCCCCGCAGAAAACTCACCACCTTCCCTGACCTACTTTCCCAGACTTTCACACCATCAGACAACCCGAGCCAGGAACCTGATTCCCTCCTGTATCCTTCACGCACTGGGCCCCGGTTCCTGCAGGCTCTTCTGCCTAAATATTTCCCCCACGCAGGCTCCCCCTCTCCATTCTCACAGCTGCCACCAAATCCAGCATTTCCCAGCCCCCTACCCTCAGTCTCCCCACACATCATTTGACCTTCCCCAGCATCTGTCTCAAATATAAATTCCGTCATGCCCCTCCTCTGCTTTAAATTCTTCAGTGGTTCCTGCCAAAATCAGGCTGGGGTTTAAACTGCTTTGCCTGAGAATATACCTGACAAACATTTCTTTAAAAGATCTGATTATGCCATCTGTATTAGTCTGGGTTTTTCAGAGAAGCAGAATCAATAGGGTGTGTGTTTGTGTGTGTGTGTGTGTGTGTGTGTGTGTGTGTGTGCGTGCGCACAGGGCGTGGGGGGAAGGAATGGAAACTGAGCTTGAGATGCACTTTTAAGGAATCATCTCATCTGAAATTCTGTGCTAGCTTTGGAAACATAACTTCGGGACAGGTTCCTGCTACCTGACCTCATCCTCAATTTCCACTGGTTTCAATTTATGATTTGTTTGGCTTTATGATGGTACAAAAATCACAAGCACTCAGTAGAAACCATGCTTCACATTTTGAAGTTTGATCTTTTCCTAAGTTAGCAATACTCTGTTTCCTTGCTGGGCAGAACAGCAAGCCTCAGCTCCCAGTTAGCAAACGAGGGCAAACAACTAATGCTCTCCAGTGTGCAGTGTTGCTAAGATAGATGTACAATAGTTGAAATGCATTTTTAACTTACAGTGTTTCAATTTACAATGGGTTACTGGTTAACTGATAACACTGTTGTCAGCTGAAGAGCGTCCACAGTTACCACTGATCAGAATCCAGTACCTACTGAGTGGCAGGCCTGCCTTGTACACCTGACACAGGGTGCATGTGGTGGCTGGGGCTGAGGGTCCTACAAGGCCTAAGGCAGAAATCCAGTGGGAAGCAGATAAGGTGGGGTAGCAAGAGCCTGCCCTGAAGTCACAATTCCATAACTAGCACACAATTTCTACTTAGGCTGTCTCCTTATCTGGAGTGATTTGGGGCAAAGCGTGAAGTAAATGAAGAGAACAAGGCTCTAAGACCCTCCCAGCTGGAAAGTCACCAATGCACCCCGAGTCTCTGAGCCCTCAGCCAGCGTTCTGCCCAGAGCGCAGGCTGCAGGCCCAAAGAATGGCAGCCTGCACTGTCTTCCAGCCTCTGCACGGGTTACTTATTACTGTCAGTCCCCTGCACGCAAGAGGGACTCCCATCAGCAAGGACAGCTAGAAAAATTATGTTCCCAGAGTAACGGCACAATGTGTCCCCTCAGACCCGAGGAGTCATCTACAGAGCATCACATTACAACTGTAAGTGGGTTTTCACCTGGCAATGTGTTACTGGGCCTGGAAGCATCAGGCCAGAGGAAAAGCATATTCCAGACATGTACCCAGGAGCCATAGCCAGTTGCTGGACTGCCATGATGGGGTGGAAGGAAAGAAAGAAGACTTGTTTTCTTAAAAAATATGGAGGAAAAGGGGTGTCCTCTAGTTAGACTTTGTCATTTTAGATCCATTGCTCAGCCTTAAAGAGCACACCACTCTATAGTCTCCTTCTTTAAAAGACAAAACAAGCAAAAATAGACTGTATTTAGTCTGGGCTACCAAGGCACCAAGGTGGTATCTCTTTCCTCTGTCAGGGTTATTCAGGAAAAACAATCTCTGCCATAAGCCATGTGCTCATAAATCCCCCAGCATGTGGCAATAAAGAGCTCCCTGGCAAAGTCTCCCCCTTCAGAATACTCGTCTACATCACCTGCAGGAAAGAGGAAAAGCCTAAATGACACCTGTGCCTGCCCTCACTTGGGCAAGAGGCACCAGGGATGAGCACCACAGCCCACAGCCCACATCTCTTTCCCAGGTTTTGCCTCTGAAATGCCACCTCCCTCTGCATGCTGGCAAGGACTCACTCCACCCCAAGGATCCCACCCTGCACACTGCCTCCAGCATGTCTGGGCTTTGCCGAATGCTCAGCCCTACATGTGCTCCTGGGAGATGGAGGGGCAGTTGGCCCAGGTCAGGCCACTTGAAGAACTCTGCAGAGGAGAGACAGATGTAGGAGCCACATGGTCAGTTCTCCCAGAAGGTCAGTCACACGTACCTGGGCCTTGCCTTTTCCAGACCAGACTCTCCTGCAGCTACATCTATCTAACCTATTTTCCTTACCTTGAGATCCTCAGTGGCCACCCCTTTCACCAGCACCTCCCAAGCTTTTCATAGCCACAGCACTCAGAAACAATGACCGCTGCATGAGCCAAGAGGGTATATGGGAGGTTGTCCCATCTAGAGGCTACCTCCCAGATGCGAGGATGAGGGGTCCAATCAGCATGCATGCCACCAGCTGAGATCACACTATTAGGGCTTCCAAACATGCCAGAGGGTCCACAGAGAGCCACACAATGACACGGGGCCAGGACACAACACAGGTACTTTACTGAAAGACAGCTGTCACGAGAGTGCCCTCGCTATATGCAGTGCTCCTAGATACTCTGTTCTCTCGGCCTCCCCTAGCCTGTCCTATCTTGCCCTATCCTATCTTAATCCATTTTTTAAATGTTGGTTATATCCCATTAAACAGTATAATCAATCAGTGGGTCTTGGGCTACCATTTGGAGATCACTGGTCTGCCGGTCTTCTTGGCTTACATGGTGAGGGATATCAAGGCCAGCCCAAGCCCCCTTCACTTCTTGCCAACCTCCTTTACTCCAGCAGTCTTCAGATCCTGGAAACTTGGCAAGTCCAAACCTCATCTCCTCCAAGTCTCCACACAAGCCACTACCTGGTCTAGGAGCCCTCTCTGCTTCTACATCTGCCTCAGTTCTCTGTCCTAACATCTGTGGATGGATCATCTGGCTCCCCTCTTTGCAGGGATTCTTGCAGGCTGTGATGTGTCCTCAGCTCTGTGTCCAGAGGGCTTTATCAAGCAGGTGCTGGGCAAGGTTGCTGAGTGGGTGTACAGTGGGGACCTCAACGAGAAAGTCTTCAAGGACCAGTGGCAAGAATGTACAGCTGACGAAGTGTTTCTGAAGTGGACCCTCCCTGACCAAAATGGTCATGACCATGATCATGCCCACAACTACTTCAGGTGGACTGGTCTGATCAATAGGTCCCCAGCCCAGTTTCCACAGTCTTCTTTCTGAGACATTCATTGACAGGTAAATCAAATATCATGACCATAACTACTGATCTTCTCACCAATCCTGATCCTCCTGTCCTGTTCCCCAGCTGGGCTAATGGAAATCTCATCTATCCATTGCTCAGACACAAACGCGGGGGTCTCCTTGCCCCTGTCTTCTCGCACTCCTTGTGCAATCTGTAAGAAACCCTGTTGAATTTATTGTCACCTGCACCTGGAATTTGGTTTTAATTCTCCCATGCGCCACCACTATGATCCTCGTCCAACACCATCATCTTTCCCACATGACCATGTAGCCCCCTGGCCCATCCTCCTGCTTTCTACCTCCTCCCAGGTTACAGTTATGGCCATGCTGGGGCAGGTGTCCATGGCATTTCGACATGTCTTGTGACTACGTCTTCCTGACCCATCTTTTTGAAGATATTTATACATGAACAGCCTTGGAAGACACAGAGGCAAGATGTCCTTCCTGGCCAGAGGGCAGGTTGCTTCCCTAACAAAATAATAAGGATATGGTCTCACTCCAAGCCAAAGTTTTGACAGATTGGCTAAATAGCCCCTTATGAGGTTGGGGACTTCCTAAGCTCGGGGTTTCTCAGCTGCTCTAAATTGGCCCCGTGGGACTTGGGGAGCAAGAAGAATGATGTGAATAAGAGGCTCAAGTTGACCTCTGTGTCATGAGCAACAGAATCCTGGTGTCTAACCAGGAGTCCAGTGTCTCCACCAGCACCTGTGAAACTGTGTCAGGCTAACTTACTCGCAGGACAGCAGACCTCTCACAACTCCTGCAGAGCCAGCCACATGTGCACTTCCTATCTAATTCATGTCAAATCACTCTTCCACTCAGAATCCCACAATGGCACACCCCACCACACCCACACACAGAGTAAAATCCAAAGTCCTCACAGTGGCCCCAAGGCCCTGCACAATCCACCCTTACTTCATCCCCTGACGCCTGGTGTGTTAGTCAGCTTTTGTACCATTGTGACCAAAAGACCCAACAAAACAATATGGAGGAGGAAAAGTTTATTTGGAGCTCACGGTTTCAGAGGTCTCAGTCCATAGACAGCCAACTCCATTGCTCTGGGCCTGAGGTGAGGCAGAGCATCATGGCAGAAGGTATGGTGGAGAAAAGCAGCTCAGGACATGATAATCAGAAATCAGAAATCTCTGTTCTCTAGGAGCAAAATAGAAACCCCAAAGGCACACCCTCAATGATCTATCTCTTCTAGTCACGCTCTACTTGCCTGCAGTTACTGCCTGGTTAATCCACATCAGTGGATTAATCCATTGATTAGTTTACACCTCTCATAATTTAATTATCTCATCTTAGAAAGTTTTTGCATTGTCTCACCATTAGATTTTGGGCGACACCTCACATCTAAACCCTAACATCTGGCTCCCCTTTCCTGTTCCTCTCCCCAACCCGTACTCTGCTCCAACCATGCTGGCCTCCTTGGGTTCCTCAGACATGCCAGGCACATGCTCTGCTACAGACCTGCCACTTGCTGTTCCATTTATTAGATGCTCTTCCCCCATGTCCCTATGACTCTCTCCATTGGCTCCTTCAGGTCTTCATTCGAGGTCATGTTCTCACTGAGACCACCCTATTTAAAATCACATTCTCCCTATCACAGGCCCTCAACACTGCCTCCCTAATCCCTGGATCCCCAAAGGGCCATCTGCTCCCCACCTGTGCAAGTATCTTCTTGAGTCTGGCCTGGGCTGAGTTCAATAACTCTCAGCACCACCTCAGCCCAGGCAACGCTGGCCAGTCTCGGCCCTATTGGACAGTGAGGGCATCAGCAGACAAGAGGTCTCAGCTGTGGCATGGGACCAGGAGCACCCAGGATCACAACAGCAGTCAGATGAAGCAGGAGGAGACCAGAAAGGAACCAGCACCGGGCGACTGGCACAGGTGGTATAAGCAGGGGTCAGCATCCCTGAGGAGCTGCAGAAGTACTGGGAAGTTGGTATGGCCCAGGGCTGAGTGTCAATCACTCAGCTGGAAAAAGGCTCAGGCTGCAGTGATTTGGGCATTTAAGGCACAAGTGGAACCTGCTCCCATCTCTAGCTCAGGCTGGTGACATCGGGAAGAATCAGCTTATTTGTTCAACTCTTAAATTTTCTACAGCATCTTAAACTCTTTTCTGTTATGAGTTTGATGATTTTGACGGGCCTGTTCTATTTATGTTTGTGATTATTTTTAGTGTTTTGCAATTAAATTTTCTTAAATTAAAACTTGAGACCTGAGCATTGGCTTGTCTGTAATGTACCCTGCTGTGAACATATAGGCAGTTTATATCTTTGGGTTGCAAAACCTCAGAAAAGAGATATTTCAATATTTGGCACTCAACAGGCTTGTTTCCAATGTCACCCACATGTCTCCACATCTGTGTGCACTGCTTTTAATTCCCACACCCTCAGAGACAACCTGCAGATGCCTGGGAGCCAAAACAAAGAGCTGGAGAAACAGCAAGGCCTCTCTTAAAGTCAGGCCTAGCCGCTGTGTTCCAGCCTCCCCCTCACACACTGCAGCCTGGGCTTCTGCCTTGAACCTGGGCTTCTGAACTGCAGGTCCTCTGGACTTCCCCTCACCCAGCTAGATTCATGGATACCCAGCAAAGTTCACTCTAAAGCATATCTAGGTTAATTCCTGGCATACAGAGTTACATAATAAACATGGGCCTAAGGGACCTGGTTTTCCTTCTGGATCCAGGACCCCATCACACTCTTCCCAGTGGGTGACACTCTCCTGAGGCGCTCCTCCCCTCAGCTGCTCCGTAGCTCATTTTTCCATTGATAGGCCCTGCCCTTGGGGTCCTCTATTGGGCTGACAATTCCCCTTGCCGCCTCCTGCAGCCTGGACTAGAACGGCATTCTTTCCCCATGGCTGCTATCACTCCATGGTTGCAACAGCTACCCTATGTCCCTATGTCCAACTTCCCCTCCAGGCTGCATTTCCAACACCAGCGCTGTTTCTATTCAGATACACCTTGGCATTTGGGACTCAGTTTCCCTCAAGCCCTCCCTGCCTCCTGACTTCCCTCGCTGTGTTAATTCACCTTCCACCCTCTCTGTCACCCAGATATCAGCTCACGCCACACCCATTTCCAACCCTTCCTGCATGCCAGCCCTGCTACAGAGGCTGCAGGAGGCAGCAATTCTTCTTCCTTGCAACTGAAAGTGGACCTGAGACAGGACTCTGTCCAGTGGTTTGGAAACAGAAGCCTACCAGGGAGTCTGGGAAAGCGGGACAAATGTTGTGGTTCCTCCTCCTCCTTCCAGCTTCCCTTTCCCCCAAGGCACCGCAGCACAGACATGTTATCTGGAGCTGTAGCAACCCTGAGACAATAGGGGACAGCAAGTAACTTGCTAAGAGTCACAGGGAGGAAGAAATGCTAGGGGCTTTGGTGGCATTGCTCCCAAGCTCCGGACAGCTCATTCTGGGAGGTAAATACATGCTTTTATTGTTTTCTGCTGCTTGCAGGGAAAGCATCCCCCGACTGATAAGGAACATGCAGTTTATTCTTTATTTCTCCTTCTTCCACTCCTTCCCCTCACTCACACACAGCCTCCCTGACCTGATTGCTCTTCCTCTCTTCTCTCTGCCTTCCGCCCTTCACTTGGCACTTCTTTGCCAAATGCTCTTTGAGCGCCCCCTCTGGACAGGCATGGTGCTGCATGATGGAGAGAAAACAGGAAGCAGCCACACAGGGAGCTTTCCCCATGCAAGGAGCACCCAGGCTAGGGCTCTGCCCCCATCTTGCCTGTACTCCTCGCCCTGGTAATGCCCAGCTTCTCAGGCTCCTACCACCATCACCTCTGCCCTCTTCAGAGTTCCCTGCACACCTTCAGCACAGTCAGAATCCTAGGTTTTCTCTAATAAGGTCTGTCCTTAAGTCTTCCCTCTAGAGGGTTCTATGGCCTTACACTCCTGTCTAGGACCATTATGTAACCAAGAGCTGGGTTTGTCCTCCTCAACCCCACTCTCACCCCATACCCACTGCCTGTCACCATGACCCTGGTCTCAGCCCTTGAATGCCAGTCTCCAGACACTTCACACCCCTGTCCCCGCATGAACTCAGCACATCTCTGATCAAGGTGACAGTGCCAGGAAAAGGGCCCAGTGTTCAAACCACTTAAGAAGGACCAGAGTTGCCTTCAGGCACAAGATCCAAACAGCCCTACAGGGACAAAGGCCAGGGAAGGATGCCCACTGAATAAACACTATATACTAAGCCTTGGGCCAGGGACCATCTGTGTGCTATCTCATTTGAAAATGCTCAACTGGGATAGCTGTACAGAGTTTCTGAGATCTAGAGTGACTGAGCATTTGGTCTGAAGTCACAAAGCATAGAGAGCAATGCGACTGGCGGAGCTGGTGGTCTGCAGGTAAAGACTGCATGTCCTGGGAGCAGAGGACAGCTGTCTCCCCTTGCCCACTACCACTGGCTCCTCAGCACTGCTAAGACCCTTCCTCAAGCCAGACGCCCAGCAAACATCAACATGGGAGCCATGACAAAATTAATCCTAACATCACCAAGCTTGTCACTATGCAGACTAAAGGCCAATCAGGGGATTGTGGACTCCTGGGGACATGGCTCCCTAACAAGCTGCTAGGTTAACAGCAAGGTGGCTCAAGCCCAGAGCCCTCAGGTAGGTCCCCCGGTCTATCCAGGAGAGTCTGTGGAAGCAGCCTGGCTGCCAAGGTCAGCTCACACCCTGACTATGGTGATATGCCGTGTGCAGGTAGGAACCCGGCTTCTGCCAGCCTCAGACTCCAACCCTCTAGCTGAAGCCCACTGGAATTGCCAGAATACACGAGCCACTCAGCTACTCCCAAGGAATAGAGATAAAGAGACTGACAAAACTAGATTATGCAGGGCCCTTCTTTTTCCTGCTTGTCTTATGATTAACAAAGTGCTTTCACGTCCATTATTTCATTAGGTGTTCACAACAACAACAACAGGTGTGACTTTTCAGAAGTTTTACAGGAACATCAACAACCCAATAAGGCTCCCAGAGGCCTGGCAAGCTGAACCTCACCACAATCCCAAGTGCAATGGACACTGGAAGCAATCAATTGTGTCTTGCTTTTCTTCCATTTGGTGCCCCATGGAACCCAGTGCCCAAGGGACCCATCTCATTAGGCACAGCAGGAAGGAAGGGCCCAGGGCCCTCCTCCGGCCATTCTGCATCCTCTCTGAAATGTTTGATGGAATTATGGGGGAAAAGCAAGATGTCAGCCTGGAACAAAGGCAGGCCACCCTCCTCAGCACTGAGGCATGCCTGCCAGTCCCAGATGTTGGCCTAGAGGAGAGGCAGCTATAGAAATGCAAAGATGGATTTCTGGGAACCTTACTGAGCACACAGCTCCAGACTTGTCTGCATCGGGGACCACCTCTGGAATTTTTAGTTATGTCAGTGAATGTTTTCTCATCTTTTTTAAGACACAAACAGTCTCCATACCAAAACAAAGAGTAAGCCAAGGCCTCCTAATTAGTGACAGGGCACAGAAATCTGCCCCCAAATAGAAGTTAAAGCCAAAGAAAAGCCCAGGTTTCCAACCATAGACAGTTACTTGTACGCATTTGACAAATACTTAGGGGCAATATTTGAACATGATGCTAATTGGTTGGAAAGATAGTAGTTAGCCCAAAAGACAGGTCTCCCATGTTCAGGGATCTTCATAGGACAGAAGCAGGCATTGTTGGAGGGGTTGGGATGTAAGTGCTAATAATACAAACCTTGTCAGAGGGAGGTCAGGAAAGACTTTCTTCTAAAGTCATGTTTAAATTGAAACTGAAGGACAACTGACCTGAAACCTCAAGAAAGCAATTCTGGGCAGGACCACAGTATCCATGAACCCCATTGCTGACACAGCAGTTTCATCACTAGCCACTCATGAATAATGGTGCATTCTGCAAGTAGGATATAAGTGCATTCTACATCTTCTTTGGTAGTTTTGAAATAAAAACATAAGCAAATCTTTCCAAACTAATCAAATAAATAAGCAAAGAAATATTTACAAGGATTTCTGTTGCCTCAGTGTTTATAACAACAAAAACGTGCAACAGAATCCTAAAACTAACAGCAAGGTCTGTCAATAAGCCCTTACTGCTGGAAAACATTTTAAAAGACAATGTAAACACACATTTATTGATGTGGAAAGATGTACACATCTAGGAAAAATAGGCAGGCTGCAAAGAGTATGTATAGGATGATTTCATGTATTGAGCACAAAATAGGAATTCAATAAATATTTGCTGAATGAATGGAAAATAAATATATCAGCAGATAAACAGCAAAGAAAATGTTCACATTCATTATTTCTAGGCGATGGGATTATTGGTGATTTAAAATTCTTTTCTGTATCTGCCTATCTGATCTATCTGTTTTCTTTGCATTACGCATATGAATTACTTGCACAATAAAAAGGAATAAATAAAAAATCTATACAAAGCAAGCAATGACTTACCAAGGTCAGTTTTAAAGATCAACACTCAAAATCAGAAAATGAGACTTCAGGAAAGAAATAACGGGAAATAACATGGCTAGGTAAGTACGACGGAGAGGAAATATCCCTCCCATAAACATGGAGGGGAGATGAAACTTTCTTCAATGTCACAGCAAAACATTTTGAACACAGGTCTGTCTCACACTTCTTATTTATCCAGCTATCTGTAACACTGCACATTAGTTCAATATTAGCCAAGGAAAACATTTACATTGACGCAAACATGAAATCAACAAGGCTTATGTCTGCACGATGCCAAAAAGATTATGCTAAAAAAAAGTCTATGTAGGTTAAATAGCCAAATATTTGGGGAAATCTGCACAACAAATGCCATTTGGAACAATTTCTGGGGTGACTGATTGAATGGTCCATTTTTCTCTAATATTTTAGCAAAATAGAGACTGTGGCCTCAAACGAGCAAGCCAAAGCCAGGCACATGCACCACCAGCTCCCTTGTTACCATCACTGAAAGCATGTGCTGGGCAAACAACACTACCAACTCTCTGATGGCCTCTTGCAGCCAAATTGTAATCCTCTGATTGTTCATATCATTAGAAAAATTCTGTTAACTTTGAAACTCTGGAAGCCCTGATGGAGGCACAGCACTGGCTCTGATCCTGGCAGCAGGTGCTTTGAAGAGCTGGCCAAATGGAAGGGACTGGTCCCTGAGGAGCCCCCTTACATCACAAGAGTGGCTGCCTGCCTCCTGCACGGCTTTCCAGGCCCTGCTTAAGCAGTGTGTTTCCCACCATCTTGAGCTTTGCTTCATACACCAGGATGTGGCCTCCCTACTCATTGAAGGTGTTCACAGTAGGCTAAAGAGGTTAGGGAAGGCACACACAGCAGGGGCAGGGGGTAACCTGAGTCTTGGAGTACTTGCCATGAAGGCAAAGATGCCAGGGACATGGCTGTGCCAGCCCCTGGAAAGATGTAGGGTACCGCTCCAGACAGCTCACTGCTGTTTCCTTGAAAAAGCATGAGGCACTCAAAGACTTGGGAAAGAAAAGGAGCCATAACCTCCTAGAACCATGCCCCCAGCATACTCACCTTGGGCTGGAATCAGCAGTTACTGTGTGGTTATTTCTGACTGGAACATGAACTCATGAAGCTAAGATGGTAACTGACTAGCTTGGCATCCCTGCCTTGGCACAATATCTGACCAAGAGTCCTTTCTTCAGTAACTGTTGGCACTTAAATGAGTGAGTGATAAATGAGCCTGAAACTAGCAAAAGTGCATCTTTCCCAAAGGCTGGGCTCTACATAAGCACACACTGTAAAAATCGGATGGCCACACTATTTCCAGGAAATCCCTTATATTTTCCAGAAGGTACATACAGAGCCAGCCAGCATCTCTCTTCCACCACTGGATGAGGTCACTAGTTCTTCCATGGAAAGTTAAAGGAAGTGGGTGCCTGGCTCAGGGAATCGTCAGGCTGCACAGACTCTCACAGGTGCTTATAAGCAAGGAACACGAGGACACACTTAGCACCACGAGTGCTCCATGGTAGGTCCATGGGAACCTAGACCCAGCAGGAGGAGAGCGGGCCCAGCCCTTCTCCTGCTAATGCTGAGGTCCACCTGCCTGCAGGGAATGGAATCCCCGGCAGTATTTAAGATGGTCTTTCTTCCTCTTCAAAATAACACAAGCAAGTGAATGAGTAAAATTCCTATTTCACAGGACTCCGCTGCATTCCTGTAACTAGATCATCGTAAACTCAAAATGAAACAGGTATGGATTGGGGGAAGGGAACAGGCTGCCCCGTCAGATCAGATTGCAGGACTGGCCAAAATCTGGCTGGTACCATTCAGGCAGTGCACACCCTGCAGGTGCCAGCACACCTGCCTCTCCTGCTCCCCTGTTCCCCTGCCTGCACACCAGCCGATCAGCCTCCACCTGGGCTTATGGCAGTATTGAATTTGCCTGCTCCTGGACACACCCATGGGTGTGCTATTGCTTCAGCAAGCCCAGCAGCTGGAGAACTCACTCCTACAATGCAGACAACCCCCGACCCCATTCATCTCACTTTCAGATTATCTGTGGGTGATAGAGGAAGAGGGTCTTCTTGGTGGGCCAAATAGGTACAAAGGGACAAGAATAAGCACAGCTGTAAGGTTACTCATTCCTGCCAGTGTCAAACCAGACCACATTGGAGCCTGAAGCAAAAGAAAAACCAGTAATCCTGATCTTGTACTGATTTAGAATTTTGATATTTTAGTCAGCTCTTTCACTACTGTGACTAAAAGATCTGACCAGAAAAATTTTAGGGAAGAAAAGTTTATTGGTTTCAGAGGTCTCAGTCCATAGAAGGCCAGCTCCGTTACTCCAGGCTGGAAGTAAGGCGGAACATCATGATGGAAGAGTGTGGCGGAGGGAAGCAGCTCACATGGTGATCAGAAAACAGAGAGAGATCTCCACTTGCCAGATACAAATATATACCCCAAAGCCATGCCCCAATTTCTACCTCCTCCAGCCACACCCGACCACTTCAGTTACCACTCAAGTTAATCCCTCTGAGGGGATTAATTCACTGATGGGGTTAAGACTCACAACCCAATCATTTCTCCTCTGAACCTTCCAGCATTGTGTCACACATGAGCTTTGGGGGGACTCCTCACATCCAGACCATAACATTCAAATATGTAACAGTGAATCCCACGCCTACATATGACACACCGATAAAAAGACGGAAAAGAATTTGAATATGTTTTCACCATATATATTTTACATTTAATCTTGATTTTCTAAAATACTGTATTATGTATAATTTATCTTGATTTCTGAGGGCTTTTTTCTTTTTTTCTTTCTTTTTTTTTTTTTTTTGGCAACTCCTTAATTTTTACAGCTGGATGAATGTTGTACTCACTTCGCGGTAATCCCTGTGGATAAAGCTATTATTTATTAACATCCAATAATATGCCAGACACTACACTTAAAAGACAAAATACGTAACTTTCAGATTACTCATTCCTCTTCACTCTCACCAGCGTTACCAACTGGTACCTGCAGGGGTTCTAAGGGATCTGGAGGGGACTGTGGAGACCAATCACTTCCATGAGCATTTGCATAGGGACTTAGGAGGGGCTTCCCTGCTAGAGGATTCACATACTGGTGGGTGTTTCAAAATCCAGGTTTTGAATTTTTCATAAGATTATTTTAGATTTTTGGAAGAAAAATTATTATGAGATCTGCAGCCAAAAGTATTTTTCTTGCAATTTAATTCTTTTTTTTTTCCAGGAGAACAAAACAAAGTTCTCTCTCACACACACAAAGTCTAATTTGATTTAAAGTCATAGGTCAGCTTCTTCATCTGTTCATGAATATCACATTCTCATTAACACCCAGGGATCTATGCAAACTTCACTGAAAACCACAGAGCCTGAACTGGGAGCTGTTTTTCAAGAATGTGTATGTCACACTGAATATCAATGCACCATCTCTGGCTTCTGAACCGTGAGTCTGCTAATATTAGAGTACTATGAATGAGTTGAGATATTGTTAACTCTTAGGCTAGATCAAATTGGTGTTCAGACTGAGCTGTCAACATGACAGACCTGTGGTTGTCACCATTCTGCTACGTGTGGGTTAGCGTCCTTCTACAACTCTGTCAATCACCTCATGTTTTTCTGTGGGCAGCTCCCACACACCTTTCCAGGTGATGATAACACTGGCCAAAGTCCAGAAGTGGACAGAAGTCATCCAGGTCAAGATCTCTTTCCTCTAGTTCAAATGACATTAATATCTCGCATCAAACATTCTCCAACACCTGTCAGTGCCGAACCATTTAATGCTTAATTAAATGCAGTCCATCTTGTTAATGGAGAAATATTTGTCTTCTTAGGTAGAATTAACTACTTAATGGTGGGAATTTTATTTTGCTTATTCCCACATGTTCAAAGCTGTCTGTGGGCTGTGTGGGGACCACCACACATGAGTCCCACACAGCACCGGAGATAGGAATGATCTGCAGTAGTTGAGCAGCCCCTCTGAGGTGGGTGGACCTGCCAAGATGCCAATCCGCCTGCTGACTGCAAGACTCCAGCTTCTTTCTACCTTGGGAAAGAATGTTCAATGGAAGGTCTTTGAAGTCCCCCAAAATAAATAAAGCATACACGGGGTCCATTTTGCCTTTTGCCATTTGCCAGAAGCCAGAAGAATCATCTGGCTGTGGGCCTGTTCTACCCCAGCATTTTGAAACCATTTTCTGTGTTCTGTGGTTTTTTCGTCATCTTATTTCTTTTAGTCAGTCTTTTACCAGTCAGGGAATCTCATCCCTACCGTCCACACGGGACGTGGATGACACTCACATGCTTGGCTTAGGGCTGAGCCCAATACAAGGCTAGAGAGCAAAAGCCTTACTGGGGTCAAAGCCAGACACAGAGCAAGGCAGATGGGGTGCTGTGTGCACGTCCTGCTGGGCAGAGAGCGGGAAAAGCCCGAGGGGCCAGGTAGGACTATTTGGAACAGTTTGAGGAAATTTATCCATAGGCTGGATCAACACCAAAGATGTACAGAGGCCAAGATCATCATACAGCTAGAAAAAATGAGGAGGGGCTTAGCACAGGGGAGCCAATAATCCTAAGTTTGGATTGAAGAGGACACACATCAGTCCAGGCATGTGGTTCGAGACTGAGATCATGCCCACCATTTGTGTTGGAGACCACCTGATGGCCAAGAAATCAGGACAGTGTGTCCTCCCAGAGATATTCTGCCCAAGTTTCCTCTATCCACAAGCCAATACGCACAGTGCTCAGCTCCTTCACCATCCAATTCCTGGGGCTGAGGTGAAGCTCCACATTCCCTGGTTATGATGACATCCAGGGGTATCCACTGGTCCCCATTCTTCCCCACATTTATAATGGCCACTGGAGATTCAGGCCTCTTGTAACAGCACCTATTTATGAATCCTAAACTTTGGTACCAATTGACCAATAAAAAAGGTAGACTCCATGGTCAATGTGTAAAGAATGTCACAACAGTGACGACTCTAGGGTAGAGAGAAATTTGACTGGAATTTTTATCTCTTGTCCAACACCCAATAGCACAGAGGCTCAGAAAAAAAAAATGCAGTGCGTTTTATTGTAAAATGGCCAAAGGTAACAGAAACATTATCACAAGACGCCTCTCACACTGGATTTTACCTCCATTGATTGGAGACCAGATCTTGACTACAAATTTGTCTCTTTTTCCAGTTCAGGAAATGTCTCCGTGTCTTTGTTCCCTGATGAAAAACCCCATTATGTTATTGACTCAGTGGAAATCCATGAATAACAGGATAAGCTCCAGCCTCAGAAAGTTTCCCTGAAGAAGGATTTCCCAAATATTCCTAGAGATGGATCCTCCCTGCTACCCCTGAGAACGACTGGTGGTGGTAGATTTCTGTGTGGGGTTTTCCTGCTGGATCCTGATGCCGGGGGTGAATTTCACTACCTTTTCCTGCCTTTCCCCTCTGCACTTCTCCTGGAGGGCTCTCCTGATGGCACTTGTCATAAATGAAAACCAAGGTCAGATTAGTCATCCGTTTACATTAAGAAAGTCACCTTCAAAATGATTAGTACTCTCTCTCTCTCACTCTCTGGTCTTAATTCTGTGGATAAACAAGAGACATGTATATTAATGAAAGTTCTTGTTTAATTAATTGGTATAAGAGAAACTGTAATGAAGACTGCCTGACCATGGAAACTTGAAAGAGGGCACCAGCATGGATTGGTGCACAAAATATGAGCATGTATCTTTATTGAGTCAAATTAATAATTTTCTCATTCTGACTGCCTAATAGAGGGAAGGCAGGGCCCCTTTTGGTAGAATATAATATCAGCACATCTGTAGTATTTTATATGCAATGGCCAGCATACAATAAAAACTCACTGGACATGTGAAGAGGCAGAAAAATTTGACCAATAATCAAGGGAAGGAATATCACAGAAATATACCCACATGTAATCCAGATATTGAAATCAGAAGATGAAAAATTTTAGAGCAATTGTCATTAACATGTTAATAAAGTATAAGATAAACCATATGGATGAAAAGATGGAGAACTGTAACAAATCGGGACCTAGAAAAAAGTTTTAAAAAACATTTTGTAACTGAAATATGTGCAATATATCTCATTAAGCACTTATCAGGATAATTAGCTGGGCACAGTGACACACGTCTGTAATCCCTGTGGCTCTGGAGCCTGAGGCAAGAGGATTGCAAGTTCAAAGGCAGCCTCAGCAACTTAGCAAGGCCCCGAGCAAATTAGCAAGACTTTGTCTCAAAATTTAAAAACTAATAATAAAATTTAAAAAGCTGGGAATGTGGATCACTGGTTAAAAACCCCTGGATTCAATCCCCAATAACCCCCCGCTCCTCTGCAAAAACAAAAGAACTTACCAGGAGTATTAAATAACAAACTGGATGGACACAGCAGGAGACAAGATTAATATATAGCAATACTAAAGCCAGAGAGAAAAATGAAATGAATGGGGGTAAAAAAGAGAAGAGCATACCAGAGGTATATGGGAAATGGCCAAGTTGTCTCACGTGCATGTAATTAGAGCTGTACAATGTTTTGGCTTCAGATAGACCTGAGCTGAACCTCAGCTTGCTCACTTATGAGTAAATGTTGCACTTTTTTTTTCTGCATATTTTGGTTATATTCATTATTGTATCTATCCATACATATTTGAGCTTTCTTTTTATATTTGTTCTTTTTAGTTATACATGACAGTAGAATATATTTTGGGATCTTATACATACTTGGAGTATAACTTCCCATTTTGGGGGAGTGGTGTGGGGTTACATTGGTCATGTGTTCATATATGAACACAGGAAAGTTACGTCTGATTCATTCTACTGTCTTTCTTATTCCCATCCCCCATCCTTTCTGTTTATTCTCCTTTCTCCAACCCATTGAACTTCTATTCTTCCCTCATCACTCCTTGTGTGTTAGCATCTGCATATCACAGAGAACATTTGGCCTTTGTTTTTGGGAGATTGGCTTATTTCACTTAGCATAATAGTCTCCAGTTCCATCCATTTACCAGCAAATGCCATAATTTCGTTCTCCTCTATGGCTCAGTAGTATTCCATTGTGTATATATATCGCATTTTCTTTATCCATTTATCTGTTGAAGGGTGCCTAGGTTGGTTCCATAGCTTAGCTATTGTGAACTGAGCTGCTATAAACACTGATATGGCCTCATCTTTATAGTATGCTTATTTTAAGTCCTTTGATTATATGCTGAGCAGTGGGATAACTGGGTCAAACAGTGGTTCCGTTCCAAGTTTTCTGAGGAATCTCTATACTACTTTCCAGAATGGTTGCACCAATTTGCCGTGTCACCAGTAATGTATGAACGTATCTTTTTCCCCACATCCTTGCCAACATTTATTTTTACTGACTGGTGTGAAATGAAATCTCAGTGTTGTTTTAATTTACATTTCTTTAATTGCTAGAGATGTTGAACATTTTTTTCACATATTTGTTGACCAATCATATTTATTTTTCTGTGACGTGTATGTTCAGTTCCTTAGTCCATTTGTTGATTGGGTTGTTTGGTTTTTTTTGTTTTTTGTTTTTTTTTTTTTTTTGGTGTTAAGTTTTTGAATTCTTTATATATCCTGGAGATTAGTGCCCTACCTGAGGTATGGGTGGCAAAGATTTTCTCCCATTCTGTAGGCTCTCCCTTCATATTCTGGATTGTTTCCTTTGCTGTGAAGAAGCATTTTAGTTTGATACCATCCCATTTATTGATTTTACTTCTTGTGTTTTAGGAATCTTGTTGAGGAATTTGGTTCCTAAACCAACATGATAGGGATTTGAGCTGACTTTTTCTTCTAGTAGGCACAGGGTATTTGGTCTAATACCTAGGTCCCTGATCCACTTTGAGTTGAGTTTTGTGCAGGGTGAGAAACAGGGGTTTAATTTCATTTTGCTACATATGGATTTCTAGTTTTTCCAGCACTATTTGTTAAAGAGGCTATCTTTTCTCCAATGTATGTTTATGGCACCTTTGTCTAATATGAGTTAACTGTGTTTATGTGGGTTTGTCTCTGTGTCTTCTATTGTGTACCACTGGCTTTCACATCTGCTTTGGTGCCAATGCCATGCTGTTCTTATTACTATAGCTCTGCAGTATAATTTAAGATCTGGTATTTGATGTCTCCTGCTTCCCTTTTCTCGCTAAGGATTGATTTGGCTATTCCCAGCCTCTTATTTTCCCAAATTAATTTCATGACTGCTTTTACTATTTCTATGAAGAATGTCATTGGAATTTTAAGAAGAATTGCATTAAATCTGTATAGTGCTTTTGGTAGCATGGCCATTTGGACAATATTAATTCTGCCTGTCTGAGAACATGAGAGATCTTTCCATCTTCTAAAGTCTTCTTCTATTTCTTTCTTTAGTGTTCTATAGTTTTCAGTAAATGTTGTCTTGATAAGTGTCCTAACTCCTCTGAGCTTCAGTTTTTGCACTTGAAAAATGGGACAAATAAGTCAAAAGACTTATTAAAATGAGGCTGAGTATTTTGCAGTATTATCTGTGTGCTTCTCCAGGCATCTCTTTGTGGTTTAACAAGCCCTTTCATCTTACCAGCCCCAGAATTAAGACAAATGCCAACAACTACAGAACTCCTCATGCTGGACTCCTGGCTCACAAGCCCTTGGTCAATGTGAAAGCAGGAAAGATAGAGACGAAGACTCATGGGGTGGTTTTTTCCTATTTCCTGGGCAAAATGAGCAATGGCACAGAATAGGAAATTGGAGAAAGGAGAGCTAAGGTGGGCCAGGGAAAAGCAAGATGTAAAACCTGGGCTGATAATTAAAGCAAACATCCCCCCTGCCAGAACTCAAGATATGAAAATAGCTCTACTCTTAGCAATGCTGCTTGGGGCCATTGTCCAATAATTGTCCCTGAGATTGGACAATCTGCAGAGAGCAATGTGAACAATACTCATTTGGGCCCAGACTCTGTGTAGTTCCCCCATCTGACCCTCTCCATTTGGGCAATGCCTAACTTCTGGATCAATTTATTCATAAAATGAGGTAACAATTCCAATATATATCTTATTATTCACTATTGTGTTAGCTACTGACTGTGAGGAAATTTTACATACCATTTCACATATAACCAATATTTGATGAGGGCATACTATATGCCAGACTCCTATCTGAATATGCCACATAATCATAACTCATAACTATGTTATGAGTTATGATTAACTCATAACAACAACCCTTCTAAAAAAGTATAAGCTAAATATCTTCCTCAAGGGCACCTATCTAACAAGGTTCTTTGTCAACCTGAAGTGCATACCACGGGATGGATAATACTGGCTACTGAATACATTTCCTGCCAGTAGAAGTCTTTTATACTTGCCTCATTGAACACAAACAGTAACCACCCAAAGTCAGTCCTCTCATCTACAAGTATAGTGGTACTGGAGCCATCACTGGCCCCAAGATGTTGAATGTCCCTCTGTGAAGCTTAGGAGATAATGATACAAAGTGCCCATCACTATGATCAGCAACTCATCAGGCCTGCTGTCTCTTTCATTTGTGGAACAACATAAATCTCAGAAACAAGTAAAGGGGGAAAGATCTGGGACTTACATGTTCTATATATATAATTTGCATAGAGAATAAAGCTTGAAAACATCTGCTGTAATGGTTGCACTTTTTTCTTGTTTATCATGGAAATTAAATAAAAGGATTTTCTGCCTCCAGTCTGGAGACCCTATGGTTGTACACTAGAGCATCAGAGCTCACTGAGATGTATCAGGAGTGCTATCTTAACTAGTTCACCCTTCTTAGGCAAATCTGAGGCCTCAGAACAGCTCCCCTATCTCTGAGCAAGCAGATTTCTACAGGGGTCCTCATTAAGATTCCAATGCATCTTTTAAAAATATGTAGGTAAAGGAATAACCCTAGAGCCTAAGAAAGACAGGCTCAGGATGCTTGATTTATTCCCCAGCTCCAGGTTCCTCAGAAATCAGGCCACCTCAGGCCATCACCACAGAGGCTGCCTAAATGGCTGATGTCTATAGACAGTGCCTCTCCAAAGGGCTGGCAACAGCAGATTATTTGCCCCCAGGCGTTCAGGCCATGGGGATGGGCAGACATAACAGCATCATTTGAAGGATTTAGAACAAAGCAAGAAAAAAAGAAATTACAGAGTCCAGGCAGGAGAAGAAAGCTGGGTCTGACACTCCCACTCTTCCCATCAGAAGTAATCTCATTTTAAACTTGGCCTCAAGGTTTCCAGAAACCTATTTAGATCTTGTGTAGTCTCTGCATGTGACTAGAATATAAGTCAGAAAATCAGCTGAGCAAATGGAGCCATGAGCTTCTAAATCCACTCTGGTCCAGGCTACGGCAGGTGGGGTTCCTGACAAGAAAGGTCAGGGAAATCATCAAGGTCCTGGCTTGGCCTTGACTTAGGGAAGGAAACCATTCCTGACTGAGCTTTGGCTTTGCACCAAGCATCAGGCTGAACTGCACGCTCCACAGAACTCTCCCAGAAGCTGCAGCTGTGTGTGCCAGTTCTCTAATGGAAATAAAAGGAACTGAGCTGAGGAGGTGACGTCCCCACTCTGGCCCTCCAAGTTGGTAGGTGCATGATTATAGAGCCAGGTCTGTCTTCAGCTTCAGCTCAGGAAGCCTCATCTCCCTACAGAACTTCAGATCTGATTATTAAGGTATAGCTCTAGACACACATTTCACTAGATCCTCCACAGACTTCATCTTCATCATCATTCTCAGGACTTCTCAAGAAGTAGGAAAGAAAAGTTTCTAGTCAGACCAAATGTCCATAAAGGCTTTGTCTAATGTAACATCTGTGGCTGGCAAGAAAGAAAGTAGTAGTATTTTTGAGATAGGCCCTAATATTGCAGGACATTAAGAAAACTATAAACTCCACGTCTTTGACTCAGGGAGAGGTATACCACATTCGTGAAGAGGAGGTTTTAATAATTAGAGAAATGTCAGCGTTCTCCAAACTGACCTAAGATCTGACGAATTCAAAGCAAGTCTTTTGAATAGACCCAAATGATTAATTCTAAATGCACATTTGAAGAAAAATAGACAAAACACAGTCATACCACTTCTGAAGAATAAAGTGGAGAAACTTGACCCAAGATTCAAACACTGAATGCAGATATGCAATGATTAGAACAGAATGCTATTGGATAGGACTGGAAAAACCAACCAAAAAACCAGAATAGAAGGCCCGAGAGGAGGTTTTCACACTCACAGGATTTAATACATGAAAGAAACAGCAGGCTCAGAACAGGAGAAAGAAGGGACAAATCGATCTTTGGAGTTGAAAAATTTGGCTCCCCATGTGTAAAACTTGCAATTAGATCTCTGGCTTGTATTATTCACAAAAATCAACTCTATATACATGCAGGGGAGCCGGGGTACATGCACACGCATGTATCTTTCTGACTTTGGGAAAGAAAAAGATATCTTTTTAAAATTAGTTTTATTTATTTTTAATAGTTCTTTTTAGTTATACATAACTCATTTGAACTTAATTATGATAGCATAGACTATAATTTGCTCTCCCGTAGTCCTCAGTCCTTTTCCTGTCCTTCTTCCCTCTTTCTGTTCCCTTCCTTCTCCTCCACCGATCTTTTTTCTGTTTTGAAGAAAATCAGGAAACTAAAAAGCCAAGACCACAAGATTTCATTGTGCATTCATTCAACTGGAAAAATAAGAAGTCTGACAAAACTCGGTGCTTGAAAGAAAACAATTTAACATAGATCCTCTATACACTGCCAGGAGGAGTATAAAATGATCCAAATGCTTTGAACAATAGTTTAGCATTATCCTATAAATTCCTACCGTCCCCTACTCAAAGGCCCATCAGCAGCAGCCTGGGAAATAGAGCGTGGATACTTTACGCGCCAGAGAACTATGGATACACAGAGTAGCATCTTAAAGCAGACTGGAAACAAAGTCCCAGAAGACAATATCCAGTAGTACTTTTTATAACATTCAGGACAAGTAAAACGAAATAAATTGGGGTTGAAGTATTATGCATGATAAAATCTTTTTAAGACAAGGAGTCTTCAGATTCACAGTCACCTCTGTGGCAGATGGGACGTGGAAGGAGCACACAGGAAGAAGACATTGGTTGGTCATCTACTACTCTCAGTTTAAGTTGTGAGCGCACAAAAATTTGTTATTTAGTTACAAAAGAGCATATCATTATAATAAGATTTTATAATAATAGTACATCAGGAAAAGAATTAGGATTAGTTCCATCCCCAGAGTCCTATTAAAAAAAATGTCTGGAACATAAGTGCAATTGAATGTTGGCAATTTCCAAAACAACACCATTGATGAAAAGACCTGCTTAGTAGACACATGGCAGATCAGAGACCCAGAGCCAGGACACTCTCCATCCCCCTTTCATATCTGAGCACAGACAGAAGGTTGATGTGCAGCTAGTTTAATACTGCAATCCTTTTTCCTTGTCTTGGCCACAGTAGACATCAATAACGAACCTGCTAAAATGTCAAAACCCTCCACGAACCCTTGAAAGGAGGCATGCAGAACAGTGGGCACATTCTGTACACAGAAGCTCCATCAGGATGCCCAAAATGGCAGACAGTTCAGGAAAGAAGAACTGGAGGGATCCCAGGGTAGGGGACAGACGGGAGCTGGTGACTGAAATGGGGTGCCAAGTCTGTGGAACGGCCAGCCGTGTGGCCCCTGGCTGACAAGGCCCTGAGCCTCCCCTGAGGCTTCCCACAGTGCTGTGGCTCCCCGCCTGCTTGGTTCTTGAAAGAAAGAGGAAATCAGGATAGACGACAGCATATTTAACTTGACATGTGAGAAATATGCTTTGCCATGAGGTGTGAAGGCTGGAAATGGAAATCAGTTTCCCAAAGAAATACTTTCGTTCATGGATGACGGGGTCATTTGGGGTCCCCGAAAGAAAACTGGGTGTTGAGAGTTTAGGAAGGAAACGTGATTCATCCAGCACGTCCCTGGATGCTCCCGACAGGCAGTACCTTAGCCGGACAGATAACGCTGAAGAAGTTCTAAGGGCTGAAGATCAGCAGCTCCAGCTTTCCAAATGCCCCAGAGCTCCCCAAAGCCAGAGCCACAGGTCAGACCAGGAATCCAGTGAACATCAGATAAAGACTGAGACACCAGCGAGGTGTGGCTGTTTCTTTTGGTTCAAAACCAAAGATTTTTGAGCCCGAGACATGAGTCCTTTAGGAAGGACATTAGGATTCTAAGAGAGAGAAGAAATCAAAAGAGGGGGACTACCTTTCCTTTGTAAGCTCCTCAGTGTCAAAGAAAATGGCTTATAATTCCTCATGATACCTTCTCTACAGCATAGGATACCTACAGTAAATGGAGTTGATTTCTTAATCAGTTTCTCCAATCCAAGAGGCTCACTTAAGTGATAGGGAATATGCGAAAAAAGGACTCACCCAGTGTAAGCGTCATATAAGCTTTGAACAGGAGCAGAAGCGGAACAGGGTCTAGTGAGGGAGAGGCAAAGGGGAGCAGATCTTTCAAGGGAACTGGGCATCCTGAAAGGTTTTGCTTTCAAGCCAGGATCTCAGATAGTTCAGAATACTATGAGCATTAAAACCTCTCTAAAAATCACCTCCATGTGGGAGTAATGAAGACAGAAGGCCATGTGTGGTAGCTCAGGGCAGTGGAGTGAGCACAAGATCAGAAATTAGGAGATCTACAGAAAGGCATCATGTACCTCTGTTTCCTCATCTGTTAAACGGATATAATACTTACCTAGGTTGTATCAGGATAGAGGGATTTTGATGCAGAAGTCTGACTAAAAGTATGAGGCATTATAGAAACACAAGGAAAGGTCCTTGGCAGGTGCTAAGCCAACTCACAGATGTGGCTGCTGTTTCTTGGAGATAAATATGCATAGGTCCGGAAAGATACAAAGCCCAATGCAAGACAGGGCTAGTTCAGGCACAGCAGGGAAGTACTGGTTTGACAAAAAGAGCTAGGTGAGTGACCTTTGTTTTTCCATCCCTAACCTGGCAGGTTCAAAGAACAGAAGAACCATCATCCCTGTGGGTGGAGCTAGGCTAAGTCAGTACTCCACTGGGACATCATCTCTATGTCCCAGTAAAGATCCTCCCACAGGCACCGTGTGGGTCAAGCAATAGCAAGCATCTTCCAAAAATAGGCACATACATTCACTGGACCAGTTGCAACTCTCATTTGTGCCGCATCCAGCCATTTACACTCACTGGCCACATACTTCCCTTGATATTTCTCAACCTCACCACAGCAGTCAGTATTTTTATCCCCATTTGACAGATGAGAAACTGAGACTCAAATTGGCTTAAAGTCACATCACTGATTTGCAGCTAAATCAGGATTTAAACTGATAAATGATTGTCCACTCGAAGTCCACCCTTGTATCCACTGTTTGGAGCATTTCCATTAATAAACTGATCCGATTGACAGGCAGGAAAAGACAGACACAGTTTACGAGTGTCTCTTTGTTTTGTTTTGGTTTGGGATGGTGACATGTACTCTTTGGCAAAGACCCTTCAGGAGAGGGCATATTGGGGTGAAGGTGAAGTTTTGATGCCACATACCCGAAATCAGCTGGATACTGGCTATTGCTCATCCTTCCTCTACCTTCCAGATCCCAGGCAAGGAATCAGCGGGTTAAGCAAAGGGACACCTGGTATCCCAATCCGAGGCGTGTGGTGCACGTTGGGTCAGGGCACACATACACGCCTCATGGGTCTAGAGCCATGTAAGTCCAAAGCTTGGGACCACTGTGTGCTAGATTCGCTCCATGTAGAAACAAAAAGATAAAGAGAGACTGCTAGGCCCAGGAAGAAGGGCTGGATCGAAATACACCAAGAGGTATTTTTGGAATAGCAGGGAAGGAGGAAAGGCCAGGCCAGATGTCTCTATGGGAGCATTAGAGAGAGAGAAGGCTTGTGTCCTAGAGTTTCTACAGCATGCACACACCCTAGAGAGCATGGCACAATCGAGGTTACAGGCACCGGCCAATCGTCCCTCGTCACCCGTGGAGGAATTGGAAATGGGCTCAGAAGGAGGGGCAGGACTGAAAGAAGAGAAAATAAAATGATTAATTTGCTGTCTATCCCTGTAGGATGCAGGAAGACAACCTCAAAGAGTTCAGGAGCACCCTGAAACAGGCCATCAGAGCCAATGGGAGAGGAAAAACATAAGGAACTTCCGAGACCGCGTGTGGTCCTGTGCCCTGACAGACGCTGGCATGCTTCTGAAAATCTCTCAGGTGTAGCCTGGTCTGCTTCAGGGAAGCAGAGGAATGGAGGAGAGGAAAAAAAGAGCAGGAGATAAGGAGGCTTAAAGGAGAATAGCCTTCCTTTCCCCAGACCTTCTACCCTCTACTCCCTAACTTTCTGCATCTTCCAGGAGCTCCCTTCTCCTGTCTAAAGTTCCTGACTTGCCATGTATCCTTTCCCTTGAGTATAGACACCCTGTTCCTCATGGCTGGTCCTCCTCTTGGATACCTGGTGCCTGGGAGGTGCTTAGTAAAGCACTAGATAAGGGGCATCAGAGCTCTGATTAATCATTTGATTAATGAGCCCAGCACAGTGCCTGACACAAAATAGGTGCTCAGTAAGCACTTGTAGAGTGAATGGCTGAGGGTCCCTGTTTCACCCACAAGGGGAGCAGTGCAAAAGGTGGGTGCTCCTGCAGGATAGCTTTGGCCCTTTGTACAAGCAGTCTCTGAGCTTCCTGCTGAAGTCCCTCACCCACCATCCCCAGTTCCACTACGTCTCAGGAGGAAAGAAGGAAGACCTGCCAAGAATGCATTCTCTTAGTTTTCAGAAAATTCCAACAGGACTAAATCTTGCCCCTCCCCTTCCTTAAAATTCTTTGCACTAGCAATCTTCAATTTTTAGTTTCCCAAATGCCCTTTCTCAAATCCTCATGCCTTTGTGTCCCTTCAAAATCACCCTCCACACCCTTGTCCACCTGCCAAATGTCTTTCTCAAGCTACATATCCCCCTGTTGCCAGGGGGTCCATGGAAGACCCCATTTGGGGTCTGTTCCCTTTCCTTTGATAACACGTGTCCTATCTTCCTTTGGAAAATCACTGTGCCTCCACCTTCAGTCCACACAGGTGATTATATGACAGCCCAGGTATCACAGCCTAGTGAAGGAGCCTCAATCCTAAGACTGATGTCGGAGCTGACATAAGGTCCTCTTTTTATGAGACCTGAAATCGAGAAGATGACTGCAAGCTGTCAGGGACTGCCACATCTGAAGATGAAAGACGAGTCGAGTCGGACAGAGGAGGTGATAAATCATACTGCTTGAGCACCTGGATTCAGCCATGACAGAATTCCACACCTGGACTTTGCTTTTTCTTTTTCTTTTCTCTTCTTCTTTTTTTTTTTTCTTTTCTTTTCTTTTTTTTGTACTAGGGATTGAATCCAGGGTCTCTCAACCACTGAGCCACATCCCCAGCCCTTTTTAAAATATTTTATTTAGAAATAAGGTCTTACTGTGTTGCATAGGGGCCTTGCTAAGTTGATGAGACTGGCTTTGAACTCGTGATTCCCCTGCCTCAGCCTCTCAAGCAGCTGGGATTATGGGCGTGCTCCACTGTGCCTGGCCCACACCAGGACTTTGCACTGTGTGAATCTACACACCCTGTTTCAGCCAGTCACGTCAGGTTTTTCTACCACTTGCACCTGAACCAGTCCTGGCTAACTTCCCCATGGACCTAATGAAGCCTGGCACATGGTACATTCAATACATATTACATTGAATTCAGCAAGTCTGTGGTGGCCGATTGAAACGCCGGCCTGCAAAATCTCAAGTTCACAGCACCCTGTATCGTCTTGGGAGAATGAAAATCACCCTGTTCAGTTTTGACTTATGATCTATGCTGGAATCATTTTGGTTCCTCAGGAGCTGTTATAAGGAGAAGCTTATTGTCTTCTAACTTTTGGAAGAGCACTTCTAATTAAAGCAATATTAAACTGTAATAACTGTCTTATAGTTTTATGGCAATGCCCATGATCACATAAATAAGCATTTTATATCCAATTAACATTTTATATTTATTCAATCCTAAAACAATCTAGCATTTTTATTAATCAAATAAAATAGCATTTAATAGATATGGTTGTTTTAGCTTCTGAAATTAGCCTCATATAAAATAGCACTATATCCAATTATGTGATATATTGTCCCAAAAGAACAATACGTGCTCACCAGGATTTCCATCAACACAGGGACCATATTTTCCTAAATAAGTGAAAACTAACATCTTCCAACAGTCTATCATTTGCATAATACTTTAATCGTTTCTGCTATAGCCATGTGCCACCTGTACTATGATTTTCTTTAAATGTATCTTGAAATAGACCTATTCTGTTCATTTGAATTGTTTCTCTTTTAAAAGGAAACTATCTCATGAGTTCCATATGCTAGCTCTGCTTTAAGACAATACTGAAATAAAGACACGACAATTAACATAAAGAGTTTATCTCTGCACCCTCTGAGGTCATCCTGTCCAGCAACCTCTTGAGCTACCTGTGTCATACAACATCTACCTATTTCGCTGCAACACTCCAGGTAGGGCCTCTACATTGCGCCTCCCAGAGATGAGCCTTCTTCTTCTCCACTAAGCAATTGTTTTTTGGATGACCTATTAGATCTTATAGAGAAATTGCATTTTAGGTCAAGAAAGCATTTCTGAAGGTGTCAGACAATTTGAAGCAGATGTATTTTTTTTTTTTTAGTTGTAGATGGACACAATGTCTTTATTTTATTGCTTTGTATGTGGTGCTGAGGATCGAACCCAGGGCCTCATGCATGCCAGGCAAGCGCTCTACCACTGAGCTACAATCCCAGCCCTTGAAGCAGGTGTATTTCAAGACTCGAGAATAAATACAAAAGGAAATCAATCACAGAAGCACCGAAATCTGTAAGCCATTTTGCATACTGGCTTTTAAAGCTGCTTTTCATTTTCTTGGCATCAGCCCTGCTATTCCACAGGGTCTGTACACCTACTTTCTGGTGCAGGCTATCATGGCAGCCGACTGACCTTCTTCATGGTGCTTGATCGACTCTACCTTCTGGACCAAGGTTATTGGCATTCAGGTGCAATTTTTAAGACAATCAATGCTCCTTAATAAATACTTGGATGACATTGTTACAGGGTATAAAAAAAGATTTCCAATTATAATAGCAGTGAATGTTAAAATAAGAGAACAACAGTTACCAAAATGACTTGAGCCTCCCAATGAACACAAGCAATGAAGAATTCACAGGATGTGAATAAAGAAGCGGTTATTTCTGTTTACCAGTTCCAGGATGAGCAGTTTATAGTTTTGCTATCTGGCTTTGAAATCATGTAGTTTGTAAAAAAAAGAGAAAGAAAGAAAAAAGAAAGGTAGTAAAGTCAGGTTATTTCTACTTTTGTATTTGAAGTGAGATTTTTTAAACATTCACATTACGCTTTTAAAATCTGCTCATTCAATGTCACATGGAGTACACTAATATTGGCATGGCTCTTTCAGGAGGGAGGGGATTCAGGAGTCCCATATAGTGGCAAGATGGGTGGGAGACGCCTTGAAGTGGTCCCTCGTAGGGAAGTTGGCCAAGTACAGAAGGACAGGAAAGGAGCCTGTCATCTGTCAGCACCTCACATGCAGCAAGGTCAGTGCAGAGCTGCGGGAAACATCACCCTGACTGATTCTCACATCCCTCTTTCAGAGCTAAGAAGTTGGGGAGCTGGCCACCCGTGCAGGGCCAAGGAGAAGACAGACTTCAAGCAAGGCAGGGTCTATGGTGGGCTCTGGAAAAGGGGCACCCTGCCCCTGTGTAGTAAGGTGGGGCTTTAGGTGGTTTGTTTGTAAAGGTGCCTTTGAGGCCAACACCAGGCCTGAGGCCAAGGTGAGCAGAGGAGGAGGCTCTGACAGGCATTGCAACATCAGAGTTGCAAGCCCAGGACTATCCTGGATCCAACGTGACCACTCAGCACCTGTGAAACTGAGCTGGCTCTCTGAGAGCCCGTCTCAAAGCCTGCTGTGAAGATGGATTGAACATCACAAATCAGAGTGTTCCCAGAACTGTGGAGCTGATGAGAGGGGCTGTCCTGGGGTAGAGGGCTTCCCCTGCTCCTGCTGAGGAGGGGGTGGAGCTGAACTCCTGTCTGAGTTACATCCATAAGATCTTTCACTTTTTCTCTTTGAACTTAGCCATTTTTTACAAATCCATCCATCTTGTCAGGCCCAGACCCTGACAATATTTCTTCATACAAGAATTCAGGCCAATTCAGGCCGCCAGAAGAGGGCTTTTATTTGTTCTGGGGCGATATTTAGATCCCCAATGCTCAAGTCCTATCAAGTTCTGATATCTCCTTACATCTTTCTCTATTCAGATGCTCTTCCAGCCTCCCCCTCCCTACCACAGTATCACACTGCCTCTCCAGAAGGTCTGCCCGACCCCACAGACCAGGGCAGGTGAGCCTCCCAGGGTGCACTTGGTCTCCGAATGCTGCTTGCTTCTTAGTCACCCCATGAAGACTGGCAATCTCAAGGGCAAAGGTGGCCTCTTCTTCATCTTTGTGGCTTGCCACCTAGCAGAGCAACTTGTACACTGAACACAGCTTAATAAACATTCACTAAGTGGGAACTGGCTACGTGTCTAAAGCTCCACAAATGCTATGGGATATGGACCAAGGGGTCACCATATTTGGGGGTTCTCTTCATTATGCTGAGGCCTGGCTCTCCACACTGTACTTGAAAGTTCTATCCAGCATAAAATCGCCTATCTTTGTGAATGTTGTATAATTTTTTTTCTTGTTTCTTTGTTATTTGTTTTTAATGCATGAAATACAAAGGGAAAGTCTAATTGGGCCTAAGAAAATAAAGGAAACTCAGCTAATAAAACTAGAAAAGCTGGAAAATACCTAGCACTGGGCTTCTGATGCTAAATCAAGAATCTGGCCCTTTCTCTGTTTCTGAGAATCCGGGTTGACCCTCCCTATTCCCCATGAAAACTACTTCCTTCTTCCTCACTTTTTACTGTAGCGTGGACTAACAACAGAAGCCACTATACAGGAGGTACAGATTTTCTAGAACAAAATCAAAAGCAACCTATTAAAATTATTCCAGTTCCTGCAGCTCAGGGCCTGAGCTCATCAGGCAGCCCCTGGCTAACCTGTTGCCCTTAGTATGCAAATGGACTTGTGTGCCTGGCACCTGGACAGTTCTTATAGGGAGGATCAAGGACATTGGAAGTAGGAGACCTGGAAACCTTGGACCACCCAAGGTGGATAAATCCCACCACCCACAGCAGTATCCTTGTTCTCTTTGCTGATTGGAAGAATATGGCTTTAAAGAAGTGCTTTTAATTTTCACTTCCTATTTCTCTTACTTCTAAAATACAAGCTTGAGGGGCTGGGATTGTAGCTCAGCGGTAGAGCGCTTGCCTCGCATGCGTGAGGCCCTGGGTTCGATCCTCAGCACCATATACAAAGCAATAAAATAAAGACATTGTGTCCATCTACAACTAAAAAAATATTTAAAAAAAATAAAAAAATAAATAAAATACAAGCTTGAAACCAGTGATGCAGTGGCAGCAGCTTTTGCAAAGACAGCCTAATGGTGAGAAAGGTGGGCTACTTGGGCATGAGCTGAAAGATGGGACTGCCGAGCCGTGCTCCTTTGCTTGCCTGTTTTCAGTGGTTCTGTTGCAATCCAGGGTTTGCTTTTGCAGACAATGCCCATCATTAACATTTGCAATAAGTTTTGCCCATTTCTAATATTCTTGCCTTCTGGCAAATTTCCATGACTAAATGTGAGGGTACAAATGCATTAAAATCATTTTACACATCCTGCCAAAGAAGTCTGCCACGACAGTTTGCAGGGGCCCAGCGCGCGGCACAGTCATTATTTATTATCTTTTCCAATTGTATCAACAGAAAGAAAAGAGGAATTATACTTTCAGTTGCATTAATTGGATTATTAAGAAGACTAGACTCTCTAAAAGAGAAAAGAACTAGCTCATTGAGGGTCGCTTCTCTTAGGATTAATAATAGGTCAAGGGGATTTTTCAAAATGGCATCAAACTAGGTAAAAGGTATGTGTGACGCACCTGGAAGTCAAGGAGAGTGCGGAAGAACCATTACTAAGGACGATCAAGAAGCATCTTCTCTTACAGATACACAGCCTTCATGACAATCTCGCAAACATTTCTGCCACATTTCAAATACAACCCAGTAACACCACCCCAGAGCCAGTCCTCATAGAAAGGACAACCCCAGCTCTGTGGTCCTGGTGCTGGAGCTGTGTTAACTCGTGTCCTTATGTCAGCATGCACTCAACTGCCAGCTCGCATGGCTGAGCACAATCAGACAAAACGGGAATGCACAATTTCATTTAAAAATCCCAAAAGGACTGGGGAAGACCCCACCAAAGAGCAACAGAGAAATTTTACTTTAGGATCTGAAGAGTCTGAGCTGAAGGAGAGGGAAAATTAGAGTCCCTACTACTAGATATGGTCTTAGTACTACTAGAACTAATGCGTTCCATGAGAAGAGGGCAGCAGATTTTGATTGAACAAGAAGCCTCCCTATGGTTTGCTGGTCCCTGCATCAGGTGGAGGTCCCCTCCATCGAGGACTGGCTGCAGGAGTAGAGGAACACACAGGTGAGAAGCCAGCTCTGCCCCTTACATTGGCCAAGATACTGAGCCTCTCTGAGCCCAGGATCAAGCTGCTGGGGTGAAAGTTAACAGAGCATAGTACCACATACCACAGAGGGCGTGCAATAAAAGGTCACTATGATTATTAATAATTACAGTAATTATTCACAACAAAAATCTTCATGTGCATGAAATCATTTAGAATTTTCAATACATTCTGGAACTCCCTCTATGAAACTTTAGTTCCAGTCTCAGAAATCCAGACAAATCATGGCTATTTCTTCAACAATACAACAGAAGAAAACACATCTAACATATCTGCAAAGGCAAGATGACTTGAAAAGAGAGATGCTAAGGAGGTTGGAAAGATATGAGTGCTAAAGAGCATCAGGAATAATTATGCCCAAATTGACAACAAAGCTCGAATTTGCAGGGTCCAATATGGTAGCCCGTAGCCATGTGTGGCCATTTTGATTTAAGTTAATTAAAAGTAAGTGAAATTTAAACACTTGGCCCCTTGGTTGCAGTAGCTACATTTTGAGTGCATATGTTGCAGCTGCTGTACTGAATGGCACTGATGAGGACCAGCCCCATCATCCCAGGACAGCCCATTGCTCAGCATTACAGTCTAGATGAAAAGAACTAGACCTCGTGGCAATCAGGCCCTAAACACAGACCCCACAGAATTTCAGAGCCACTAAAATCACATCACCTTCCCTTCTTCAGCTTTAACCCTAGGTCGCTAGATTCAAATGGCCTATTTTTGGAAATAGCTACAGAAATTGTTGAGAAATTGTTGAGACTTTGAGAAATTGTTGCTAACAATGGGTTCTCTTTCCAAGAAAAACAATACACAACAGAAGAGAAACTCACAATCACACACACACACACTCTCTTTTTGAACAATGTCATAGAGTTTCAGCAGATGCACACCTATGGGCCCTCAGCTAGGAAACTCAATCTAGAGAACAACCCAGAAGGTCCATGCATCAAACAAATGACTGATACAAAGCTGGGAGGGGCACTTGAAAGTTTGTGTGAAGGAACAAAGCTCAATTAGCTGTCATTCCTGCTGCAGGTTGCTTCATTCCTTCAGGTGTCTTTCCTTCAACTCCCTAGACATCTCTTCAGCACTCAGCTCAGTCCACCCCTCTCCGCACTTGTAGGTCACCGTCAAGTCTGGATTTTAGGCAGAGGGCCATGGGAAGCCACTGAATAGTTTTAGGCAGAGATATGATATGGTCTTATAGAACTGTGCAGGCCTGGGACATGTTTTGGTGCTGAAGCTGATGGCCATGGTGTGGGTTTAGATGCAATAGGTAGAGAAAAGTTTTTCGGCTGGAGCAGCTGTAGTGTAGATTTAAAAAGGGACTTATTTGATGGGGATCAGGTCAGGGAATGTGGTTATAAGCATCCTGTTTCAACCTCTGAGATAGCCAACTGGTATCCAAGAGGAAGGATCAAGCAGAGAACTGGCGATTTGGGCTGCAATGAGGAATCGACTTTGGAAACTTTCATCTTATAGATGGTATTTAAAACGTGTCATCCCAGGACTGGGTAGTAGTATCCAGGGAGAAATGTAGGAGAGCTAGGATGAGCACCCTGGACAGAGCCCTAGGATAGGCCAACAAAACCAGCAGAGGAACAGGAGAGAGGAAGAGCGATCAGGAAGGAGAGGTGCAGGAGGAACAGAGGAAGAGATCTGGTGCCTCAGTGGCTAAGAAAAGGCTGTTTTGACCTACGCACGGTGCTGCTGAGAGAGCCAGTCAGGGAAGAATGGGGAAGGACCCAGTGGCGTAATGAGCACAGTGTCACTTCAGTGCCTGAGGTCACAGAACCAGACTGGAACCAGGTGAAGGGAGAACTGGAGCAGACAGAGCAACTGGACACCAGATGCATCTCCTTCTGGCAGTCCTCTTCCCTCTTGGGGCAGTATCTTTGATGGCATTCCTTAGTGGTGTGGAACACTGACAACCTGCAGCCTCCAAGACCATGGCCATCCTGAAAACAGTTCCTGGAGCAGGAACCCAGGTTCTTGATGAAGATAAGCACTGACCAGTGCTTGTGGTGGCACTGTAGTGGACACTGTGCAGCTCCTCCCCACAGCCCTCTCAATACATTTCCCCCCACACCCCCTCTAGTTCACTGTCTCCCATGATGAACACTTTCAAACATGCCATTGTTGGAAATAACCCCTCACCTGGCTGCCTGGGGAGATGGATCAGTTTGTGGGCTGATGTCAATATGCTTTGGTTCCCTGGGAGAACCGAAACCACCATAAATAAACAAACAAACAAATAAATAAATAAATAAGATGAAGGAAGACCATTTGGGGAGATTGAATCCAATTAGAAATGATGAAGAGGGGCTGGGATTGTAGCTCAGCGGTAGAGCGCTTGCCTCGCATGCGTGAGGCCCTGGGTTCGATCCTCAGCTCCACATACAAAGCAATAAAATAAAGACAATGTGTCCATCTACAACTAAAAAAAAAATTAAAAAAAAAAAGAAATGATGAAGAAGTAAATTCAATTTATACTTTCATTTTTAGAGACTGCTGTATTTTAATTTCATTATATGACAAATACACAAAGTTAATAACATACTATGGATTGGGTAAGCTCCCACTCAGGGTGTGAAGCTCCTCACACAAAACAAAATGCCATATACAATATCTGGGAAGTTGACTTTTTAAGGAGGCTAAAAGCAACATATTAAATTATCACATAGTTGAATGCCATAGCACAGTTAATGTGACATTTTGATGCATCGAGAACTTTACATCATATGATACTTACAGATTTAATTAAAAACAGGCTTCACACATATAATTTCATAAACTCCAATGAAAAATAGTCTTAGAAATGTGAAATAATCTCTCCCATCCGTGAAGTTCATAATATAATGGCTTGTGGATTCTCATGGCCGTGGGTTAAAACAGGGGATTGTTTCAAGGCCTTGGAATGAACACATAAACCAGCCATGGCAGTGAATGAAAGCAAAAGCTCACGTCTCTCTTAGGAGTGCTTTCAGGCATATTTCTCCAGATGAGACCCACAGCTTAAAACTCCCAATTAAGCTTTTAATGTGGTTAGATTATATTAAATCAGATAAAAACCATCCTTCCTATTTTTTTTCTTTCTTTGGTTTTGTAAACAGATTTCCCCACGACTTGCTGCTTATTAAAGGTGAGTAACATGTACAGAATCAAGTTTCACTGATCAGCACATGTGGATAGAACAGGCCAAAACCGGCCCCAATCCTTCCAGTAATATAGGGAAAAAATTACCAAATTAAAGGTAGACTTTGCACAGAATAAAACTCTGAGGTTTTCATTTGTTGCTTTGTCTCTTATGTATCAGTGACTGCTTTGGAGTATGTCTCTTTAGAGAGCCCTCATGCACAGCCATTTATGTGTACATATATCTACATATATGCATGTGTGTTTGTACATGTATGTGTGCATATATGCTTGTGAATGTGCAGGTGTGTATATATTTGTACATGAGTGCATATATGTATGTGTGCATATATGTGTATAGACATGTTTGTATGTGTGTATATACGTATGTGTGTACTTGTTTGTGTGTATATGTATATATCTTGTATGAACAAATGCCTACAATCTGCCCAGTGTCAACTTTAGCTCACATACTATTTACTCACATCTACGTTCTGTTTTTATTGAGTCCTTAATGAATTTTTTGCCTATCATATCCATGTTGTATGCACATCTCTTTTCACAGGCTGCAACAGAAGCTTCCCTGAGGCTTCAGCCATGAGGGGACTCTCCACTGGAGGGTTTTCAGTTGCAATGCAGTGAAACTGTAAATGGGCCTTTATTCACAAAGACGTGAGTTTCTGAACCCCACCAGCAGTGTGGGTCACGGTGGCCAGGCATTTGCCCCAGTGCAGGGCTTTCTAATCTGTGAAGATTTGTAAGTTGCAATTGCTAAATGAAGAAGCTTCTCTGAGTGCTGCTAAAAGGATTAAACCATCTGTATCCATCAATAATTATTAGTCAGTAGAAATTAAGCCCCATGGAAGTATTTTAATATCAAAGGTATTATATTTCTGCAGGAACCTGTGAATATTTTGTAACAAAATCTAAGATGTTTTAATATTATATACTATCATTCACAAATAAAAGTATATTAAAAATCCATGGCAAAAGACTCCCCAAAATATAATTTGAGCATATGTTAAGTTCTTTTGGCCAACAATAACCTAAGAATAAATTAATAATAATAATACCTGAAAGTATAATAGTTTAACCAAAACCAAACATACAAACAGTGCAGGTTGAGTGTTCTTTATCCAAACTAGGACCAGAAGTGTTTCAGATTTTGAATTTTTTCACATTCCAGGATGTTTGCATGTACATAATGAATTATCTTTGGGATGGGGTCAAGTATGAACATGAAATTGATTTATGTTTCAAATTCATCTTACACATATAGCATAAAGGTATACAATATTTTAAATAATTTTGTGCATAAAACAAAGTTCTATGGTGTAAATTGGCTACTTGCGGTGCCATATCAATATTCAAAAAGTTTCAGATTTGGGGGCATCTAGGATTTGGGATTAAAGATATCCAATTTGTAGTGTATTTCAATTTGTTAATGAACACTTAGTTCAGTTAGGAAAAGCTGCCCACAGTGAATTTGGCTTCTTCCGAATAGCAAATAAATTATTATTGGCTGAATTAGCAAGCTGCTCATCTCCCTGGTCTATTCTTCCTTGCTCTGCCAATAGACAGAAGGGAACACACAAATCATGTCAGCTCCCCCACACAGCCATATTTGAATGCTGAGGACAAATACTGACCAGCAGAAGAAGGAGGAGAAGGGCAGAGCATCCTGGGAAACAGAATTGCCTTGGGCACATGCACGTCTCCAGGTGGATGCACACCTGTCCACTAGCTAACCTTGCAGCATGGCCCAAAGGGGACACAGGCTCTCAGAGCCATGGGGTGGCCCAAAGTCAATGTGGGTAACTGAGAAGAGCACAGATTCTCTCTGCAAAGACAAACATCTTGCTTCACAAAGCAGCCAAACGTCTTTAGGGAGCTAATTGAAATTGATTAAGCAAATGCGGGGACCCAGTTTGGAAGCCTGAACTCTTTTTGTTCCTTTGATTTAGTCTGCCTAACCTCTCTCGCCATTTAATCCTAATTAGATAGATCCAGAAAGTTGAACTGGCAGGAATAGTCATTGACATTTAATTAATGTCTGGCATTCCATTTGTAGAAGGAGTAAGTCGAAGTGTCGGAGGTTTGGTACGCCATCTTGAAGAGGAGAGTGAGCAATGACAGAAGTTACAGAGAACACGTACTTTCAAAGGACACCAGTACCCCAGCAGACTCACGCTTTTTTGCATGGCTCACTCTTGTCCCCGTGAAGAGGTATCAACCCAGGGCTGATATTCCACCTGTTGCTCCACTGTCTTGAGCAGAACTAAGAAAACAGCGATGCTCAAAAGGATTTGTGAAATATCACCACATTTTTACAAAGAGGGCAATTTGGAAGTGGGGCTGCGTTCCTTCCCATGTGCATAGCTGAATCTTCTCAAAAAGTCAGTTAAAAGAATGACATTTTCCAAAAAGGTGAGAGAAAAGAGATGATGCCTCTGAGACACATCAGCAAAATCCAAATATGTGCAGATGACCCATTGGCAGAGATGGCTTTGATTTACTCAATCAAACCCATACCTAAAATTCCCAACCACAGGGAACTCTCTGCCCCATACCCTCCCACAACACACACCATTTATTCCAGCCTTCAAGACAAATGCTCCAAGAGGGAACTAAGAAGGCAATAGGCTCTCTCCATAACTTCTGCTGGAAGTCAGTGTGGCCACTCCCTGTGGTCACCTAATATCTCTGTGGATGTGAAATATCTGATGCAGGCACAGGCCCAAAGTCCCTGGAACCTGTAGTGCCAGTGCCGAGAAGGGCTCTCCTCACAGTGGCAGCACAGTGCATTCACAGGGACATTTAACAAATGCCGACTCTGTGCCCACTGTGTAGTGACACCCTTCTGAAGCTGTGGATCCATCAGGGGATCAAAATGGAAGATGCTCTTGTGGAGATTAAAGTCTAGAGGGGAACAGAAATTTTAAAAAAACCAGATGTATAATATAGTTGATAAATACCAAATTCCATGAAAAAATATAAAGGAAGAGAAGGGGCTAAGCAGTGATGTATAAGGAAAGGGTGTCTCATTCTCCATAATATCATCATTAGAGGGTTTTCTAATAAACTTACATTTAAGCAGAGACCGAAAGGAAGTGAAGCAGCCAGGCATGTGGCCATCTTGGAGAAGAATCTAGAAAGGCACCATAAGTGCAGAGGCTCAAGACAGAAGCAAGTTTGGAGTGTTCAAGTAACTACAGGAAGGCTGGTGTGGGTGAAGCAGAGAAGAGTGGGGACAGAATGACGGGAAAGGAAGGCACAGAAACAGGCCCATGGTGGAGAAGGTTGTCAATCACTGCAAGGACCACTGGTTCTGCTCCAAGCACCCTGAGAAGCCATTAGAGTGCGAAAGTCTGCATTTGCAGACTGTAGTGGCACAGGTGGGAGCAGGGAGGCCGGCAGGAGGCTGGTGCAGTGTTCCTGGTACGCAATGAAGGTGGCCTGGACCAGTGTGGTGACCGTACAGCTAGAGAAGTGGGTGAATCCTGGATGCATGTAAAAGTAGGTTTCACAGGATTTCCTGGAGAGTGGAATGTGGACTAAATGGAACAGAGAAGAGTCAAAGATGCCTGCAAGACAGCCTGAACAACTGGATGCCTGCAAATGCTGTTTATGGAGATAAGAAACATGTCGGGGTGGGGGATGGGTTTGAGAGGGGACAACATTTTCAGTTAGGAACATAAACATGCACTGCTGAAGATGATAGTGGTGGTAGTAATATAGCAGAAAGCAAGGTAAGGAATGGATCTTGATTATGGAAAATTAAAAAGAAGTCCTCACAGGACCAAGCAAGAAGACCCTAGAGCTCATATAGGAATCTATTCTTTGGCAAGAAACGGATCGGAGTTATTTTGAGATCCATGAAAAAGAAATGTTAAAAATAAATAAGAGAATTGCCCTACATTTGCCCTGGACACTCTACCAACAGCTGACAAATTGAAGGTCTCTGCTGTTCTGAGATGCAAGCATGCCCAAGTCGGAAGATAGGGAGTCCACACAGTCACGGCAGACTGGCCTGGCACCTGGTCCTTTGTGAAGGATCAGAGGCCAGCAGTGCACAGGCCTCAGAATTCAGGGGTTCAGACACTCAGAGTCCCCTAGGCCTTCCACCTCCAGCATGGGGCCATGCACCCTGGGACATAATAAAAGGATCCACTAAGTAAAAAATGTCCATTTTTAATATTCATCTTTTATTAAATTGTGAATACCTTTCATCAAAGTTCTTCTCCATGTATCTAGTTAAAAGAGTCAGATCATTCAATAGGGCTCCTTGCAAAGAACAGGTGTCACTGTGAATCTTTTTCTCTGTCCTGTTTTCTACTTCTGAGAGGCAACTGTTTTCTAACTATTTTTGCTGTTCTCTTTATTTACCTCCTCCATACTGATAAATAATATGCTTATGTTTCCACCTCAGTCATCACCGCTAGGCATTATCTATTGACTTTTCACTTTGAAAGATGAGGATTTAATTCTTTTTTTCTTTACCCCCTTCACCTACACACACATGTGCACACACACGCGTGCAAACATACACACACACAGCCCATCACCCTCCCAGTAGAGTTGGTAATGTTGTACTCCAGATAGCTGAATATTCAGCATTTGCATGAGCAT
>CM053409.1:14331576-14406481 GCA_028644305.1 Xerus rutilus
CGCTTCCTGACTGGTTTTCACAGGTCAGGCAGTGTTATCTTGAGGTCCCAAAGCCTGCAGCCTCATTTGGTCACTTCAAGGTCTCCACAGGAGGTTTATATCAAAATCACTTTCTCTCAGACTCACAAGCACCATGAGCTTGAGTGGAACTGCAGATTTGGCAGCGTGGGACCAGTACAACAAGACTGGGTTGCTATGGGTAATTCAGCAGCTTCTACTCTGAGGCTCAGTACCAGACTTCACAAAGTCTAGCTCTTTACAAAGTAACCTTTTTTACCCATGGGCTCCACCCATTCCTTCCCAGAATCCTGCCAGAGCAGGTGATGCCGGCTTCCTCAAAGTGCCCTTCTTTCTCTCCAAGAAGGTCCAGAATTCCAAGTCCCTAATCCTCCCCCTGCCCTACACCCAGTCTCAGATATCCAGACCAGGGATGGCTCCCCATTCCCTAGGAAAAGTCCTTAGCCCCCCACCCATCCACTCTCTCTCCACACCTTGCTTAAAAGCACACCCACACCCACAGAAACATCCACCTTTTAAAGCCATACTCTGAGATGGGCCTTCCTGTCCTTGGCCAAGTTTCTAAATTCTAATTACTAACCTGAGCTAGCCACTGACAAGGCTGTGGCTGGACCTCTGTGCTAGGGAAAACCAGAGATCTGCCTTGTTTCTCAGCCACATGATACCCCTGACACTCCGCCAGTCGTAGCGATATGGCTCCTCGGTAATGAAGGAAGCCTAGCAGAAATGGGGGTCTGACTGATGGCAGAACATCCCTTCCAGAGCCCACGTAGGGATGCAGCTTTCTGAACCAAGGCTCCTAGCATGGAGGCCTCACCCCAAGTGTTCATCAGGAAAGCCTTCACAGCCCAGCTCACAGTGAGCACTGAATAAGAGCTTTCCTACCAGCCTGATCAAGAGCCCAATTACCCAACATGTTACTCATACATAAAGTTCTGTCGGAATCCTTTTTATAGTTGAAGGAGCAATTAATTTTTAACATAGGCAGATATATAGACAAAATTTCTGGCAAAAAGTACTGAAGGGCTAGTTCTGATTTTGCATTCATTCATTCATTCATTCATCCAGCCATTCATTCAGTAAATACCGAGAGCTGCCCGTGGGCTGGGCAGGGTCAGCAGTGACCCTGCAGTGCCCAGGCTCTTTGTCTGGCATTGCTTCCTCATCACGCAGCCCCTTCACAGTGGGAGCTATCATGGCATTGCAGATGTCACTGACTATAATTTACTGAGTGCTGGCGATAGGGTAGGCTTTCTGCTAAGGGCTTTCAGAGATGATCTCACGGAATCCTTACAAGGCTTTGAATACCTTGAGTTGCCTTCATTTGACTGACCAGAAAAAAAGATAAAAAATAAAATGAGGGAGCAGTGCAGTGCTGGCAACAGGTGACGAAACTGGATCCACTGCCCAGCTCTCTCCTTCCACTAGACCTAGTACTTACAGAGGACTTAAATCCTCAGAGAGATGCTCATAGTGCCATCATTATTTCCTAGGAGAAGCCTCTGCCTGCAGCCTGGAGAACTGAAATGCTTCTAGAAGGCCTGAAGGAAGAATAAAGGGGGACTTGCCAAATAGTGAAACCTCATCCCCCAGGTCCAATCATAGGTGCTTCTGCTGACTTGGAGTCTCTTGACCTTCCTCAACACCTGCGGTCAGGCATTCAGAGCAACGGGGGCTTGCAATTTGCAGTGGGCCAGGATTGTTGGTGTTATAGGAAGGACTGAGGCAGAGCTGGGCCAGAGTCTGTGTCTCTTGTCCTCCTGGATCCACTCCACAGGCTGTGGTTCAAGGAGGCCCCTATAACTGTGGCTTGATCTGGTCTGTACCTGTAGCCACACGTGGGTGTGGAATCCAGTGCTCCATTAGAGGACGCTACATTACATAGACTTAAGCCCCTCCCCTGTTTAATGACTCCTCCCTGACCCCCAAGCCTGCCTCAGGCCACACCTCCTCCAGAAAGTCTGTGCTGCTCTCCAAACTACTTCTCTACCCAGCAGACTGGATCTCCCCAAAGACAGTGACTGTGGCCCACTCCCCAGAAATCTCTAGTCCCGAGCCCGGGGCCTGGCATGGAGAAACACTCACTAAGTGACTGTTGGATAAATTTTGTTGAATACAGAAAGGATACAATAGCCTCAGGCTCAAATAGATATTTCATTATCTGGTGAGGAATTAAAAAATGCCAACTCATCTTTAAAATAATTGACTGCTATTTTATGAGACCTCTCATCTCATTTCTCTGTAGCCCTGCAGAGCACCAAAGCTCTTCAGTCTCTTTCATAATCAGAGGTACTATTTATTCTATAAGCATTTCATTTAACAGTACTAAGACCCTCTGTCTGCAGCAGTCATTTCTTTTCTCTGGCTTTAGCAAGGACTTCTAATAGCTATTCAGTTCTGAGAAGAGCAAATGAATGCAAAGAAGAAAGCTTGATAATTCTAAGCCATAGTCTTCCTTTTGATTGATTTCCTCAAGGCAAAAATTCTCCATTAAAATCAGTGTTGCCTACCCAAGTTTATACAGAGAGTCTCAGCCTCCGGAACATCGGGCAGCGCACTGACACAGGGCAAAGGGCGGGATGCAATGGGTCTTGTCATCATTCCTTCAGCTCTTCTGAAAGCTAAGTTCCATCATTACCATTTTAAGAGTGATTTCCAAAGTGTGCATCCTCTCCTGGCCACTGGCCCATCACGACTGGAGACTTGAGAGAGGTCACAGTTGCTCTTGGAAACCACAGCGTCAGCGCAGAGTCAGCTCCTTGCCAGCAGGAGTGCAGGAGGCAGCCTCAGGTGGATCCTGCACAAATCCACAGGGGCCAAAGGCCCACTGGAGTCAAGTGCAGCTGTGCTCAGGATGAGCAATGCAGAGCTATTTGTAGGCCACTTGTGATAAGCTGAAATGGTACAGAGGCCTAGGACAGAGGAACACTCAGTAAACGCCTGGGTCTTCAGCTAAGCACTTTCCTGGATAATCTCATGGGATCTTCACCAGCCTTTGCAGGGTTATTGACAGATCACATGTCTGTCATAAAAGCACTTATTTTCTTACATTCTGTATTTTAGAACTAGGCTCTGAGCACCTACTCTGTCCAAAATGCAATGCCAAGTGTCGTGAAGGTTACGAGACAGAATCATAATCATAATGACCACCATCTATTGGCAGCATCTGGAGAATACCTCCACCAGTCACCAGTTCAAACAGTGCCAGGAGCCTGGGCAATAGAGATTTCACCAAGGAGTAACTTTCAACCTACCTGCTCAGGCAGATGAAACAAATGACTCTCAGACTCCATTATTCAACAAGAATGGTTTAGGGAGCTTTTAAAAATTCTGATGCACAGGTCACACCCCGGGGGCTGAACCCACATCAACATCTCTCACAGCAGGAGGCAGATGCAGTTTTTTCTAAGTCCCTCAGGTGATTTCAGCGATGGCCTCCTGGATGGCTGAAGTCCCCCCACCCCTGTGGCTGGTGAATAGGGGAACAGGGAGACTTGAACCCAGGTGGTCTGACTCCAAAATCGGTGCCCTGTCCTTTATATCACTCTGAAAGCCCCTACCTTCAGACTCTAACAAGGGAAGTAAGACCAGCCTAGAAGATCACAGAGGAGAGTCATCAATGCCATAACTGATAGACTCAAAGAGATGAAGAGTTCAAGAGAGGAGAGATCCCTGAGTTGGATGGATTTTGGGGAAAGTCTCATTTGAAAGAACCCCGAGGCACAGATCCACCTCTAAGAGTGGAAGTGGGAGGTGTCCTAGGCGGGCCATACTGCAGGCACAAAGCAAGGACAGGAGAGAGGCAGGCCCAGGCAGTGAGGTTGGAGTTTTGAGGTGTGCCACAGATAGAGCTGAGGCAGGGTGGAAAGACGGGTGTGGTGTGGAGAGGCGATGATTTATGTGGATGGCAATAGAAAGCCCCGGAGACTCTCCAACTAGCAATGACATGATTGTGGACACATACTAAGAAGAGGCATCTAGGAAGAGGCACAGGGAAGGTACTGAGGTCTACTGCAGGAAAAAAAATGATGGAGAGGTCAGATGGACTGAGGTGAAAGATCAATCAGGAAGAAGATGCAGCTTTCCCAGAAATTGGAGCTGACCCAGGGGAGGGCCACGACGAGGAAGCACCACTGAGATGGCAAAAGGAACAGGACGTGGCAGTGGGAAGCTTTGTTTGGTAGCAGCCCTGGCCTTTACTAGTTAGTGATCTTGCGCAAGTCATTTGACCCTTTATGCCTCGTATCCACCTCTGGTAAATGGGAAAAATGCCTTCTCTGCCCAATTCACAGGCTGGCTGTGAGTCTCAAACAAGATAATACATGTGCAAATAGAGGAATAAAAAAGTTATATAGAAAGTCCCATACCGTTTCATGATGTCACTAACACTCTGCATGTTCTTTTTACTTTCCTAAGCTCTTAAACTTGAAGGCTATGCTTCCATATGAGAAAAAGGTGTTAATAATGATGCCTTTTATAGCTCAAAGTTATGAACAAATAAAAAGAGTTTATGTCTTTTGCGGTTGCTGGAGAACAGACTTACCAACATGAATTTAAATTAAAATGTCAATAATTTTTTATTTGCACTTCTTAAAATATATTTAATTTCTTTTTATATTTCCCCCTTAGTTTATGGAGCAATATATTCTACATATTGTATTTCTGGAATACTTTAAGATCCAGACTAACCAGAACACCAAGTCATTGTCTTAGCCCATTTATGCTACTATAACAGAATACACAGACTAGGTAATTTATATAGAATAAAATGTTATGTCTCACAGTTCTGGAGACTAGGAAGTCCACAATGAAGGCAGCAGCATCTTGTGCCTGATGAGAGCCTTCTTGCTACTTTCTCACATGGCAGAAGACAAAAAGGCAAAGAATGGGATGAACACTGTGTCCTCACATGGCAAAAGAGCAGAAGTGAGTGCACCAACTCCCACAGCCCTTTAGATAGAAGCATTAATCCATTATGATCTACAGACCTCCCATAAGGCCTCACCCCCAACATTGCTGCACTGACCATTAAGTTTCTAACACATAAATTTTGGAGGACACATTTAGACCACTGCAGTCATGGAAAAGTTACCTGCTGGCTTCCTCCTAAGAAAATTAAATTAGTTATTGAGGCTGACAGAAGATGATATCACAAAGCTCCTGATGCTTATGCTAAAGGTCCTCTATCAATTATATATCTTGAACATATGAAGGGGACCACAGAAGAGAACAGATCTGAGGACATATCCTTCAATTATCCCCAGAATTCCATTAACTAGTATTACTACACAATTCCAGGGGAACCCAGTCCTTGCAACTGTGAAATTCTAGTTAATTCTGACCTCCAGTTTATTCTGTGGCCTCTAAATGGTACAAATTTTTTTCAGGGACTCTAAATGCTCAAGAGGCAGATATGTCATCTAACTGGAGAGTCTCATTTGAATTTCTCAACCAATTCTGAAGCAAATAACCAATTACTAAGCATGTTGATTGTACAAATATTTAACTATGTTTGCTAGTACACACACACACACACACACACACACACACACACACACATACCACATAGGTATTATATAATATCCTTATGATATAATATAGGATATATAATATAATATCCTCATTTTAGCTTCACAAACAACTAAAAATTACTGCCCATTTTTCAGAAGAAGAAGTCATATAACCTGCCAAGGGCCACACATTTTGCATTATAAATACTTCAGCATACCCTGTATCCTGAACTTCCATTTTCAGAAAACCTAAGTAGGAGACTATGTGACCTAAGGGGTGTGAATCATCTCCTGTGTTTCTCATCACTGTGAGAGAACGAGCAGGGCGACTTGTTGCACAGGCCTCCTGACAAATGGGTAGCCTCTGCCTGCACACACTAATAAACATTAGTGTAGATGTGTAAAAGCACAGAGGTATTTCACCATTTTTAAACAGCTATTTGCTATGACTTCTCAACATCCAGCACACAATGGGAGTATTTTACTCCTGGGAAACTGGGAGTTCTCATTTTCAGAAAAGGAAAACATTGGCAACCACTTATAATAACAAAACCGCTTTTCTCAGAGAGGAGGGAAGGCAGAAAGACAACGCAGCCTTGGAAACAAACACAGGGAAACACAGAGGCTCCCAGAGACGGAGGGGTCTGCTTCCCGCAGCTGCCTGCACCCCACATGCAAATTCCCTTGACTTGTTCCTCAAGGATAAACGTGGCAGATAACCATGACCATTCCTTGGCCATCCTTTCTCATGAGCCTGGGTGCTGCTAAAGGGGCAGCTGGAAGGTGAGAGTGCCCACTGAGTGGCACCTTGTTTTTGACCCTGATGCCCAGCAGGGAAGGTAGTCATGATCAATTGGGTTAATCATGTCCTAATACATACAAGTTTTAAAAGACAAGGCCACCTTGTAGGTTGCTATTTGGCCAGTCAGGAAAGAAAGCAAGATAGCAAGAAGTCTCCCCTAAAATGGCCCATTTTCTCCGGATCTCAGAATACCTCCCATTCAGACATCATCCCTGTGGCTTCCTTGCCTGCCTCTGATTTCTGCCATGATCAGAGGCTGGTGTTCAGGAGCACTGGCCCGGAGGTCAGCCCTCCTAGGTCCTATGCAGGATGGCAGCCATTTACCTCGCATCCCTTATGAGCTATAGGTTTCTTCTGTCCCCAAGGTGTTTAAACACATCTGTGCCCCTAGATGTTTTTCTTGTATGATATATGGTCCAGTTTCCCAGGAGAACCCCAGCAGCACAATAAGTTGATGACTCTCTGCTTCTCTCTTATGACCCTCCTCAATCCCTCAGCTGCTGGTTTGGGTCCTGCCTACTTTTCACACAAAGGCCCCCAAATGATTTAGCCATAGGCCTGACTCTGAGCGCCTTTCCTTCACTCAGTCCATCAACAGACTCCCTGTGCCTCTGAGGACTGCAAGAGTGAACATCAACTTTCCCACGCTCTAGTGGGAGAGACAAACAAACAGACCATGAGAACACAGGGTGGAGTGTGCTCCAAGGGACACCATGGTGCCAGGTGAATTCAGGAAGATGCTAAAAGGCTCCAAACCTGAGCAGCAGCACAAGAGAGGGCCTTTTGAAGGGATGAAAACCTGAATAGAGACTGATAATGTGGGTGAGGGGCAGGGAGGGAACCAGTAGCATCCCAGGCAGCGGAAATGGTAACCCCAAGAGCAGGGGACAACAGTCAGGATGGCATCCGTGTAGAAGCACCACTAACCACAGGGCCATGAGTTCAGTTTGAGCTGGATCATAAAGGACCACAGAGACATATTTAGGGGCTGGGACTACATCCTTAAGGTGGCCGAATGACTAGAGTGGCCCCGTGAGATCCGGGGTTGACACTGACGTCACTAGCTGCAGAGTGGATTTTAGACCTTACAAAGAACAAGAGCTACAGACCAGGTAGGAAGCTGCTGCAGTCACCTCAGGTGGAGCACTGACAGGTGGAGATTCAATGTCACCCCACTCTTAGGTAAGACCCAGTTGGGCGGCCACTGGCCCAGAGGAGTTCAGGTCTTTCTCTGTCATTTGGTCACAATAAGTAAGAGCCCCTGGCATCCTTTTTATCCCTCTCACTAGCAAGGCCCTTCTTCTGGCCCTGCCCTGGCTTTCCCATCACCTGCCTGTGTTCTGCTGGTCAGTGGTGATGAAGTCCAGGAGCAAAGAGAGGAACACTACCTTGGTGGACCCATCTCCAAACCATCATCCAGCAGGCTGACACGGCAAGCTGATTTTGAAGAGCAGAAGAAGAAGAGAAGGGCATGGGTTTCCTGGGTGGCACCTGAGGGGGTGTGCCTCAGCACACTCTGGGGGCATACGGGGGCTCTAGAGGATGCCAGAGATTTCTGGAGGAAGCAGGATGTTAGTGAGGGCTCTGGGGCTCTGCAAGAAGGAGGGGCAGTTACCACAATGGAAGGAAGCTAGGTTTGGGTGCCATACCTGATTCTCTAGAGGGCTGAACCAGCCCATAGGTAGGTGACCTAGAAAGGAATGTGTTTGTCCCCCTGTTCTCGGAGAAAATGCAAGTGCTTCTTTTGATACCATATAACAAAGACAGCCACACTGCCTGGCATCTCAGCAGGGCATTTCTATTGACCTGCTGTCATGCTCACCACAGTGGAGGCCCCAAGACCATGACTCAGAAGCCCTGGGTGCGAAGGGTCCCCATCCCACAGCACACCTGGAGGAAGCCTGGGAATAGAGACAGATCTCCTGGCTTCCATCTGCAGAGCTGCTCAGGATCCCTGGCTTGCTCAGAAGTACAGATTTCCCCCTCCTATGCCCTCTGGGACCACCACAAAGATGGTGAGGGAGATTGCCTGGCCTATTTAGGCAGGGAAGCTGGTCGACACAGCCCTCTTGTCAAAGGATCAATCAGTGCCAATCCTTCACCTGCAGAACCATTGCCTGCAACCATTCTTGGGCAAATGACAGAGTCTTTGATTAACTCATTTAAACAGCCTTTGAACAGAATTGTGGAAAAGCATTTTCTTCACCAAATGACACCGTGTAAACTTTCTGGGGACCAAGGGAAGGTGGCACGGAAACCAAAAGCACATTAAATGAAATCACTGAAGAAAAAAAAAAAACTCTCAAAGTAGAAAATATCAACCTCAGCGGTGTTGTCTGCAGCCTGCCATCAAGATGAATGGGGGGTTTCCTGGGAGAACCATCAGATGGTATTTGTCAACTCGCTGTTCTGAAGGACAAAGCAGGTCATTCCCCAACTGAAGGAAAGTGAGGCGACTGCCAGGGGCCAGACGCGTGGTGGGGAAGCAAAATTAAAAGTCCTGGAAACAGCATTGTATGCCATTGGCAAAAGGCCTTTTCCCTTTATTTAAACAAATGTGAAAAAGAGAAAGAGAAGAAAAATAATTGCAGAAGAGAGAGAGGGTTGCACCGCCCTGAATTCCTGGGAGAAGACACAGGACTCAGCCCTTTGGGGCATGATACTGTCTCACTCCCTCCGGAAGGCATGGTGTTCCCACACATGCGGATCTTTGACGCAGCTCCACAGTCCTGTCCTGAGCTCCTCTGAGGTAGGCTAGCTCTGTACTGGGTGCCCGAGCACAAGGGAAGATTCCTCTCTTAACTAAGCCTCTTCTACCACCTTCTGAGACCAAGCCAGGGTGTCACCTCCACTCTGCAGCTTTCCTCTGACTCAGTTGGATTAGAGCACCGACATAGGTTTGCACCATGTCCCACACTGACCCCACCTGGCCATGTTCTGTCTTAGATGCAACATGTACACGCACTTCACATGTACTCTGCAACCTGCAGGCACCTCCATCATGGCCCTGGTTGGATTCTACTGTGATCATTCACACATCCCTCTGGCTCACTGGACGAGCAGATCCTTGAAGGGGCTTCCTGCATGGCTCTGTCTCCAGGATAAAGAATTCAGTCAGTACCCAATAAACACTGGGATGGACTAAGGGAGGACACTGCTGACCCTGATTCCATGATCTGAGACACTGTAGCATCTACTGTGGTTAACTCATTAGGACATAAGTACTTATTAAATTTTAGGATATCTAATAAACAACCACTGAGTATTTGAGGGTGAACCTATGAACACTTTAAAAAAGAGCATCAAGATGCAAAGGGTGCTGTGAGATTTTTAAAAAGGGGGGACCCTGACTTGAGGTGAGTGTAGGGAATGGGAGAAACAGCTCCCAGCTTGCCCTGGTGATGTCATCCAGCCCCACCCGCACTGCTACTGTGCCTGTCCACCCAGTTCACTCCAGAATGTACTGAGCTTCCACCATGTGCCAAGTGCTATGCTCAGCACTGGGTCGAGGGCAACGACCTGTGCAGCACCTGGTTCAGTGGCCAGGCAAGATGTGATCCAGGAAGGGCTCCTCAGTAAGTTTTACTGAAGGTTGCATAAACTCATCCATCATCCTTCCCATAGGTCCACTAGAGAGGTTGCACTTCCAGACACAAAACTGACATCCAAAGAAGAAAAATACCCTGCTTTATTATACATATGTCAGAAAATTAGGGTAAATTTGCTGAGTGACTCCAAGTAGGAGGATTAGAGAAGATAGGCAAGTCTAGCACAGAAACAATACCAATCTCAGCCAGCTGCCTCAGTCCTAAATAATTGAGATGCTGGGGTGCAGGACCTCCAAGACAGGTTATGTGTGAGCTATTTCCACATTTACCTACCCACCAGTACCTATCTCACTGTAGTATTCTGTTAGGAAAGCAATTGGTACACAGAGAGAAAAGGAGGTAATGTGATTGGCAGAGGAAGACCAGAACATTTCACCTTCAATAGAAAAGTAAAAGGGACATTTGACTCTAAAGAGAAAGGAAGTTAAATCCAAGAAGAATGCTCAGACTAGAAAGACCTGAGTGCTTTTCTGGGGGAAAACAGAGAGGGTCTGGAGGTACCTGGGACAGAGCTAAGGCTACAGATCTGTGTGAGGAGCACAGATTGAAGTCCCTGTGTGTACAGCATCCCTCTTTCTTACTCTCAGTGAAGTGGGAAGTGGCAGGAAGTGGGTGGGTATCTGTCCTCCTCAAAGCACTCTCATCTTTGATAAGGAGCCATCAATGAGCCAAATTAAAATAATAGTAATAATAATTAATCGATGTTTTATCCTTCAAGGGGATCAGTGGTAACAGAAGACAATAGTTAAACATACAGCTACCATAGGACCCACCCCTTCTATTCCTAGGTATTTCCACAAATTAGAACAGATATACATGGAAGACCTGCATGTGAGTGTTCATAGCAGCTTTATTTGGAATAGCAAAACCCAGAAACAACCCAAGTGTCCATCAGCTGAACAGATAAGCAAACTATGATGCCTTCCGTGAAACAAAATACTATTCATCAGTAAAAAGGACGGAACTATGAATCCATGCAACAACAGATGAACCTCAAAATAATTGCACCGAGTAAAAGAAGCCAGACAAAAAGAAGAACATGTTGTGTAATTGCATGTATATAAAATTCTAGGAAATGCAAACTAATCCATAGTGAAAGAAAACAGAAGAGTGATGGCCTGTGGAGTGGGAAGCTACGTGGGGAAAGAAGGGCGATATGGCAGAATGACAAAAGAGGATGAGGACATTTTGGAGGGTGATAGATTTGTTCATTACCTTGGTTGCAACTATGGCTTCAGGGGTTGTATACCTACATCAAAAATGATCAAAATGTACACTTTAAATATGCGCAGTTTGCTGTAGTATGTTAATTATACCTGTTAGGAAAAATGGTAGTAGAGAAAGCTCTGAAAGGTTATAAATATGCATATAAACTCATGGATTCCTCTTGGAAAGTAGTTTGGCAAAATGTATCAGAAACTTAAAATGTTCATATTCTTTGATACTTCTTTTAGAACTGTATCTTGGGGACATAAAACGAGATACAAAACTTTCACTGCAGGATTATTTATAGCGAAAAAAATGGAAATCACTAATATATCTGACAAAAAAGAACTGCTCCAATAAATTATGGTACACTCACATATTGAAATATTATGTAGCCATTAAAGGCAAGGCTTATGAAGAGTTTTAATAACCTGGAAAAATACTTATGTGGTAATGTTATGTGAAAAACATCAAGATATAAATTGCATATATGGTATGACCTAAATTATGTAAAAATATGCACAGAAAAATCTCCAAAATACCTTTAGGTTTATCTCTGAGTGATGGTGGATATGGTTGATTTTTAATCTTTTAAAAGAATGTCTTAAATGATGTTCCCATTTTTAATACACTTCCTTGATTTTCCACAATGAGTATTTTTTTTAAAACTATAACAATATTCATGGAAATCCTCTAATCTTTCTTGTGCCTTGAAAAAGCAAGGCCTTGTAAGGATAAGAGCCAGATTGCCTGGCTCTACTCCATGCATCTGCGAAAAGGCAGAAATGTCCTCTCTACAAGCTTCCACTCTCTAACTCGAAGCCACATTCCTTTTTCTGCTTTGAAACCACCTAGTAAACCAACTGATCAGTGCCTCACAGTCACGTAGTTTTGTCGTATGTTTTGTTGCAACTATCTGTATGTTGAGAATAAGCCCCTAAAGGCAAAAGTAGGGTGTCCCCCTTGGCTTCTGCCTCTCCCAACACTCCCACCCCAGCCTGCCACAATATCCTGGAAAGAGTAGTGGAACACACACACACACACACACACACACACACACACACACACACGTGCACACAGTGATAACGTAAGTGAATGATCATGCTCTATCCTGTACTGAAAACATCTCCCTTTCCTTTTCTTTTCTTTTCTTTCTTTCTTTTTTTTTTTTTTTTTTTTGGTACCAGGGATTGAACTCAGGGGCACTCGACCACTGAGCCACATCCCCAGCCCTATTTTGTGTTTTATGTAGAGACAGGGTCTCACTGAGTTGCTTAGCACCCCACCATTGCTGAGGCTGGGTTTGAACTTGTGATTCTCCTGTCTCAGCCTCCCTAAGTGCTGGGATTACAGGCGTGCAACACCGTACTCGACTTTTTTTCCCTTTTACCAAGTCTTCAACAAACAGCAGCCCAGGGCAGAGGGTGAGTGATTGGGTTGGTGGTACTTTGGTCCCATTTTATGAAAAGATAAATAAGACCTAGACACTGAGCTGCTGGGACTGATTTCAGGGGTCTTTCCCTGGGTGAACAACAAACAGAAACATGGGGTGTCTACAGTCATTCAGCCTGTGAGCTTGCACCATGACCTGCTATCTTTGTATCTCCAGTGCCCAAGGCAGGGATTTGGCAACTTTTTGTTGAGTGATTTCTAGAAAGAATTAGAAAGAATGACTAGGAAATTGGCAAACAAATGTCTATGCATTTCATTCCCTTTCTCTATCGGAAACTTTATCCAAGAAAATCCTGTTTTTCAAGATCTACTTGAGGTCTTAACCCTATAAACTATTACATGTTTCGGAAGAGTCTTTGCAGCAGCCCTAAGTGATTGACACACCAAGGAGATCTGCTCCTTTACCTTAAGAGTCCTCCAGCACTGTTCTTAGCCCCCAAAGGTAAGGATGGGTCAACCCTGGCTTTTTTCCTGGTCACCACCACAGCTCACCAAGCAACCCTTCTGCAGTGGCCAATGCTTTAACAATTAAGTGACAGAAGTGCAGAAGGAAAGGGTGGTAAATGCCAGCTGCATGGACAGATGTTCTACTTGTCCCTGGGAGGCAGAAGTCCAGTGTAAGCTCTGTGGGGAGGGGGACAGACGAGGTGGAGAGATGTCACAGCCCATGTTCTCCAGAACCGACCCTAAGAGCGATGTGTCTCCAGTACTCCTGTAAACCATGGGAAACTACCCGAGCTTTGAGGGGCTGATGCGCTCATATCTGGTGAAAGATTCCCTAGAAAAGGGAAGAGAGTGCGAGTAAGTGAGAATACATCTCAACCATCCAGGAGGAAAACGGCAGGGTCTTAAGAAGAAGAGGATAGGTTTAGCCGGGCACACTGGCGCATGCCTGCAATCCCAGCACTTTGGGAGGCCGAGACAGGAGACCAGTTCAAAGCCAGCCTCAGCAACGGCAAGGTGCTAAGCAACTCAGTGAGACCCTGTCTCTACATAAAATACCAAATAGGGCTGGGATGCTCAGTGGTTGAGTGCCCCTGAGTTCAATCTCTGGTACCAAAAAAAAGGAAAAAAAAGAGCATAGGTTTAGGGCAGGGGTACACTAGAGGTGCACTGAGGACCAGATGTGTGCATCATTTCCCAAGTCCATGGTCAGTGACTTCATACTGGTATCTTTGGAATATTTACAATAAATAATTTGGAAAATGTTACAAATCAAATCAGAGCTCCATCCCACCCCAAAGTGGGTTTTTAAATATTTACAAGTACCACTGAAGACACGATCTGGAAACCAGCTGGATTAGTGAGGTCAAGAGAAAGTGAAGCCCAGGATAACTCCCGATACTATTTCTAGTCTGAATCTCAGTTTGGATAGGGCTCCATCCCTGGAGAGAGATGACCCAGGAGAATAAGGTGGTAAGGGCTCATGGGTGGAGAAGGTAAGCTTAGCTGAGAGCATTCTCAGTTTCAGGGATCTGTAAGACAACTCAAATAATGTGACTTGAGGGCAGAGGTGTTCTGTGTTGGAAGCTTGAGAGGCAGTTCCCTGCTTCAGAGTGAGGTCTATTGAAAGCCATGAGTACTAACAGTTAGAATTCAAATGGGGTGTGGGGGGGGGTACCAAAGGGATGACTCAGGAACTCTTCAGAACCCAATATGTAAGGGACTTGCAGAAGAGATGTCTGGGAGCATCAAAGGAATCACTGGTGACTCTAACTAGACTAGATTCTGCAAAAGGTAGAGATTTGAGAAAGAGAAATAATGTCCCCTCAATATCTTTTTCATTTTGTGATGGATAAATCATCGTGCCCACCAGGATCCAATCAGAAAACCAGGAATGCTCTAGGTACTTGGAAGAGGAAATTTAACACAAAGAATTGATTAACTAAGTGGTGAAGAATCAGAAAGCTAATAGCCAACAGCAAAAAAGAAAGCCACTAGGGCCGGAGGGACAGAGGAGCAAATGGGGTCACCACAGTCCAGGAGGTGGGGCCACTCAGCAGACCTGGAACCTTGGCACCTCCCCCGCAGAAGGCGCAGGATACTATGCCAGGAGGGGGAGCAACAGAGGAGGAGCGGTAGCGACTGTGAGATGGCCCAGGGCAGAGGAAGAGAGGGGCCCCGCTCCAGTTTCCTTCCACCCTCCATCAGCTTCCATCAGTGCCTCAGCTTAGCTGAACCTGGACAGCAGTATCTGCCCCAGTTGGCCAGGCCTCTGGGGAATGTAGTTCCCTACCACAGAGAGCAGAGCATCAGAAGGGTAGGAACAAATCTGACAGCAATCAGGCAAACAACCGATGTAATCACTTACCACATTTCAATCACATCTAGGGCACCATCCATAATACACCCATCCTGATTTCAGAAATGCTAATATTTGAGGGAAAACAGTCACCCTGGAATTGGTGAAATACGGTATACCTGTGGAGACAGGATCCGATGGCACAATACTTCCCAGCATATCTATATTCCTGGCATACTATATTTTCTTTGCATGAGATTATTGTCTAATCCTGAATCTACAGAAACATGTCCTCGTCTCTTGGAAAGGGCTGCTGGATGTGTTTCTCTGCAGGTTCCGAATTATTCTCTCTTCCCCAGTACATACTCCCCCACCCCGCCTGCTATATCATAGCCAGCCACCTTTTCCTGTTGATCATGTCCCCTTAGATAGAAATCAAGTTTATTATTTTATTCACCGACTCCCCAACACATTCTACAGTGGATTTCCATATTTTGTGTAGACATATTTGCTGTGCCAAAAGGGGACAGTAATCACCGAGCAGAGGAAGAGGACACACGGACAGCAGCAAGCGAGAACTGGGGACAAATGAACACACCTAAGTCACTCAGCACCTCCCAGGTAGCTAGAGGTGCAGCAAAAGCACCACATGGCTGAGGAGCCCTGCCAAGAGGCCAAGAGTGGCCAGCAATATCCCTGGTCCTCAGGGACAGCACTGCCTCCCCCAGGTGATTAAGAAACACCACTAGGGGGCAAGTGTTCTGGTGGCCACCACCCAGTCCTGGAGTGACAGTGTATCCATACTTCAAATCAAGCAGGAGGAAGGATGTGCTCTGACCAGCCTTTGGAGTGACAATTAGCTCCAAGTTCTCCTCCTGAAAGAGAGCAAGAGGCCAGCCATCCTGGCTTCATCTGCAGTATAGATCAACAGCAAACAAGGGCACCCTCACTGATGCTTTCACAGTAACCCAGCAGGAAAACGAGAGCAAAGGCCCCAACACGCACGGGGCCTCCCATGGTGGTTCTGAGGCTGTGGGTGCCTGGGGAAGCCTCCTGCACTAGCCCAGCCCACCCAGCTCTAGACCACCAGGCCCAACATTCTAACGGGGTCCCTATCGTCCCAGGCTTTCCAGTGGGAGCCTTGGCAAGCATGTAGTCTCAACAGGTGCTCAGTGTAACACATGCCCTCTGCTGACCCGGGGCCTTGGCCTTCATCATTTTCCCTCTCTGGAACCTTCTCCATCTTCACAGGCACTTAGAGTCCCACATGCTCCAAGCCCATCTCACTGAACCATTTCAGCCATCCCTTTGTCTACCCACCCAGTTAATGGTTACCAGGTGCCAGGGCACAGGGATGAATTAAGACACAAGCCTTGCCCTTTAACAGGGTCCCCTAGTTGGTAGGCTAATCAGGCATTTTGAATTAAAAAAAAATGATTAAGGATTGCATGAACGCTATTTGAGGTATGTCCAGGATCTGGGATGGAGGTCAAAGGTCAGGGGCAGTTGGGGATATGCCAGGAGGGTCCTGCAGGGGCAAGAAGTAATGCTGCTTGGAGAAGTAAAAAAAAAAAAAAAAAAAAAAAAAAATCACACCTAGTAACTTCCCAAGCTCTAAGTGCCTGGTGTGACAGAGATGAGCCTGGAGAGCTGGGAAGTCCCAAGGCATGGAGGACCTCCTGCCTGGGCAGGCATCACCCGCCCTCATCACCCCTGCCAACTCAACTCCAGCCTCACACGGGTCTGCTGCCCTCCTGTACAGGATCTTCATTTAACGCTTTAATCTGTCATCTTGTTAGTTTCCCCATCAAAACTTAGATCATCTTGAGGGCAAAGAACTGTCTTTCAAATAGACAACACTCACTGAAGCTTTCCAGCTCCAAGCAGCCTGCCAAACCCAGGAAGAGGAGGTGGAAGGGATTGTGAAACGGACATGGCCTTGGTAAGGCTAAGTTTGCAGAGAGATATGGTAGCCTGAGCATTCCTGAGGCAAAGGGACACTTAGCAGCAAAAATAAATCATGCATTTTTTTAATTAAGATTTTAAGCTTTACAGGGAATCCTGTTACTGGTGAATGACAATCAGCTTTGTGCTCAGAGTTTTTGTCATGTAAATTCTGCACTTAAGCAGCAGCTTTAACCTGTCAGAGCCATTCACAATACTCTTTGGAGGTTTTCCTTTCTGTTTGCTTCATAGTTACTGCTTTTAACCTGAAAACAGGAAAAAATAAAGAAAGAGAGAGTTCATTCCAATGGGACATTTCTTTGGTAGACCTTCTGTGTGTCAATTTCAAAACCAATATTTCCACAAGAAACTAGAAAAAATTTCCTTTGGAGAGTAGACATGAGCAGCAAGGCCTTCCCTGTTCTCATCGACCCCAACCCAGCTGGTGTGGCTAACAAGACAATGCGGTGCTAGGCACAGCAAATGATGATAGGTACACCGTCAAGCTCCAATCTTGCTTTCCAAGGGACTCCCATCGCACAGGTGGGGAACGGAAGAGGAGGAGGCCCGCTCTTGCCCTCAATTGGTACAGAATGGAGTCGAGGAAAATGATGAACGTACAATAAATGGAGAATGAAACATGTAGCTGTGTTACCAAGCGGGAGACTGCAAACCAGAGTACTGTAGAGCACAGGCTATGAAGTCAGACGATCCGGGTTCAAGTTCTGGTGCCACTACTTGGGGACTTACTGAAGTGGTCTCGGACTGTTTCCTCAACAACAAAATGGGAAGGTCAGGAGACGTACCTGACAGAGCCTGAAGATGAAGCATGCAGTTCTCTAGAACATGCTGGTGGTTCCTGGTAGTGCTCACTAAGGGTTAGCTGCAGGGCAGGCTGAACGCAACTCCACAAAGTTGTATAACTATCCCCAGGATTGTACTCCCCTGGACCCCACTTCCCTCCAGTCTTTGGGTTTGACCCTCTACAGCACCCTGTCTTTCCTCCAGTGTTCCCTCTGTGTGATCTGCCCACCTCATAAGGTGTGCTGGAGGCCCGTTCCCCAGAAAATGAGTGTCCCCAGTCCACCTTTCCTTTCTTGGGGAATACAGACAACTCTAGCTGAAATCAAGGTCAAGAGCCAAAAACAGAAAAAAATGCAAGCCATCAGCCAGGGAGAGACACATCTGAGATGCAAGGGCCTCTCTGCAGGTGATTTAAGCATGGGACCCAGCAGGGCCCACAAGAAGCCTTGAAGTTTCTGCTCTGTGCACTGCAGCTCTGGGCTTCCAGGCAACAAATATGACCATCCTGAGATCTTCATGCAGCCAGGAAACCAAAGTACATGTGGAGGTTCTGCCCAGGCTAGGCCCAGCCCTTGAAATATCTGACCACCTGAAGAAGCTTCCAGATGATCCCAATGCTCATCCAGCCAAGGCCGCAGACATCATGGATCAGAGATAAGCAATGATCACTTGCTCAAGTTTAAATTCCTGAGCCACAGGATCCATAAGCAAAATAAAGCACCTTCTGTTTTATGTTACTAACCTGTAGGGTAGCTTGTTAGGCAGCATTAGATGACCAAACCACCAGCTTCTTGTAGTCCAAGTATTTGTGTCCTTAAGTTTACTTTATCTTTACAGAAGCCTCTTGAACTAGGATTTATTGTACCTATTTAAAAGATGAGAAATGGATTCTTGCAGGAGTTGTACAATTTGTCCGAGATCCCAAGCCCCCAGGAGTGGTATAATCAGGATCCAGACGCCGTTCACACACTACATATCATTTAGACACCCAGAGTTAAGAGGACATTCAAAATAAATCAGGTGTTGTTCTCAATATCTGCAATTACCCATTTACATATTCTCTGTATGCTGATAACACTCACCTCTCAAAGTCATTTGGCTGCCAAAAAATTTTTAAAAATGCTAAATCCCATCCACTTGAGTTGGGCTTCAAACTGGTCCTCTGACAATGACTCAATGCTTTAAATCATTCAGAGAAAGGGCAGCATTTGTATGAATCAGATTTTCAGTGCCTTACCTGAAATATCAGAATAACCACAGTAATGCAGATGAGTGGGCAATCTGATCTGAATCTGGGGAGGGAGATTCAGTTCCCCAGGATATTCTATACCAGGGCGTGCTGATGACAGAGGTAACTGCTTCGCAAATTCACTTATAGGTGTTCTGAGAAAAATGCTGAAAATAGACACTAAGAAATCTGGCTGCGATCAGAGGTGCCAGATGTTCCCTCAGACACTTGGAATACGTGGGCTGCAGACACTCAGCCTAATTCAACTCATTTCACCGCCAAAAAGTGGGTGCCTGCCATAGCCCAGAGCTTGGGGAAGGAGCTGGGGTAACCACACCCTCAAGAAGCCTCCAGAGCCCCGGGCCCAGAGGAAAAATTGATACCACAACCAGGCCAAGTGTCCACCACAGCTGCAGCCCACTGCACGGTGCTTTTCTTTCAGCAAAGTCTCTCAACCCCAGATGGGTATGAAGGAAGGCCCTGAAAATCAACACTGAGAGCTCCGTGAGAGGAGACACCTTTCAGGGAATCAGAGCCCTCCAAATGTCCCACAAAGCCTTGCAGATGCCCAACAAATCTTATCCAATGTCTGAAGGTGCCCCAGTCTTCCCATCCTGATGGATTTACTGCAGAGGAGGCACATCAAGGACTCTCCACAAACACTTTCTCTTGGTCATCACTTTCTGGGTCTGGGTTCCCCCCAAATCTAGCCTTGAGATAAGGATCGGAGTGCAGGTATTTGGGAGTGATCTCAGGAAAGTCCAGAAGGGGAGGAGAAGCTACTCAGGAGGCAAGAAAGGCAGGAAAGTGTGGAGGCAAGTCCCTATTGTGGAGCCCTGGGAGCCTGGGCGAAAGAACTCAGATGTCCTGCCACCCAGGGAAGAGGTAGCTGGGATGCTGACTGCCGAGTCCTGTCAGCCATTGGTGAGAACAGTTCCTAGAAGAGTTAGTTCCTTGGACTTGTGACTTGCCAAACTTGCAAACAGAGGATTCTAGTATCCAGAGAGAGCCAATAGGCAAAGGGCTTTTCAAACAGAAGCCAGACTACATGCATGAAAACAGATCAAGCAGAGGAGACGCAGGCAGGGTACTGATAGCTTCTGTTACACCCACCCTCTGTCCACACATTCTCCTATTGCACCTTCGTGGCTACCTCTGTGTAACTTGAACTTTGGTGAATTTGAAAAACAATGCATCCCAGAGAGGGGAGCAAAACCAGCTGTGAGGCCCAAGTTGAAGTTCATATCCTCTCTGAGAAGGAGGCCCCAACTTCTAAGCCACTAGTAGCAGGTCTCACCTAACTCAAGGCCATTCTGCTCCGCCAGCCTAGTGAAGTGGGAAATATGACCTGCCTTCCCCATCCTCAGCTGGCCATGGGGAGAATATGGGCCATTTCCAACCTGGTTTCATGGCTACCTTCTGGGATAGGGAGGTCTGCTTCTGAACCTCTTGGTTAAAAAAGAAAAGGAAAGAAAAGAAAAATCCAGAACCCCATTAAATCATTACAACCTAGGGCTGTCTGAGTGGAACCCTGACCTTAATCCATGCCTAAGAATGCCATACTGGGAATGTGACATCATTTAGGGCATTTTCTACTTGGAGTGTGAGATAAGGAAATGGAAAACAACCAGGTAGCAAAGGCCTGGATTTATCCTGAAAATGCCGAAGAGATGATAACAGCATCCCACGCGGATCAAGTCTTAAGGCCCCAAATTTTTACTAGATGTACTTTAGTGTGACTGTCAGAGGCATTTCAGACAATATCAGGCCATGATTTACTGCCGTGATTTTTCCTTTCCGGGGTTCAACTATTTCAGGGGAATCAGGATGCAATTTTCTAGAAAATTAAATAAGATTCTTCTTTTTAAAATAAAATCCTGAAGGAATCGATGTGGATGGCAGAGGTGGGGGGAGATAGTGGTGGAGAAGGAAGCATTTAGTAAGTCAGTCAGAAAGGTGGGCATGAGAACCCCCCCTCTCACCCAAGCCCTTGTCTTCATTGCACATCAAGTCTGTGAGGGAGCCTGCAGGAAAGCCACTTCCAAATGCACGTCCCATCGTCCGTTATAATTGAAAATATGGTGACGCATAAGAGATGATGTTGACTTTAGAATCAGAATGTCAACCAGGTCTTTTCATTTCAGAAATACATAGATCCCTTAGTGCCCTGATGTTACTGTTGGGCTAAAATTTTTATAAACTCAACTCCATGTCAAACATTACAGAACTACCAAATGTCACCAAACCACTTATTAAGGGGATGTACCATCCCCCACTGAAACACAATATTCAAATGCATTTTCTTCTCAAAGTAACTGAAACTCGCTTTAGCAAACGAGCCTCTCTCTGCAGCACCTCAAGCCTATGTGAAGAGAGGAAAAAATAGATGCCTAGGGATGAAAAACGAAACAAACAAAATCAAAATCCTTGCCCTTCTAAATTATCAATGAGCACATGAAGGAAGAATTTTACATCAATAGAACAATGTTTTATCTCTGGAAAACCAGTATTGACTGTAACAAATATTCCAGCCAGTTTTTTCGGAGTCTAAAGCAAAAAAAAAAAAAAAAAAAAAGATAGCTAGGCCCTGACCCAACCCATGTCACAGCAGCATGATTTACAGAAAAATCCCTAGGCCTAGGAAAAAGGGGGTTCCAGGGGCAGAGTCAGTGCTACCAGCACCCTGCAGCTGTGGTCCACACCCCCAGGACCATCCCGGAGGAGGGCTCCCTCCCAACATTCACCTCAGAAGTTCTGGATTTGGGGTTGGTTGAGAAAGGTGGTGTTTTCCTGGGCATAGTGTCAAAGCTTCAATGCTCAGAACTAAGCCAGTATATCCTTAGATCCAGAAGTAAATGTTCTGACTTCAGAAAGAGTCCCATTTGCTATATATACACAAACCAGAAATCTCAGCACAGCCAGAGATCAGCCTCTCTTCCTGCTGGCTGGTGCTGTAGATGTGGGCTCAGAAATCCACAGGTTCCATCCTCCATGGCTGTACCATTTGAATTGATGACAAAGCCTTCCCAATTACAAACCTCATCTTGACTCTACACACATCTGATATCATAAATTGCAAATCATTTTTAGACAACTGTTTAGAAAATGGAGCATGCTTTATACACTTAGGACATGCATATTCTGGGGTTTAACTGAATGTTGACGGAAACAAGGGGAATCTGAAGAGCAACAAGGGAGAGTGTCAGATCTGCAGCAGCCAATGGTTACAACTGAACTCTCACCAGTGTGTGACGGAAGATATTCTCCTCAAGTGAAGATATCCGATGCTACTGGGTAGAGGGCGAGCGAGCTCCTGACTACAGGACTTTACGGCTGGCAAAGTTAACTTCCATCAATTATCCAAGAATGATACACACTCTGGAAACTGCCTCTAGAATCATCAGCCACAGAGGTTCACGACTCTGGGGATTCCAGGGTATGGAGGAGAAAAAGGAATCAGGGAAAACTCTATATCATCCTCAACAAGGATTTGGGTTCCTGGGAGCTCTATCAACTTACCAACTCTGTGATAGACTGTGTTTGGGGACACAGGAATGCTAAGTTATAGTCTAGTGAAGGGGAGACAGGTGTACAACGATAGAATCAGAAAGAGCCACTGGGGAGATCTACATAGGAGCTGCATAATGGGGAGCTCCCTTAGCCAAGAGGAGCCCAGGGATGGAGTCCCAGAAGAGGCTCCAGCAGTGTGAGGAGCCAGGTAGCCAGGCAGGGCAAAGCACAGACTGAGCAGGGAGCACAGAGCATAGAGCACAAGCAAGTTCCATGAGACAGGAACTGAGTCCTGTGCAGGTGAACTGAAGGGGTTCAGGGAAGGATCCACTTTCCTCACTCAGGCACCAGACTCCGGGCTGGGCTGTGCCCATGCAGTTTCCCTTCTAGCCCAGGAACAGTTAGGCATGGAGGGCTTTTTGAGATGAGCCAACTCAGGTAAACTTTATTCTGAAAGTGAAAAAGTGACTCCAGAGCAATTCTGCTCAGGGGAGTGGCTTGGTGTGGGTGTTTGGAAGACCCTCTATGGGCTGTAGACAACTGGATGGAAGAGAGATCCTTCCACAGGCTGGTGACATATAGAACCACAGTCACAGGCAAGGGGAGTGCATGTCACCAAGTGCTCCCTGAGCAGTGAGGCCCCCACAGAGCCCTTGCTGGCCTCCCACCCTCTCTCCAAGTCCTGAGGAGCTGAAACAGGGCAGCAAGAGTCAGGGGTACAGTCATGGTCATGACAAGCAGAGAGAGGAGACAGAACCTGCCCCTACACTGAAGAGAACACACCGTGCTCCTGATGGAGTGGTTCAGGGTCCTGGGGGCTGCTGGATCAGTGTTCAGAGTTGCTCAGGAGAAGCCCTGCCCTTCCTTCAACAGACACAGTTGAGATGGAGAACAGGTGTCTCCAGGTTAAACAAGGGAAGAAACCAGGATGGATGTCCCATGTCCATGTGCAGGTGAGGCTTCTGTCACTGGATCTGAGCACTGCCAGCTGCATACCTGAGGCACCTGTACCCCAACTGATGACAGTCTCTTCCTATTCCTTCAAAGGTATCTCTCTAGACATTCAGATGGGTGGAATGGGGATCAGCAGGCCCCAAAGTTCCCCAAAATTGCCTTGATTCAGAGGAGAGGGAACATCAAAGTGCACATTTCCTCCTACAGACACAGAAGCTGCTCAGAAAAGGCACAAGGTTGTCCCATATCAGAATCTAAGACCCAGCAGAACTCACATTCAGCATGGGCCCTGTTTCCTGCAGATCCGTGACCAGTCACTGCCAGCTTTTAGATACTAGAAGACATGTCTCACAGACTCATTCCTAGAGGGGGCCACACAACTTGGACACAGATGCTGCTATTACTTGAACACAACTTGAGTGCCACAGCAGAGACCCATCTGCCTCACATGTCCACCCACACTGCCCCAGGCAGTCTGCCACGCTAACTACAATGCTTCCCAACAGGTGAGCAGCACCCTCTCTCAAAACAAACATTGCAAGGTGAGACCATCTATTATGTTCCATTACTACAGTCTGCGTGAAGGTCAGTGATGTTTCCTCCCAATAAGATGAAGAGAGAAGAGCTCGGAGGCCCCCAGTGTCTTGGAGACTTGGATCCAAAGCAGTGGCAGCTCTAACTTCCTTATGCAGGAGGCCATTTGGTTGGAAGTGTGAAGAGGTGACTTGTTTTGAAGCTGTGGCTCATGACATGCCCTCTGTCTCTAGCAGGATTGGCTGGCTCTGCCCGATACAGGGGAAGAGAACACAGGAGTGTTTTCTGAAGATGCTTTACTCACATTTTCCACTGGTTTGAGGAAACATCAATTGTAAATCTAAATAATGATAACTCTCATCATTATTAGCAGTATTTTAGGAGTGGCTGCAGGGAGCAAGAGAACCCCATCTCCAAAAAGCCACTATCAGTGCCATGAAGGACAGGAAGAGAGAGATGCTGCAGGACTGGGGACAGGCAGAGGCAAGGCAGGTGGGGGTGGTGAGGGAATGAGGAATAAGGAGAGCTTCAGAAGATCGATACAATGATTCTGTCATCCCTCACCTTCTCCTCTTATGGGCTTGGGGACAGAGTGGTGGTGGGACATTTCTAAAAGCCAAACTCCAGGAAAAGCTACAGCTTCCAGCAAAGATTCTCAACTGGTCCCTGACTTGAGTTCCTCTTGTGAGGAGGGCTAGCATTTAACTTCTGGAAGGTTAGGGTGGAAGTGAGGCAGGAGATTGTCCAAAAAGAAACGAGGGCAATAAAAAAATGCTTTATCCATGACTTCCAATTAAGAAAGAGTAAATCACTAGACGATCTTAAACGTAATTCTAAGATTAACAATCAAGCAAGCATCTTGACATTTCTGAAGTTGGTGCAATAAAGCCAAAATAATTGGTTTGTAAAACAACAATGACAATCACAAAAAAGAAAGCTGGGAAAGTGAGGTCTAGGTCTTAGTTGTGACCTTCTTCTTCTTCTAATTATGAATGATCTCAGTCCTCCTTTTCTTCTCCAAATGACAACCCACACTCCCACAGACAAACAAAAATACCAAAAGAAGAAGGAGGAGGAGGAGGAGGAGGAGGAGGAGGAAGAGGAGAAGAGGAAGAAGAAGAAGAAGAAGAAGAAGAAGAAGAAGAAGAAGAAGAAGAAGAAGAAGAGGAGGAGGAGGAGGAGGAGGAGGAGGAGGAGGGGGAGGAGGGGGAGGGGAGGGGGAGGGGGAGGGGGAACACTCTTAAAATACCATGAGCTGCAAAAGCAGTACTTTGTCCCAATCTCTAACATCTCTGTGTTTCCTGAGTGATAACTTGTCTTTTAGTTCTTGGCTCTAATCCCTTACTCTTGATCTGTCCCAGGCAGGGATGCTGGACCAATTTGCAACAAAATGATCTAGAATTGTTGGAGAGCACAGGAAGTGAGATGCTAGGACTCCAGGGGTTTCATCTGTCCTTGTGTGTTAACTGAGAGGACCAAAGTAAGCAATGTGCTAACTCCAGAGGCATGGAGAAGAATCCTCTGCAGTCCAGAGTTATTCTCTTCCACTGAATCTCCTCTCTAACCACTAGTGATTCATTCCTTTGCTTTAGCCATTATTTTTGGTAGGTCCGGGGCCATTAGTTACAAGTCCAGCTATTATAGGAGACACTGTGCATTCCAAAAGGGCCTGGTCTGTGGAATACAGTGTAATCTGCCTCTAAAAGAGTGCTTGTGGGTTTGAGAACTTAAAGGGTAATAAAGAGTTGTAAACATGAGCATGTAGGCCATCAAGTCACCAAACACTCGTCCATGGGTGTTGAGGTGGACAGTCTCTCCCTTAAGGGTTCACAAACTTCTAATACAAGACTCCCTCCAGTCACATGTGCATATTTATCTCCGGGAGGCCTCTGCAATGACCGAAAGAGTTCCAAACAGTCATAGCCACCATGGAAGATGGGGCATTCCTAGTGACAAGTCACAGCAGACCCTCACTAGGAAATGTGCCTTGAGAAACAGACTTAGGCTAAATGAATAGTGAGTCCTTTCTCTTGCCGGTCCTTCCTCTTCAGCCCAGAGGAGAAGAACCAGCAGTCTCCATTCCTCCCCAGAGCAGGCCTGAGGACAGGCCCCAGGAGAAGAGGGTAAGCCTAGTTCACACCTCCCTGTTGCTCCCTGTTTCTTTTCCACAAGCATCCCAAGGTCTTGTTCAAGAGCTGCAGTCTGTCTTCCAAGTTCAGATGGTCAAGTGAAGGGGATGAAGGCAGAGTAACAGCCATTTCAAGGGGAAGATGACCCTCTTGATGTCCAAGCACTAATTTCATGCTACCTGTACCCATGTAGAGATACCCTAACCCCCACCCAGCCCAGCATGGCTGAGATGCACTTGACTAAATAAAGCAGAAGTTTCCTCACAGCATTTGGTCTAAACATCAGGCAGAACTGTCTCTGGCTTTGGGTCTGGAGTGGAATGCTAAATGTTTCCTGGCAGCCTGAGAGAGAAACCTACCGTACCATGTTCTCAAGCTTTGTAAGTCCAGATAAACTGTACTCCTGCAAAAGAAATCATAAATAATACATCCTAAGACCAGGACTTCAATATTTTTGAAGGGTTTCATCTCTCCTCCCTTCCAACTTTGATATATGTACTTACTTAACAAGGGTCTGGGGAGGGTTAATTGAATTAATATATGTAAAGTGCTTTGAATTTGAAGAGAATGCACAATATAAATGGAAGTGTCACTAAAAAGGTTAATCTAATTTACATCTAACACTTTCAGTTCAGGGTGTTAATGAACTATATCCTTTTACAGAGTGATTAATTTATAGAAATGTGATTATTTTTCCTAATGCTATATATGGGTCAGCTTCTCCTATTACTATATCTCACTTTATGGGAGAATTCAGCATTTTATAAATTAAAATAATAAATCAAATGTCTCTGTAATGGTTATATTTCATTAATTACAAGGAGACATGCATTAGATTAACATTTATCTGTTTTAATTAATTTGCTGCAATGCAGTTATCCATACAAATTGGAAAATGACACATCAGCCTGGCATGATATTAACAGTTTTGACTGTTTTTTCCTAAAAATTTATGGACCTGCAACTGCTGCATTCATTGCATAACCAGGGTGACCACCAGTGTGTGACATATGGAGACTGCATATCAAAGAACTAGGAAGGGATTCAACATTCAATTCAAACTTCAGAAGATATATTTAACTAAATTTATAAGACAGTATTAACAAAGATGTAAAGTTTTGCTTGAGGAGTTGGGGTCCCAAAGTCTCCAAATTTCTTAAATCTGCTCACTATATTTTGTTAGGCACTTCGTATCTTCAAAGGGTGTTCACAGCATCTTGCATTTGGAAACTTCTCAGAGGAAGCGGGCAGATGCTCTGGGATCTTCCTGTCTGTGGAAAAGCCCCTGTCCAGAGGGACTGAGTGATTTGCCTGAGTCTCACAGCTGATCAGGGATACAGGCAGTGGGCAAACCACACAGTGACGCTCCACAGGATTTCTTAATCATATCTGACTGAGGATGCAAATTTATTTAACCATATAGTCAACAGACATCATGGAAATACAAAGTGACAGATGTCACAAACATGATGTGTTTTTTAAAAAAAAATTGATACTTTTTGCATGACAATTCAATGCACTGATTCCAAGGGAATAAGTCAAATTGTAGCCAATTAAGCATTCTCAGAATGACTTGCAGCCTCTCCAAGTGCCAATTCCAGTGGCACCTGCAGAGCCTGCCTCCTTCACGCATTTTGATGTGGCTGCTCTTCTCCTGATTCACCTGCTGAACTGAGCATTTCAGACCACTACAAAGTGAATGTTGCAGGTTGGTTTGGATGGATAGTCAGATAACTAAAGGAGAAAAGGCCAGAAAGGGCAGTTTCTCCCCGTGACCAAAGGCAAGAGAAATACACATGGGCAGAGTCCTACAGGGTGACTGGCAGCACCCTTGCACACAGTCACCTCCTTCCTCAGCACCCAGCATCCATTCTGGGCCTCAGACAGTGCTGGGCACTGGTCACACAGAGGTGAGCAGAACATGTCCCCTCCAGGGGCTCCTAGTCCACCTGGGGAGACAGGAAGGCCAAAAGTGCTTGAAGGAGTGACCAAACAGGGATAGGGGAAAAACAGAGGAATAAGATCCCCCCTGGGGTCAGCAATATTGGGAGAAGCAGAACAGCACAGTGGGCACCTCTCCACCTTGCCTGGGCCTCAGGAACACCAGAGAGCTTGGCACGAAATGCCAGCTCCTGCCCTACAGCAATTAGGGCTCAGGCATCAATGTTATTTTAAAACTATCTCACGTGGCGAGATCAGAGAGCAGACTCTGAAACTATACTGTGGATTCAACTCCTAGCTCTACTGTCTGACTAGTTGGGGAACTGGACAGGTAGCTTAGCCTTCTTTGCCTCCATTTCCTCACTTGAAAAGTGGGCACAATAAGGATACCCCACCTTATTGTTTGGCTACCAGTTTTCAAGGAGTTGACACCTACGGAGAACTCAGAACAGTGCTTGGCACATAGTAAATTCTTCGAAGATGAGAGCTGTTTACCATTTGGAAATTTCTAGAAGGCTCACTCAGAGGAGAGGAAGACAAGGATGAAACAGTTAACAGACTTTTTTTCTTTTTTTTTTTTGGTACTGGAGGTTGAACTCAGGGGCACTCGACCACTGAGCCACATCCCCAGCCCTATTTTGTGTTTTATGTAGAGACAGGGTCTCACTGAGTTGCTTAGCACCTTGCCCTTGCTGAGGCTGGCTTTGAACTCGCGATTCTCCTGTCTCAGCCTCCCTAAGTGCTGAGATACAGGCTTGCGCCACCGCACCCAGCTTGAAACAGTTAACAGACTTCAATGCCAGCCTGGCAAGCTTGGAATCTGTCTTAGAGCACTTGGACTTCTGTGGGAGCTTGTCAGCAGGGTACAGCTGCCAGTTTTAAGAAGGCTCTGGGGTCCTGTGCATCCTTTCTCCAAAAGGGGTCTGAATGTCAAGGGTGAAGTCAGAAGTTCCCGGCAGACACCTCCTATCCTGGCCTTTGCTCTGGGAATGACTGAGCTCCTTATCAAGGTCATAGTAGAGGTAGGAGAGGTACAAGAGATGGGAGGCTTTGGAGCTCCCACCTAAACTGAAAAGGGATGGGAACTGGTGGCAGTGCCCCTGGGACAATGATGATGGAATATGGCAAGAGATTATGACTCCAGGTGGTGGAGACCCCAGTGCCTATGGATGTAGGATCCCAGGACCTCAAAGAGACATGCTGTTTGAACAATGGGAATAACAAGGAGCAACCTGTGAGGGATCAAAGCTTGAGAAACTCCATAATCCCAGGACCACTTCAGATCCTTGCCTGCTTGGGAGGATGGGATTCGTGGTGAATGAAATTTCTTGTAGGCCAGGCAGAACTAGGGTTCATGCTGCCATCCTGGGATGGGCACAGAAGAAGGGATCTTTCCTGGTAGAATCAAGTGGACACAATGAAGGAAAGGAGGTGATGGATGTATGGAGATAAATAAGCTGAAGGATTCCTTTTGCCCAAATAGAGACAAGCAGCAGATTCTCAGAGGGGTGATGAGAGTTAGGGTTAGGATACAAGGGGCTGGTTGTACCCTGAAGCACCCCAACAGGGGCAGTGAGTGAGCTTTGGGTAAGTAGAATGGGCCTAAAGTGAACAAGGAGAAAAATTTCTTGTTAGGGCCAAAGATGCCCCCGGGGAGGACTGATATGACCAGAAGGTGCTCTGGGCTGGGGACAAGCAAGGGCCTGAGGTGGTATTGGAGACATGTCATCTGCTCCAAGAATTAGAACATTTCTATGCAACGAGAGAACTGGCTTCAGGCAGCCATCATCCAAGAAGTCACCTGGATTGCCATGCTAATGCCCTGGCCCTGGATTACAACCAGCTACAGTCTGACCCCTTGATCTATTCTTGGCTCTGCTATTACAGGTCCTGTGGTGTCCACTCACCAACCTGTCCAACCTGTGAAATGAGTAATTGTGAAAAAGGCAACTGACATATATATCTTGCTATAATATTAAAAGTAAAGCTAGCTATTAAGAGCAGCAAGACACCTGCTTCTCTTTCCGAAAAAACCTCCTCCTATTTTGCCTCTCTGGACACCCCGTCAGCATCCTTTCTTGAGTTTCCAATATCCAACCATCTAACATACTTAAAAGTATGTGTGGTATCCTTTATTAACCTGCCTGGTTCAGAGAGAGTGAGAAGAGGGCAATGTGTGATCCAAATGAAGAGCCATAACGGAACTGAGGACGCACAGGCCAGCCAGCTGGGGCAGTCTTCTGCTACAGGACACTCCTCCAAACACAGCAGTGCACACAGCTGCCTTCTCTGCTTGAGGCCAGGCATGACAGGAAGCAAGGAGGGCTTCAAGATGCCTGCTCCAGAAGAGACAAACCCTGCTCACTCTGAATCAAGGAGTGAATCAGACAGTGAGGCTTCCAGAGAAATTGACTCTTGCAGCAGTTTTGACATGAAACTCAAATATTCTCAGACAGGAGGCAATGCCCTCGGGGCCTACAGAGCTTCTCTGATCCACTCAGAGCCTTCCTGAGGCCGACATCAAGTCACTCCAGTAGGTTAGCCCCCGTGAGGTGGGAAATCCATGTTGACCACATTGTTCTGGATTTGACACGGCGATTCTGCCACCTTGGAGCCTTGAGCCATTGAGCAAGTAGTCGGGACCTCAGTTTCCTCTTCTGTGAAAATGGGAGAATAGTTCTGCTTCCTCAGAGTTGGCGTGATGACCAAACAAACTGACATGTGAGTGCTTCAAGACGGTGCCTGGCAGAGGGTAGGCATTCAACAGCGTTTGCCATTTCATTAGCTCTGGAGTCTATGCAAGAATATATTCCACGCTGGCTGAGTCCCCCTCACTGGCACCAGTGTGGCAATTGTGAGTATTCTATCTGCATTCACCTGTCCTGCCCCAGGGCCAGCTACTCACCCAATCAGGATTCCTTTCATCTCCACCATAAAGCCTCCCTGACTTCTTATTACCTTGCCAATCTCTTTCTTACAAGACCTTTTGGGGTCTACCGTTTTCCTACAAGCTACCTAGTTCTGCGATGGTTCACATCATGTGTGAGGTTTACCCTAGACAGAGGGTGAACTCTTTGATATCTGGAACTTGGCTTAATATTTGTTCTCCTCAGAGAGAATAACAGGAAGGGAGAAATAGGTAAATAGGTATTGGCTGAAAAGGCTAACGGATAGGGCTCAGGGCATGTTGGATGGGCCTGACTCCTCTCTGACCACTGACCCCCCCTGCCTCTGCCTGTTTCTTCCCCACAGCTCACAGTGCAACACTCTGTCCTATTCAGCACCAATGGTCTTGGGCTTGATACTCTTCCCCAAGTTCAGTCTTCTCCGCAACCCATTCTCAAAATCTGTCTTTCCCAGGGAACCATTTCCACAGGGCCTGATACTGGTGGGATACATAACAAACGATAAAATAAATGATCTGTTTCAGTCTTTTATTTGGGTGTCCTAGTTTGGGTTATCCCTGTCTGTGTAAACATGTATAATCGCAAACACTACAAAGGTAATAAACAGAATGCCTCTCTGCTTTCTGGGACGGCAGAGCTGGGAGGAAAGCATTAACTGGGTAGGAAACATTTCTTTACACCCCAAATCACACCATGTCAGCTCTGCCTCCAGCAGAACCTCCTACACCTCTGGTCTGCACATGGAGTCATACTTGTATATTTGTTTATGTAGCAAACAACAGCTGACCCTTCCTCAGAACTGACCCTGCATTAAGTTCCAGGCAGTTTGAAGTGAGCAAGATGGGGGATCTGGCTTCAAAGGCATTCACAGACCAGAGAAAGAAGCCAAGGCTTTTATAAACAAAATAAAATATGTGTGTACATGTGCATTTATATTTATATATGACATTTTCACACACAAGCACCTCCATACACAAAGAGAAGGAGCAAGAAGACAGACTGAGAGACAGAGAAATGGAACAGAGTTTGAGTCAGGAGAAAATATAAACAGAGGTACTGAATTGCTAAGAGATTAGAAACGGGGAATTTCACCAAGTCGCCTACATTAGACAGGTGTTTAAGCCATCAGTAATTACAATCATTGTATAGTTAGTGCCTTCGTAGGGGGTAACCAGGGATTGAACTCAGGGTCACTTGACACTGAGCCACATCTCCAGCCCTATTTTGTATTTTATTTAGGGGCAGGGTCTCACTAAGTTGCTTAGCACCTCACTGTTGCTGAGGCTGACTTTGAGCTCAAGATCCTCCTGCCTCAGCCTCCCGATAGTTAGTGCCTTTTATATCCCACCAAATAAGGTAAGTGCTTTCTAAGTACTATTCTGACAACTTTGCAAGGTAGATCTCCATTTTACAGATGAGGAAACTGAGCCTCAAAAGGGTTGCTAGAGGTCATCTATGAATAAGTGACAGAGCCTGGACTGGAACCCAGATTTCTCAAGCAACTAAGTCCAAATTTTACTTCATACATGAGGGTAGGAAAATCTCAAATGCCCAGGACAAAAAATGATAATGCCCTGAATTACAAACAGGTGCATTCACTAAGCCAGACACCATTGACGGCTCATCTCACGTCTCAAGGTCAGCCCTGGACATGCAGCAGGAGCCAGGATGACGCTCCAGCTCTCGGGGCTCAGAGAAAAATAGCGGTACAGGAATTGGACAAGGAAACACAGGCAGCCAGAGGGAGAGTCCATATCTCCTGGGTGGCCAGCCTGGGAAGGTTCCTAGGGATGGCCATGTCCACATCTGGCCACATCTTGAGTAACAATGGGAATAAAGCTGAGGAAGATGAGCTTCTCGCCAGAAGACCAGAGGGTGCAGGGCAGGGATGAAGCACGCTCTGGGCCAGGAACCCCAGGTGATTCAGGATGACTCTGACGTACACTCTGATGTACTGCTGAAGGCTTTTTGGCATTTCTGTTGCGGGCAGGGAAAAAGCTCTGTCATGTCCCTAGGAGACACTTGCTACTTGCTCAGGATGATTAAGGAAAATTCATCATACAATTCTATACCACCTTTGCCCCTGCAGGAAGTTCTACACTGGGCAGTCTGGAATATTAAAGGAAGATTTTGAATCTGTGGGAAGGAGGACGGGGCTACTGCTCTGAGCAAGCACTCTGGTTTCCACAGGTGAAAGCAAGGCCCGCTTTCCTCATTCACCTGCAGGCCCCTTTGATACAGCAACCTGGACCCTCAGAGGCTCCTGGGTAATTCAGACACACAAACAGCTCAGTTTCCTGGTGAATCCCCAGACCTGTTTTCAAACCCAAAGGAAGAACAGGGCTTGGGCACGGTGACCCTTTATATTCCCACCCCAGTGCCACACTCACTGAAGTTCTTGGCAAGTCACCTGTCCTCTCTGACTCATTTTCTTTTGTGTAAAATAGGCTAACACAGGCTGTGCCCGTGCTGTAAGAGTTCAGGACAGCCCACGAATGGGATTAGCACAGCACCTGCTACATGCTAAGAAGAACTCCAAATGCTACAATTACAACTGCACTATTATTATTAGAATTCTGCTCTGTGCTCTCCTCTCCCTATTACCAAATGCTACTTTTGCAAGCTCTCTCTCCCCAGCCCCATGTCCCTTACCTGTGTCCTCATCACTCAGTTAGTATTAGACTTTGTACAAATTCTGTCTAGTGTCATTCTCTTAAAATTTCCACATAAAAACATTATACCGCTAGCTGGGCCAAAAACTCCTCACAAACAGGTAGGGATGGAAGGGTCCATAATGATGGTCTTCAGCTATCTGCTCAGAAACTTCCAGAGCACCGGGCCAGGCTCACAAAGATGAGCACCCTAATCACTGATAGCCTATACTCAAGGATTGTCCCATATGACTTCTATGCTTGGATGCTGGGCACTGAAAGGGGACTGTGTACCTAGTGGTCCTTGAGATGGTGAGACCCATGACATTTTTCCAATTTTACCACAGACCTTCAGATGCATATCTAGATTGTACTGTCTTCTTGCCCTTTGGGCAAGACATATCTTTCTCTGTCCCAGAGACCCCCTGGGTCAAAAATCCTCCCCCAGCTTTTTTCATAGAACACATGGTAGGTAATCTGGTCTTTTCAAGGAATCCAATAAGAGTTTCTTTTTTGATAGACAAGTTAGAGAAGGTGGAGGGAAAGGGTTGTAACTGCCAGGACACTATATGATTTCTAAAATTGCATTGAAAGTACAAAGATTCTGTGAAAATCCCAAACTGTTGTTGGGAATTAACTATTTGATCTCCTACAACAAGAAACAAGGAAGGGCGTGCTGTGCCCCACAGACACGGACATCCTATGCGAGCCCAAAGCTGGGAGCACACACTTCCAGATACTGTCCAGAGAGCACATTCCACTCTGCCAGACAGCTTGTCGTCACCCTCCTGATTTTCTCCCACAATAGATACGAAAGTGTATGGAGTAAGAGATTTTTTGTTCCATCTTCTCCACATGCTTCCTGATTTTTCTTTTCTTTCTTTCGGTAATAACAACATGAACCTTAAAAATGATAAAATCAGAGGCAGGGTGCATCATACAGAAGCAAATAGTTTTATTATCTCGAACGCTCTTCAGAGATTATATTGTTTGAAAACATAAACTGCAAGTGCATTTTAATGAAGAAACTCGGTCCTGTAAATACAAACTAAAGCTTCATAATAAATGTCTCTGCTGTGATCAAACATTACATATTTGTGTAGGGGGAAAAAGCAGCAAATGGTGCTCTTTGTCGTCCCCTAGTGGTTGTAAGGGGAAAAAAGAGGAAACGAGAGGGATTCAGGCAGTAACTCACTTTAGAGGATCTATAAACTTTTTATATTCGGAAGACAAATGACTGGTTTTAACTGTGAAATGGATATGCTCTAAGTGGGGAAGATGAAGGATGTTGGTTAAAATGCACATAATGATTCACATAAAGTGAATCACTGATAGCCTTATTTTTCTCTTCTTCTCTCTCATCTTTCCATCCTGACATGAGGACTCAGCAATGTGTTATGCACACCAGGTTTTCTTCCCAAATGACTTCTTCCCTGATTTTCACTTGCTGCGAACCTCCTCCCCTGTCTGTAGACATCTGCTTATATGCATCACTTGCTCTGCTACAAAGAAATAACAAATCTTTTCTCCAGAATGTAATTTTCCTGCTTAACAAAGTGTCTACACTGAGGAACTAAGGTAAAGGATTGGGAAGTTTGTTGTTTTTTCATTCTTATTTTCACAGAAACAGACTCTCAGCTTGATATTTTCATCTCAGCGTCACCTTTACCACACTATGGTTAAGACATTTTTTTTTCCCCAAAAGAGTTTTTCTTTGTCTTTCCGGAAGAGAAACTGTCAAAGATATACAGGGAGCGGGGGAGGGGTCAGAAAGAAATAAAGTACCTGCTAATAAGATATTTTCGAAATTATGTCACAAAAATTAAAAGATTACAAATAAACAGAAACTCTCCTATTCTTCTCAGATTTATTACTCTTAAGTTACAGGAGAACCAGTTCCCAAAGCTCAGACCAGACCAGACCGACTGCTTGCTTCTGGATCTCTCCATCCGCCAAGAGTAATTCAACCTGACACGCTTTCCCTTCTCAAAGCCAGCTTCTGGATCAGGTTATCTCTAATCGAGCCTCTTTTCTGACTGGCGCAAACCCCTCCGCCCTAAGGTGACCGCCAGACAAGATTCCAAGGGTCATGTACCCTCTTCTTTGTCAATGGGCAAATTTGCCACAGCCTGCGAACCAAACGCACGGCCTCCTTGTCAACAGCGCAGAGAATCAACAAGTTATCATTAAGCTGAGCGCTCTAACCTGGATCTGCCACAGCCTCCCCTGTACCCATCGGCACCCACCCTCACGCGGCCCTGCTTTTTCCAACGCCTGCACACTGCCTGCTAGCACGTGACCTTCAGTTTCGGACCCGCCCTCCCAGTGTCCCTACCCGCGCTCCCAAGCAGCAAAGTCCGGTGCATGCCAGATCGCAGGCTCGCCTGACATCTCCAGGCGTTCATCCGGCTCTAGCTTCCTTCCAGGCCGGCAAGAGATGTGCGGAGGTCAACATCTTCAGAGCAACTGGACGCGCAAGGGAGGGGTGCCAGATTCGGCGCCTCGGACCTCGACCTCAGGAGCCCAGGCAGAGTCGGAGAGACTCAGGAGCATCACCTCGCGCACTTCTTCCAGACTGTGCCGCCCACCCTGACGGCGCGCATTCCCAGGGGAGCCAGAGCCGCCCTTGGGGGGACCCGCGGAGTGCCACGGGGGCCTTCCCTGGAGCCTCCAAGTTTCCACTCCGTCCTGGAGCTAGGAGACTAGTCACAGCTCGGCTTCGTTTAAAGACACCGCCGCTGATCCTTCCCCTGGGGCAGGAGCAGACACCTGCTTCTCCCCGCGGCAGAGCCAGCGCCAGCGCCCTGCTGAAGCCATCCCTGGGCCGAAGCCCGCGACGCTCCCACCCAGGCACAGACCGCCCCCAAAGTTGTCTGGACTCCCCAGACCTCGCCTTCTCCTTGGCCTCGGGACCCCGCCCAGGGATGGAGCCGGCGTCCGCGGGCGGAACCCCTCTGGTCCGCTGCATAGGGCGCTGACTTCGGGAATTGTGGGCGCTCAGAAGCCGGAGAAGCTGCGGTAGAGGACCGTGGGCAAATCCAGCGTGAGCCCGGGTCCCCGCGGCTCGCACCCTCCAGCCTGCCCTGCCTCCCTGCTTGGAGAGGAGAAAACTTCCCCAGCACCCACCTTTAGCCGCGAGGAGGCGGCGCCGCCGGCTGCCCCCGCTGCTGCCGTTGCCGCTGCCGCTCCCCACGCCCAGCGCCAGCAGGAGCGGCACCCAGCACAGCCTCCCAGGCAGCATCCTCGCCGCCGATGCCGCCAACAAGCTGCCGCCGCCGCCTACTGCCCGCGCCGGCTCTCGCCTCCGGGTGTCCGCCGCGACGCAGGCCGCCTCGCTGTGCCCGCTGGGTGCGCTTCAGGCGCCGCCGCCGCCGCCGCTGCGCTCGGCCTCCGGTGCCCTCCGCCGCGCCGCTAGCTCGCCGGCAGCAGCCGCGCTCACTGGCGCGGACCCGGAGCGGCTCCGGCGCTCACCCCGGGACGGCCCGTGACGTCACGGAGGGAGGGAGGTGGCTCGTGCATATTCATGAGACGCGGACACAGGCCCCGGGTTCCGCGCTCGCAGCTTGGTGGCTTCGGCCCCCAACTTTCCTCCCGCGTATCCCACACGGGGCACTCGCGTTCTCCTGCCTCAGTCAGGAGCCGGCTCCCAAAGGACCCTGGTGGGCGACTCCCGGGAGCCCTCTGGCTGGGCGTACCCGGTCAGGTTCTCCAAACAGCTGCTGCTAGGGATGACGGACTCCCCTAGAAAGTGATCCCCTGGCGCCCGAGGGTCGCCTGCAGGGGCTCAGCGGACCCTGCCCTGTCATGTCTTTTGAACTGACATCTGGGCGGAGTGGCCCGGCCAGCGTAGCTGCGGGTCCTGCCCTTGGCTGGGTCTCTGGACGCTCTACGCCTCCTGGTCTCGGGAGGGCGCCAGCCACACACCAGAACAGAAAAACTTAAATGCTGCTAGGAGTTGCAGGGTCGATCGCCTTGGACCTGGGTGGCAATGGTCGGGCTCTGTACCATCTGGGAGAAGCGGGGGCACTAATGGTTCTCAGAGGCTGATGAACCAGGTGAATGAGAAAAGACATACTTGGGTCTGCAGTGGGGAATCACATTTAAACTTCTCTGCAAGAAGTTACCACTTTATGGTATGTTGTCACTCTGGATCTCTAAGCAGGCCACCTGACCTCATGCCTTATAAAACCCGTGCTAGGGAATACTGTCAGATTACTGAGCACAGGAACCATTCACATCTCGAAGTCCGCAACCTCACCTAGGCCACTAAAGGATCTCCAAGGTACACAATAAAGATTAACCAATAGCTAAGAAAGAAACCCCAACCCTATTTCCATACATGACACAATTCAATGTAGAAGTAGTTTGGAAATAAAGTAGGAAAACATAGAAGCAAACAAATTTATTTTTGTTTATTTTTTTTATTGATTTTATATATGTGTGTGTGTGTGTGTGTGTGCATTTGGTACTGGGGTTTGAACTCAGGGGTATTCCACCACTAAGCCACATCCCCAGCCCTATTTTGTGTTTTATGTAGAGACAGGGTCTCACTGAGTTGCTTGGTGCCTCCTGGTTTCTGAGGCTGGTTTTGAACTCCCGATTCTCCTGTCTCAGCCTTCAAAAGTGTTTCCAAAGCCTTACAGGCTTGCTCCACTGCACCTGGCTATAAATTTATTTATTAATTCATTGACTCAGGATATTTCTTGAACATCTAGACAGGTTGTATCACCTTGCCAGACAGCCCTGGACTGGGCATTGGAGGGTCTCAAAGCCTTTTCTTTCCAACTAAGGAGAAAGAAAGGGTAATAAAGTGATTACAATCCCTTGTAATAATTATGGTCCTGCACATTCTTTAAGTTTCTAGGTATGAGCCTATACAAATCAATTAACACAATGTACATATTGCAACAGTGACTAAACCATATCTTACAATTAATAAGTAGAATTTGGAGTACTCAACAAAGCCATAAAATCTATTAACAGCTTTTGTGTTGCTAAGCCTCCCTGTGTCCTGCTGGCCGCACACCCAGAGCACTGCAGTTGTGATAGTCAAATCTCCATCATTTCTGTCACCAAGAGATGCTTGAAGATAGACTTGACTCTTCATAGGTAATGAGGCTCTGACCATGCTGCACACTTTACTGCGGGTCCTCTTTAAGCCAAAAATCAGCACCTACCTAATTATTCTCATTTCACATGTGAGGAAATGGAATTTCAGCGAAATCAGATCACTTCTTTGTCCAAAGTCAATGAGTTAGGAAGTACCCCAGGCCAAGACCAAGACCTGGCATTGCTTAGATCTGAGAATCAGATTCCAGAAACAATGTCATGGAAAGATACAAGCTGACTTAGACAAAATCAGAGAAGCCAATATACAGATAAATGTAAATGTAACTCACTTTCTTCCATTTGGACTCCATCCACTTACATATCTGTTTTCTCTTGATTTTCTCTAATGAGTAAGACTGACCTTACCTATTTATCTTCACTGTCCCATGGTATCATTTTAGTGGGTGTTGTTAAGATCACTTGGTTGATCCCAACATTTTACGTGAAGTTTCAAGTTCAGACCAAAAAATGAGAAAGATTAGGAAAACAGAAATGATTAGAAAACATCTCCAAGTAGAAGGGCACTAGGAAAGCAGACAGCAAAGAGAAACACCACGGAAAGCCACTGACTGAGAGCATGACCTCGCTAGCCTCCATCTCTGCCTACAGGTAAGAGTAAGAACAACGCTTATTATAACAGTGAAAGTGCCCTACTGGCCCCATTTGTTCATGCATCTATTTCTGGTAGAAGTGCCCTCCTGCTCAGAGCTTGGCAAAATATGGTTCACTTTGGCCCATGGGACAGTAGCATGTACGTTTTCTCTCTTTCCTGGACTCCTGCCATTGTCATGAGAAGAAACAAAACAGAACAACCCTGAAGGAGGGTAAGAAACCATTTGGAGTCAAGCTGCCCTGGCCAGCCAAGGCCTCTCAAACCTGGTTAGTCCCATATGATCCAGCAAACCATCAAAGACACATAAGTAAACCCAGCCAATATCAGCCAGCCCTGGCCCATATCAGAACTGGCCAGTTGACTCATGAGAAATAATGAATGACAACTTCATTAAGCCACTGTGTTTTGGAGCAATTGACTAAGTAGTATGACATTTATTGTGTAAAGTCATTGTATAAGAATAAAAAGAGTCAGGCGTGGTGGCACACACCTGTAATCCCAGCACTTTGGGAGGCTGAGACAGGAGAATTGCGAGTTCAAAGCCAGCCTCAGCAACGGTGAGATGCTAAGAAACTCAGGTGCTAAGGAACTCAGTCTCTACATAAAACACAAAATAGGGCTGGGGTGTGGCTCAGTGGTCGAGTGCCCCTGAGTTCAATCCTCGGTACCAAAAAAACAAAAAAAGAATAAACAGAAAATGTATATGAGGCAGTATGTTGCACATAGTCAATGCTTAATAAATGTAAAAATGTCCTCCTCTTATCTTTCTTCACAAGTCTCTGAACTGCCAGTCACAACCTTGATTTGGTTCACTTGAGGAAAAGGCACAAGAGCTTCAAGTCCACACCATTTGGATGGAGCATTGCTGTGCTGTCTGCTTTTATTTCATCATTGCATATGTGAAAATAGTGAGGATTTTTATTTGTTTGTTTTGCTTTTTGTGTGTGTGCGTTGTGTTGCTATTGTTGGTTTTTTTTTTTTTTTTTTCAGTACTGGGCATTGAACCCAGGGCCTCACGCATTTAAGGCAACAGTCTGCCACTGAGCTACACCCCCAAACCAGATGCAAAAATTGGATCAAGCAACCCAGAAGTTCAAGGATCCCCATTTACTCAGAGCCAGACTTGGCAACAAGGGTCATATATTCCATACCTCCTTTAATTCTTGCAAAATCAGGTGTTATTTTTCCCTGTTTTACTATAATCAGATCAATAGCCCGGGAAGTTTGAATAACTTATCCACATTCACATAATTATGCAGAATATCAATTCACATTAGCCAAACTCCATCTTTCTCCCATATATGATGGTTTGGGGAGTGTCATAGAGGATAAGCAACAAATAAACAACAAAAAGTAGTTTCAAATCAAAAAAGGTAGCTTAGGGTGTTTGATTTTTAAAAAACTTTTAGCTTTCATAGCCTCTGAGTAATGACCATTTAAATGTGCAATTATCACTAACCCAGTGATATAATTCTCTAAATTTTTGGAGGCTGCATTGCTTATGCTTATTCTTGACTTATTCTTGGGGCACATTTCTATAAAGGTCTTGTTGAAGAAACTGGAGAGCAGAATGATGTAAGGCCTGGTCACTGTAAGGCCCAAGTTCAGGGTCCCATCTGCAAGGTAATAATGGCTCTCAGGCAATTAATCTGGGTCAATAGTTTTAATAAGTAAATCACTCCTCCTTTCTAGACAATAGAATCTAACAAACAGGCCTTACACAAACACAGCCATTCTGTCTCATTTTCACACGAGTCATTAGTGAGCAACAAAACACAGGCCCTAAGTAATTTAAGCGGGATAAATGAAGAAAATAAATAAATTATACCTACTTATGGCAACTTATTTTCAAAAAGAAAATCAAACTGAGACTTCCTACATGTGACCCAGATTTAACTCAACTGAGAGTACTTACCTTTAAAAGAAAGGTGGAAAAGCTGATCTTTAAACAACTGGATCCATTTACTGTTCCCCTTCCCCAACTCTGCTGCTAACGCTGGGTCATCATGACCCCTGACTGACTGGGTAGGTTACAGGGTTTTCAACATTGCTTTCAGAAGTTTGGAGCTAGGACAGAAATGCTGCGGCGGCTGCAGGTACTTGCTATCACTTTTGTACATTGAGGCCTTCTCTTCAGGAAAGAGCAAGTTAAAAAGCTTGCTCACAACCAAATCCAGTTTATATTCAGCATTGTTTGGGCCTGAGTATTTTAAGCTCAGTGAGAAAGAAAAAAACATGTCATTAATTGCAGCAAGATATTTTTCTTAAACACTTTCATGTAATTTTCTTGGGCCTTTATATCCTGTGGTGGTTATTGTAAAAAAATTCAGTGACCATTCTCCCATTGTCAGATGGAATCTCTCCTTTCCTTGAATCTGAGCAGCCTTGAGTCTGAACCCTTCTTCTACCAATAGACTTCAGCCAGTGATGCTAGGTGTCTTCTCAGAGAGATCATCATGGCAATGTAGCCTCTGCCCTGTTTGCTAAGATGATCACATTTGAAAGATGGATATTTCATGTGAAAGTGTAGCTATGTAAAGCCGCTATGTTGGAAGATCTTAGGCTACATGGAAAAGCTATCTGTAAGGTGTGATTGACAGCCCCAGGTAAGTCCAACATTTGAGTCATCCCAGAATCTCCAGATAATTTCATTTGCTGGATGTGGAATCACCTCCCTCCCAGCTATTTGGATCTTTCCAGCTAAAGCCTTGGACATTCTAGAACAAAGTCAAGCCATTTCCAAATTTGTGACCCACAGAACCAATGAGTGTAATCAAGTGGCTGTTTACGCCACTAAGGTTTGGGGATGATTTACAATTACATCAAGATTAACTAGAATATATTTCTTCTCATTTGTTTCCTGAGACACAGACTGGGAAAAGGGAAGCAGGTTGAGATAAGTCATGTATAATTAGTCCCATTTGTAGCTCAAATGTTGAGACTTGTAGAGTCCAAGCAAGGGAGGCAGGAGAGCTGAGTGGAAAGAGATCACTTCTAGAAGCAGACAAGCCAAGGATGCAAACCCAGCTCTTCTATTTTCCAACTATGTATGTCTTGAAAAAGTTCTTTACTTGGTTTGAATCTGTTCCTTCTCTACGAAGTGGTACCAAGGAAGCAGGGTTCCTTTTAGAGTTCAATGAAATGGAAAGAGCCACATCCTTTCCTGCTGGGTGATAGAGACACAATAAATACAATCATCAATAGCTGCAATGGATCCTCACCCAGGGCCATATAAGCTGTAGTTAGCCTTTTCCCTGAATCTTCATTCAGTAGCCACTGTTTTCTACGCCAGTAAAATGTGGTCAGATAAGGAAATATACCAGAACCTGCCATACCAGCTCATTTGTCTGTCCTGCTGAAGGAAGCACCAGGCCATGTCCCATGTTAGAGATGTCATAAATCTATCTCATCTGTGGTTTGAAGACTTTGATCCACTAAGTGGGATGCAGAAGACTCTGCCATTCAGTGAGCAGCTACCATGACTCAGGCATCATGCATATCACTTCATTTAATCCTCCAAATGTCTAGAAAGGTAGTTTATCAGTCCTATTAGACATCTAAGTAAATTAAGGCTTAAAGAGATGAAGTGGCTTGTTCAAAGAGATCAAAGTACACTCCTATAATGGAAGGAGCTGAGATCTGAACTGAAGTCTGTTTGACCCTGAAGTGACACCCTGAAGTGCCTGCCTGCCCATCCAAGTGAGGCAACACATCCAGCCTCCACCACCCCTGATGGAGATCAGGTAGACTGCCCTCACCTCCCTGACTGCCATCCCAGCAGAGGTTTGACAGGGCAGTCCTTGCCTCGGGTTCTTTCACAGCTTCCCAGGTGAAGTCCTGTCTCCTCTTGTTTCTATCCGTATTGGCAGTTCTTCCTGGGAGATGTTCCTTACTCTTTCTTATCTATCCCTACGAGTTCAAGTTGAGTCCTATGTCCTGAGCTATCTCCTGACCCAGTCCTCTCATGCATGGCTATCAGGTAACCAGAGACCTAACCACCGATTCCTAGTCCTTCTTCATTGGTCAGCTACCCTCCAAGGCACCCCATGACCTATGGCAGGCGGTCAAAGCTCCTTAACCAAAATTCAAGGGCTGCACCAGCCTGGTCTCAACATCCACCTGACTTCTGTGACCCCATTGCATCTATATTCTGCTCAGCCAGACTGGTTCCCTCACTGTTTACCAATAGGGACCATGCCGATTCAGCCACTAAGCCTTTGCTAACACTCTATTCCTTACTATTATTGGCTGGTCCTGTGCCTCTGCCCCCAAATTCATGTGTTGAAATCCTAACTCCCAATACTTTATAGTGTGATTGCATTTGAAGACAGGGTCTTTAAAGAGGTACTTAAATTAAAATGAGGACATTAGAGTAGATCTTAGTCTGATATGACTGCTGTCCTCATAAGGAGAGTGGAGTTGAACATGCACCTTTATCAGAGGGAAGACCGTGTAAGACACAGGGAGAAAACAGTCATCGACAAACCAAAGAGAAAAAGCCAAGCCTGCTGACACCTTGACCTCAGACATCTAGTCTCCAGAATTGTGAGGAAATTAATTGCGTAAGCCACTCAGTCTGTGGTACGTTGTGATGGCAGTCCCAAAAATTAAGGCACCTACATGCAGTCTCTTCTTTATTCTCCTCACCCAAATTACTCAGTCCTACCTCCAAGAAGAGTCTTCTCCTGGCTCCCCAGAACATGTTGATCTTAAAGTTCTCAAGAGGCTTTCCATCACACTTAAGAGAAAAACCTTGTAGTTAACTCATAACCCCACCTGATGGGCTCCTGCCCGCTTCTCTGAACATACTCCTTGACCACTGGCCTTTGGGCCTTTGCACATACAAACTCCTTTCTGTCAGGCTTAAACCACTTCCTGGGATTGTACTCCCCTCTCCTCATCACATGACATTTAGCTCTCATCTTAAATATCACCTCTTCAGAGGCCACCCTGTCACTGCTCTCTTTTAATTCTCTGACTCACTCCTTGCTGATAGTTTCTTCTTGCTAAAATTTCCAGTGTCCTCCCAATAGAAAATAAACTGTAGAATAGGAGAGAGACTGACGCTCCTGGCACATGGGTTTAGAGAGTTGTTTGTTGAATGAATGAATGAATGAATGAATGGTTTACCTTCTCTCAACAGAGCATTCTTTCTACATCATTCTTTTTTGACTTTTCACTATTCTGCTGCAAAACCTCTTCAATGTGCATTGTTCTTATAAAAGTCTAGAGTTTGTCTTTGAATGTAGCTTGAGTATGGTGCTGAACAATTCTTACTGGTGGAGGTAGGAATTACGGTAAGTAAGACAGGATTTGGAAAGGAGGGTAGGACAGGTACTGTTTTCATTTCCTACATGAGAAAATGGAAGCAGCATTGCTGGCTTCTAGTTCTCTTGAATCCTGGTCCAGAGATCTTCCTCCACACTGCATCCTGGTAGATAGTGGTAGATAGTGAGGGTCAATCAATATGCAAACACTAAGGCTTAAAATGCCCAGAGCTGACTGAGCTGAGCCAGGAAACGCCATCCACACAACACACATCCAGGTGGGAAGGCCCCTGTGAAAGGGAAATGAAGGAATAAGCATTCATTTTCCTCCCAGGTTGAAAGTAGGAGGCCACCCAGGCCTGCTCTTCAGACCTTCCAGTCTTAAGGATGACTAGCTGACCTGCTAGACCGCTCCAAGGAAACCATTTCACCTAAGTAATTTTAAAATTTTATGTCTTTCAATTTCTCAGTATTTAAGAAGGTTTTCTTCCCCCTCAGGTTGGCATGGTTATGTGCCGTGAATCATGTGTCCAAAGGGGACAGGGTACATTATATCACCTTCACATGACATTCTAAAACATCTGGGAATGTCAAGAAGTCGTGTCGAGTGAATGGCACTTGATAAATGGCATGTATTCGCCAGTGGAGGAATTGAAGGACATTAAAACCCCAGTGCCATACCTAAATGGCCAAGTGTGACTCGTTCCTGCTTTAGTCCACAAGTAAGGGAACACCAGGAGCTGACTTCATTGCAAAGATACCCACGTATTTTCTGGATTTAGAGTTTGGGAATCAGTATTCGTAAATCAGACTACTAAAATTCAAACTAAATATATTTCCTTAAAATTGGCCCAAAGGTTGATTTAATACTGTAGCTAACTAGGAAAGGGGGACAGCATTTTCAAAGAGCAACTATACAAACAACGATTAAGGGTTTTGAGGATTTATATAATACGATTCATATACACAAATATGAAACTTTGTACTTTGCAAACAAAGATTAGGGCTTCCTTTAAACTCTTCACAGAAACTGATTCAATTTACATATATCTTCAAAGTGTTTAAGACAGGTCTGTAATTAATAAGATTTTAAATAGCTAAGCTGTTATTCAAAAATGAATACAAAATAAATACATTTTCAGACACCTGATGCTAGTTTATAGCCAAAAATCCCTCACAGAAGGAAAACCTGAGATGAAAAAAGTCAAAGTGAATAATAAATACGTTGATAGATAATGCAATAAAATAACAATCAAGATAATTAATAATATAAAGCAGCCTAAAAACATAACAACAAAATACTACAAAAATTAGCATGGAAACTGGAGTGGAGTGAGCAGATTTAAAATATTCAAGGTTTTCCACTTTGTTCAAAAGGAAAATAGAGATGTGGATTGCCTGTAGACTTTGCTCATGATAATGTTCTTGTTGAAAATTTTGAAGATAAGCAGCTGAAGATTACATATAGAAGAAATAACTTACCAAAACTTAAGAATAAAAAGGGGCATGGAAGAAAACTTGATCTATACAATAAATGACAGTAACAGAATTTTTAAAAGAAGCAAGAGAAGGGCAGATTTATTAAAACAAAGTAAACTGATATGATAAATCCAAATAGCCCATCAATAAATGGAATAGCATTAAACTTATCTACTCTAGAAATTCCAGAGTTATATTTGTTTTTAAAACTGCCATATGTTGTTTACAAGCGACACACTTAAAACATAAGTACACAAAAAGGTTGAAATTAGTATTTAGGAGTGTGTACATATTTATGCTTATCTGTATATTATATGTATATATACACATAAATATATATATGTGTGATATATATATTTATATATCACACATGTGATATATATATATATATATATATATATATATATATATATATAGCACACATTCAGATAGATCCTGTGGCTTTTTTTTTCCAGATAAAATAGAGTTTAAGGAAAAAGTATTACTAAAACCAATGAAGACCACTAAATAAAGGTAAAATGCTCAATTTACCAGGAAGATATAATAAATCTTATCTTCCTTACACTCTATAACCTAATCTCAAATATTTATTTTTTTAAATATTTTTTTAGTTGTTGATGGATTTTTATTTTATTCATTTATTATTTATGTGTGGTGCTGAGGTTCAAACCCAGTGCCTCATGCATACTAGGCAAGCGCTCCACCACTGAGCTATAGCCCCAGCCCAAATCCCAAATATTTAAAGCAAAGTGTACAGAACAGAAGATTAAAATGCACAATCACAATTAAAAACGTTAATGTATTTCATTTTGCAATTTGTAGGTCGAATTGGTAAAGTTTTGCAAGAATAGAGAAAATTTGAACAACGCTATCAGTAATTCTGCTCTAATAGACAAATTTAAGTGCAGCAGTTGACAATTAAAGGGTGAAATTTAATTTTTAAGTATAGGTTGAATATTAGCAAAGTAATACCAACAAATACCAAGGAATCTTATATCATGTAGACAATACATACTTACCACTGTATTAAAATATAATTACAGCAAAAAATGTTTTTTAATGCTCACATATTTGGAAACTACAGAAAAGCTTATAAATGATTAATGGATCAAAGAGAAAGTGAAAATAAAAAATTAGAAAACACTGAGAACTGAACAATAACTGAAAATACTATATATCAACACAGAAAGAAGCTAAAGTGGTACTTAAAAATAATAGCTTTTAATGCTTATCTGGGAAATACAAAAGTCTGTAGAGATTTTTTTGTTGAGTGTGCAACATCAAAAGTGAGAAAATGAACAATAGTACTTAAGACTATGTGCCTCACAGAAGCCAGGGACAGAGAAATGGGACAGAATGGAGAGTCCAGGAATACAGCAACACATTACAGAAATACAATGTATGCTTGGAAGTAAAAGGATGAAAAGATGGACTACTCAATTAATGGTAATGAAAGAATTTCAGATGGAAGGAAGACTTAATCTGAAACATGCAAAATTATAAACTTTAAAAGACATTTTAGGAGAATATTTTATGACTTAAAGGTAGGGAAGAATTTCTTGAACACAAAACAAAATGCATCAATTTGGAAGGAGAGCACTGATGTATCCAGTACTTTGAAATTAAAAATTTGTGTTTATCATCTGACACCAAAAATAAAGTGAATTGTGAAGTCGTGAGGTGAGGATTTATATTTTTAACCCTCATAACTAACAAAGAATTGATCCAGAATATCTGAGGAATTTCTATAAATCAATAAAAATAAAATAAGCAGTTAATAAAATACAGAAAATTTATAAACTAATAATCCATAAAAAATCTGAATGACAAACCTACAAAAAGATGTTCAATATCACAGGTCATTAGGGAAATAGAAATTAAAAACAACATGTATTATTTTATACTTCAAATCAGAAAGCTTTAAAAGCCTAATAGTAACATCCATTGTTGACAATGAAGAGCACAGGGAACGTTCATGGTCAGAGGAAATCTGGTTCAACCACTTTAGGAGACATTACGAAGGATCCACTAATACTTGTTATGCACATACTCTATGATCTAATGTATTAGTTTCACACAGTTGCTATAACAAAACACCAAAGTAGGTGACTGAAAACAATAGAGATCCATTCTATCATGGTTCCAGTGTCCAAAATCAAAATGTTGGTTATTCCAAGACTTCCTTGGGACAGTTGAGAGGAGGAGGCTCCCTTGCCTCTTCAAGTTCCTGGTATCCCTGGAAGGTCCTTGGCTTATGGCAGTTTGCCTTCAGCTTCAGCCTGCATCTTCATGGCTCATTCTCCCTTTGTTTCTGGGCCTCCACATGGCCATCTTCTCACAAGAACACAGCCATGATGGATTAGGAGCTCACCCTACACCAGCATGAATTCATCCGAACTAAATATATCTATAGCGACTCTCCAAGTAAGGTCATATCCTGAGGTGCTATTTTTGGAGGGACAAAATTTCACCTACAATATTTAGTCATAATTATTGGTTATAGATTTTTAAAATTTCACATGCACACACACTCATATACATATATATAAATGTTCATGGCAGCATTTTCATAAATATGAGAATAGACAAATATAAATATGTTTCAACAGAAGATGAGTTCAATTATGACACATTCATCCAACAGAATATTATGTAATAGTTAAATAGAATTTCTCACCAGGCTTGGTGGCACTTGCCTGTAGTCCCAGAGATTCAGGAGGCTGAGGCAGGAGAATACTAAGTTCAAAGTCAGCCTCAGCAACTTAGTGAGGCCCTAAGAAATTTAGTGAAAGCTTGTCTTATAAAATATAAAGAAGGAAAACATAATTTTCTCATATCATAAAACCATATTTTCAAAAACCAAAATACATGCTGACAGATAAAGTACAAACTGGAAATTTCCGTTTACATGTCCAACAGTACAACAGATCAGATATTTAAGTAATAGACAAAATAGAGCAGTTTAAACCCATCACTGAGATAATGTAAAAAATAAGGATTCTGTGAGATCCAAAGTGAAGTGAAACCAGGAACCCTGAGAAGTACGTGGGCCCCACGGCTGGCTGTGCCCTGAGGGATTTTGCCAAACTGTAGACCTTGAATTTCACCTACAATTTCTGCCTGGCATTCAAGGTACACAGCATAAAGTCTACATTCCACCTAAAGGATACCTTTACAGTGAGAGTGAATGAAGATTAAACCTCCTACATAGATATGGACAGCCTAGCCTGGGTGATGGAAAAAATATCTGCCCTGAGCACCCACAACCATAAACCAACCCTTTTATGCACTTGTAGATGAAAAAAAAATTGTGTATCCCAAGAAAATACAAGCAGGAAATTGATACTGAAGTCCCAAGATTTTATCACTTACAGGTGGCAAAAAGAAGTATATAGACTGGGGAATAAAACTTCACATAGCCCTCAAAGAACTTCCACAAGGAAGGTTCAGGGAGAAAGAAACAACATGAATTTAAAACTATATACTTTGTACATAAATATGAAACAGAAACAACAGACAGCAGAAACAGATACACAAAGCATCAGATGCTGGAATCTAAAGATAAAAAAATCTAAATAATTCTGTTTAATGTATCTAAAGAAATTAAAGAAATTTGAAAAGATCAATGGAAGGGGCCATAATGAATAACCAAACAAATTTTGGAAAGAAGAAACTTTAAAATAAAAATATAATCATTGAAATTTAAGGAAAAAACAAACAGGCAAATTAATCAACAGGTCAGACATAGTTGAGAAATTTGATACTACAGAATATTCCCAAACAATTACCCCAAATTCAGGCTAGAGATTCTGAGATTCAAAAATATAAAAGAAAGGTCAAAAGACATGAACAATAGAGAGGAATTCAGCATAACTGAAATTTCAAAAGACAGAAAAGGGACAACAGATGATATAAAAATAGATATTTTCTGAGATTATATTGGAATTGTTGAGAGTTACCAAGTCTCAAGTACAGAAATTCTAATAATTTCAAGACAGGATGAATATGTTTTAAGCCCACACCAAAATACACCATTGTGAAACTCAGAACCCTATAGACAAACAGAAGATCTTAAAAAGCACCCGGAGAGGTCATCGACAGTGGCTTGATGCTGACTTTGCTATGGCAACGGTGGGAGGCCAAAATGCCAAGTGCAGAAGGAAGATGACTTTCAAGCTAGAGCTCCAGGTTCAGAAGGATTATTTCAAGAATGAAAATAACATAAAGCCAATTTCATGATAAAAAAAAAAGTGAGAAACTTTCTTTTCTTATTCTCAGTAAGAAAAATTGTAAAGGAAGAAGGAAATAATCCCAGATGGAATCTGAATTGCCAGAGTGACATGGTAGGCAAAATAATGCCCCCAAAGTTGTCCCCTTCAGGATCTTTGGGACCTGTAAATATATCACTTCACATGGCAAGAGAGAATTAGGTTCTCAAGTGGAATGAAGATTGTCAATCAGCTGATTTTAAAATAGGGAGATTATCCTGGATTACCCGGGTAGGCACAACAGTATCATAAGGGTGTTTTTTTAATCAGATTTTATTTCTTTTTTAAAAAAATTATTTATTCTACTTAAGTATACATGATAGCAGGATGCAGTTTGATTCATTGTACACAGATGGAGCACAACTTTCATTTCTCTGGTTGTACGTGGTGTAGAATCACATCATATATGCAGTCATACATGAAGCTAGGGCTCTGATGTCCATCGTATTCCACCATCTTTACTGCATTGATTTTAGAAGATGTAACTAAAACATACTATCTAAAACATAAGGACTCAGATGAAATTCAAAGGATGAATAAATAGATACCAAGCCAAGCTAACTAAAAGAAAATTAGAGTAGCTATATATATCTGGGGAGGGAGGTACTGGGGATTGAACTCAGGAGCACTTGGCTACTGAGGGGCATTTGGCTACTGAGCCACATCCCCAGCCCTATTTTGTATTTTATTCAGAGACAAGGTCTCACTGAGTTGCTTAGTGCCTCACTTTTGCTGAGGCTGGCTTTGAACTCACTATCCTTCTGCCTCAGCCTCTTGAGCCACTGGCATCACAGGCATGTGCCACCACACCTGGCTAGAGTTAACTATATTAATACACACCCAAATAGGCTTTATGGTTTAAAAAATCAATACATAAATATCAAATTTTCAATTTACAAGGAAGATAAAAATAATTCTAACCTTCTGGTTTTTAATAACAGCTCCAAATCCATAAAAGTTTGACAAAACTAAAGAAGTAGAATTATTGAATATTCTTAAGTACCTAAATTTAATAAACTTGTAACATTGACATTAAGTAAACCAGAAATAAGCAAATAGAAGATTTGAATAGCAAACAATACAATGAATAAAAGGAAGTTATGCCACAATGCACCTAACAATTAGAGAATATGTATTTTTTTCAAACACATAGTATTCATTTCTTTTTTCTTTTTTTGTACCAGGGATTGAACTTAGGGGTACTCAACCACTGAGCCATATCCCCAGCCCTATTTTGTGTTTTATGTAAAGACAGGCTCTCACTGAGTTGCTTAGTGCCTCGCCATTGCTGAGGCTGGCTTTGAGCTCGCGGTTCTCCTGTCTCAGCCTCCCAAAGTGCTGTGATTACAAGCGTGAGCCACTGTGCCAGCTCATAGTACACATTTCTATTAAGCAATATAGACAATCTTGATTCAGTTCAAAAGATTGGTATGTACTCCATGCAATTGTATATGATGTGATTGTTATAAAACAAAAAAGAAAAAATAGGGGATGAATGTTATTCAATTTTCATATTTTTGAAATTTTAAGATATAGACCTAAAATGTTCATAAATCAATGAAGAAAACATGCTACAATTATGAAACTGAAAAAAATGTTACATATCAAACCATTTACCTACAGCAAAACCAGTGCTTAGAGGGAAATTATAGTCTTAATGCTTGCATTAGAAAATGAAAAATATTTGCACTTAATGATTTAAACATACACTACAAGAAGTCAATAAAAACAACCCTGTAAGTAAATAAAACAAAAGGAATAACAAAGATGAAAGATAAATTAGTGAAATAAAAAGGAAATTTCTAAAATATCAATAAAGTCAAAGTTGGTGCTTTGAAATAAGCCAAACTCTGGCATGATTAATCCAGAGGAAAAAGAGAGAAAACACATGTGAGTACTATTAGGAATCAAAAGGAATATAAAACCAAAAATGCTGCAGACAATAAAAAGGTACTAAAAGGTTATTATCAATAATGTAGGCTGATAAAATTTAAAGTCTTGATGAAATAAATTCTAAAAAATCTGAAAATCATCTTCAAAATGACAGTGTTATAAAAATATTTTTAGCAGGCTTGAGAATTATTCTAATAAGAAAAAAATGTAAATTACAACATGTGATATTTTCCTGGAGCCTCAATAAATGAAAAAAAATTTAACCCTATGACACTATCAGGACAGTGGGGAAAATATGAATATAGGCTATATATTAGATAATAGAGTTATATGAATGTCAGATGGTAGGAGGAAAATAATTCATAGTGAATACTTAAGGATGAAATATCATTGTATCTACAACTAACAGATGGTTCAGAAAAAAATGTTTTTGTAGATTTAGTTATGTTTGTGTTTGTGTGTGTGTAATAAAAGCAAAGAGAGATGGCGAAATGAAAGAGAGAGAGAATTCCAAGAAGCAGGAGAACAGAAACGTGGCAAGATGTTAGCAACTGGTAAATCTTGGTGAAGGGTGTGGGAATATTCATCAGACTCTCCTAATTCAAACACAAATTCACAGTATAAACATTATACATAATGCAGATATAAAATGAAACATTATTTCCAATACTGACTAAAAACAGTGAAGTAATTGATTCAGTAGTTTTGATAGACCTCATGGAAAATGGCAAGCTCAGGTGGTTTTCAGCAAATGTTTTAATGAAATTTCAAGACATGGATCATTTCAATCTTACTTAAAATTGTACAGATAATAGAAAAAGTAAGAATAACTCCAAATTCATTTTGAATTTACATAATTTCAATGACCGAATCTTATAAAGACAGTACAGAGAAAAAGAAAATTACAAGACAGACTCACTCATGAACTTACATGAAAGTACTCCCCTCCACCAAAAATCATCACCAAGCTGACCTAACAGTATTAAAGATGAGGATTTGTTTCAGAAACCCAAGGTTCATTTAATTTCAGAAAATAGAGTAATGTCATTCACTTCATTAACATATTTAAGAAATAAATGGAGTGCTAATTTAGAATATGCATAAAGATGTTTTTTTTAAATCCAGTATATACTCATGATTTTTAGGGTCTCAGAAAATTATGAATAGACGGAAAGTTCCTCACTCTCATATAAAGAAAGTATGCTTGTAATACCTGTATCTCTCAACGTGTTTTTATAAATCTACATTACATATTACATATAAATGAATATTAATTTTATATTAAATATTACATATAATTGTGAATCTTTGAAATTTTTTCCTTCTGTGACTGGGAATAAGGCAAAGATGCTACTATCAACATTTCTGTTCAGTTTTTCACTGAAGGATTAGTAAACATGAGCTTAAGAAAGAAAGAAGGTGTGAAGACTGGGAAAAAAAGGGAAATAATTATTACTTGCAGAGTGTATGACTAAATGCGTAAAGTCAAAAAAGTCTATAAAGCATTAGAATCAATAAGTCTTCAGCAAAATAATAATAACAATAATGTTATTAAATATAATTATTTTATATTTATTATTATAATTATTATTATTATTTTGTACTATGTATTGAACCCCAGGTCACTCAACTACTGAGCCCCATCCCCAGCCCTTTCTTAAAATTTTTCTTGTACTTTTTGTAAATTTTGAGACAGGGTCTCACTAAATTGCTTAGGGCCTCATTAAGTTGCTTAGACTGGCTTTGAACTTGGGATTCTCCTGCCTCAGCCTCCTGAGTCACTGGATTACAGGCATGCGTCACCATGCCCAGTCCTTCAGCAAAATTATTGAAAACAAAAACAATAAGCAAAAATCATTTGCCTTCCCACATACGAGCAACAATTTAAAATTAAAAAATTGGAATTCAAACATCAAAAATATGAAATAATTAGCGACACATCTAACAACATACTAATACAGAGGATATTATGAAACATTATCAAAAGACATTTAAAAGACCTTAAAAATCACAAGTCTTATTTATTGAAAAGATATCACATCTCCAAACAATGCTGTGTCACTTCAATGGAATCCTAACAAAAATCCAAAATGAGCACTTTGCTTGCTTTGTGAAGCTTGTAGGCTTATCTAAAATGTACTCCTCAATATAAAATAATAAGAAAAACCAAGACACTTTTGCAGAACAAGGTTGGAAACCTTGCCTTCCTTATATCAGGATTTATTATAAAGCTATAGTAATTGAGATAGAATACCATAAAGTATATTAATAAATATTATAAGCAATAGTAATAAGAATCACAGGCAACCAAGTAGTCCAGTGAGCTAGAATAGAGTATGAAGATATGTACCAATGAATATGTTGTAGATGAGGGCCCAATGCTTATATGATAAGGTCTGGAGGACTCCTGGATATCCACAAAGGAAAACTGGCCTGGCAATGTTGTCCTTTGAGAGAGGACCCTGAAGACTTGAATGTCTCTCCATCAAGGAGAAAACTAACCGGAGTGAATAAGAGACAAAGCCCCTGGTGCAGGCAGAGCAGACCATAAGGGGCATCCTTGGAACTCAGAAGAATCAAGGAAACCCAGAGAGGAGGAATTCCATAGACCTTTAGGAAGGAAAATCTGCCCTCCACACAGAGTTGACTATGTGGGCACACTTGGCAGTAAGGGTGGCTGGGACCAGAAAGAAATGACACTTCAGTCTCCATCATGGAAGACAGGTTTTGCCATCAAGTAGGAGTAGACTGAAGAAATGGCCATGGAATAACGTGGAAAAATCTGTGGGCACAAGGAAGATGAGAGGGATGTATAAAATTGAATGTATGAATTGAGATCTCTTGATAACTTTATAGAAATAAAGCTTTACTAATTAAAAATATAATTGGTAACCCCTACCTCACATCAATTTTATGTACATCAAAGAAAAACCTGCCTGAAAAATATAATTTTTATAAAACCATATGGAATGGTATCTTTGTGATCACGGGGAAAGGGAGTTTAAAAAATAGCAATCAATAAGTGTTAACCATAAAAGGAAAAGATTAATAAATATTATTACATTAAGTTAAAAATATATTCACGTTTTTCCAGTACTACAGAAAAGTGAAAAGTAAGAACCAGTTCTTGGAGAAGATACTTGTAATGCATTTAAGTGGCTAAGGTCTATTATCCTAAATACACATAGATAGTTACAAATTTATGAGACTCATAACTATCAGAATGACCAAAATTAAAAGTCTGATTTTATCAAATATTGGTGAGAATTTGGAACAATGGGAGCTATTTTAACCCACTGGTTGGAATGGAAATTGCTATAATTCTTTAACAATCTGGTACTTAACAAAAATTTAAGATACCACAGTGCCCCAACAGTACCACTTCTAGATATTTATCAGAGTATCCCTTCTTTACACATTATAGGTCAGAAGACCCAAAAGTGAAGGGCTTATTCAGTTTCTTTGCCTATTTATTATTGGGTTATTTGTACTTCTGGTGTAAAGTTTTCTGAGTTCTTTATATATCCTGGAAATTAATGCTGTATCTGAGCTGTAGGTGGTGAAGACTTTCTCCCATTCGGTAGGCTCTCTCTTCACGTTCTTGATTGTTTCCTTTGCTGTGAAGAAGCTTTTAAATTTTATTCCATCCCATTTATTGATTCTTGCACTTTAGGAGTCTTGCTGAAGAAGTCAGTTCCTAAGGCTACATGATGGAAAGTTGGGAGGGGGATGGGAACGGGAAAGACAGTAGAATGAGTCAGACATAATTTTCCTATGTTCATATGTGAATACAAGACCAGTGAAACTCCACATCATGTACAAACACAAGAATGGGATCCTAGTTAGAATAAGTTATATTCCATGTATGTATAATATGTCAAAATACATTCTACTGTAATGTATATCTGAAAATAACAAAAAATGTAAAAAAAAAAAAAGACAAAAAAGTGTTTACATCGTTTGCGATACTTCCAAACTGGAAACATCCCAAGTACCAATTCACAGAAGAAGGGCTAAATCAACTGTGATGTCTTCATTCAGTGGAATATAATGGAGTAATAATGTTATGGGTCAGGCTATATGGGCAATGACCAAACAGACTCCATTTTGCCCTGAAACTCCGCCTCATGTAAGAAATGCTTTTCCATGGTAACACCCCACCTCTGTCTCCATCAACAGTTGTTTAGCTTAGCATGTTTGGCAACACAAAATGACAATTCTTATACAATGAGAATTGTTCTCTCTTTGGTTCTCATTTTTGTTGGACAAGGTACTGCCTCAGAGATTAATTGTCTAGATGTAGTAATCACTCTTTAACTTGTACTCATCCAGGGTCGTTTTGACCCACTTCCCCTTCTGCTTATGACCTCATAACATTTGTTTATGGTTTTGAATCATAGCAACAGCCACATGATTAATATGGTTTTGGACTATAAAAGGTGGACTCAAACCCCTGGAGGTGGTTGGATGGTGTAGACTTGCAGCCTGCCCCTGGGCCCGCCAGCTGGTGGGTCTGGACCCACGGCTGGTGAATAAAGACAGTTCCAGCCAGGCGCGGTGGTGCAAGCCTGTAATCCCAGCACTTTGGGAGGCTGAGACAGGAGAATCGCGAGTTCAAAGCCAGCCTCAGCAATAGTGAGGCACTAAGTAACTCAGTGAGACCCTGTCTCTACATAAAACACAAAATAGGACTGGGGATGTGGCTCAATGGTCGAGTGCCCCTGAGTTCAATCTCCAGTACCAAAAAAAAAAAAAAAGATGGTTCCATCTCCTGCTTCAAGATTGACTCAGTGATTTATTGCGATCTCGCCATAACAATGAAAATGAACAGAATGTATCAGGGATGAATATCACACACATAACTGCAAGCAAAGCAAGGCAGACATAACTGACCGACTGTGGTAGACCTCCACTTTTATAAAATTTAACATAAGCGCAAGGAATTTCCCTTCCTTCCTTCCTTCCTTCCAGGGATTGAACCCACTCAGCAGTGCTTAACCACTGACTACATCCTCAGCCCTTTTTATTTTTTATTTTGAGATAGGGTCTCACTAGGTTGCTTATAGCCTCATTAAGTTGCCAAGGCTGGCTTCGAACCTGCAGTCCTCCTACTTCAGCCTCCTGAGCTGCTGGGATTACAGGTGTGCACCACCATGCATGGCAGGAAGTTATATTTCCTATGAATGCAAACACACATGGTAAATCTAATGCAAAGCACAGAACTGATTATGACAGAAGTCAGAAGCAGCTTACCTCTGAAGCTTCAGCCCCTGGAGGGCAGGGGCCAAGTCTTTTTCATCTTTATCATCAGTGACTAGCACGAGCCAGACACACAGTTGGCACTCAAGAAATTTTATTGGATGCTATTGTATCTAAAATATGGGTTATTAAAGTTTAATTGCTGCTTATTCTGTGCTCTAAACTTATCTCCATCCGAGGTTGCAGGTTGCAGACAGGGCAATCATAAAACTGTCCCTGCTGGTCCAGTGTGAATACAAGTACTTATTGTTAGTCACTGAGTTGCTTTAGCCTGCGCTGTGTTTTAGGCAGTGGTCTTTTTTACACTAGATTTTTGCATCACGGAGGGGTGGTGTGAGAAAAGGTACATGGATGAAAGAGTGGAGGGCATTAAAGAATTGTTAACAATTAAGCATGCCATCTCTCTTGTGAAAGTGAGTTATTTTTCACAGGGATCTTCAATCTTTTAGCTAAGTACTCATAGGAGGAAGATTGCATGAGATAACTTGGCCAACCATAAAGGAAGGGAGGAGAGATTCCAAATCATACCACTTTTACTTATCACTACTAATTGCTACTTACTACTTCCAGAAAAAAAAAAAGTGCTGCTTTCATTTACCCTTCATCTGCTTCCCCACCTCTTCTACTTGGTGACACCGGGAACCTTCTGTTGGACTTTGATAATGAGGATTGGGGTCATGTATCCTGAGAAGGAGGCTGTAGGATATCAGCCTTGGAAGCAGATGGTCACTTGACAAGATTTTGCACTAGAAAAGAGGACTTGGAACCAAAAAGGGGTGACATCCCTGGGAGAGACTCAGTGTGTGGGATTTGGACATGGTGACTAGAGGTGGTAGGTAGAGATTGCCTTTGTCTAGGGGAGTGGTCCAGGAGGCCTCCTGTAGGACCCTTGATGGATTGAGCTGCCAGCTAGCTCTTGCTTGTTTATTTCCCTAATGCTATCCAAGGAGCTTATAGTAGTCTTGGTTAAGTATTCCTGCCTATTGCCAGCACCGTCCACAGGGAAATCAGTGAAGAGCTACAAGTCATTTGGATTTAGAAAGGGAATGGCTCTGTGAGGCCACTGTGGAAATGGCAGCAGTGACTTGCCATGACTTTCCAAGGGGACACTAAACATAGAAGACAGGAACCAGGGCTGCCAAGCTCAGCTGCCCCTTGCTTCACCAAGTGCCCTCGCCCTCTTGGACTGCCAACCACAGGCCTCAGGCCTGGCCTTATTGAGGAATGGAGCAAGTTCCGATTCTCCTAGGCCACTGACCATGTTCCCCCTTTGGGGCAGCACAGGGTGGCAGAGGGACTCTGTTTCTTACTAGGAGATTGCATTTCTCTAGAATTCAGGAGATAGATGTCAAGTATCTTGCACCGTGGGGGATCACAAAACAGGACAGATGGGCTTGTACAAACTTCTTTTCCAAATATATCTCAGAGGGTATTTGAGACAACTGTGGGTGGCTGTGCAGGAGACACAGGGTGAGAACCATAGTATAGCAAACCTCTCTGAGGCCTATTCTGTCAGACTCGGATCAGGGAGCCAGTGTGGGCATGTTCCCAATTTAGCCACTGCCTTCTCAGTTTCTGAGGGAGAGGTTCCCAAGGGCAGCAGATCCTGCCCTTGTTTTCACAGCTGTGCTCTGTGTTGCTATCGCCTAGACTGGACTCTCCACGTGATCTCTGAGAAGCAACAACAAACCACCAACACAGAAATGGGGGGAAATAATGATCAACCAGAGTCCAACACAGGTCGCCTCTTAAGATGCCAAGGAGAGCAGTCGCCTTCTATCGGGAGCCACGTTGCTGCCATCACGGCAGAAACAAAGGCACATCCGGTGTGGCTTCTCATCTACACAACCCACGTCTCCTCCCCTGGATCTAATTTTCAGTCCAAGAAATAATGAGGCATTGAGTTTCTGGCCTAGGATTCCCCTCTCCTTGTGTTCATCTTACTTATCAAGCTCCAAACTGCAGTTTTAGGAAAATGAAATGAAAGAAACCTGGAAATATCCAAAGTGGCATATTCTTTGGAAAAGGTGTTGTCATCGTGCTGAAACCCTGGTTTTATTTCCACCTGGGATATTTGCACAAGCAAGATGGGATTGGTTGGAAGGAGGTGGAGGCTTTCCTGGTGGTCGAGGAGGTGAGACCGGAGTGGGATGGAAGGTATGTGGAGAACCACCAGGAGCTGACTCAACTCCATGCCTGCGGAGATCGCCTCTCCTCCTCAAGCAGAGACACCCTCAGCCAGAGAGCAAACCACCATCTCACATCTGTCCAAAAATCACGCTTCCAGGAATGAGCAACAGGCTTGAGAGAAGCACAGGATTTTTATTTCTAATAAAAACTGAATTACTATTGAGGGAAATGAAAGTGGTTTTCCAAAAAGGGAATGAATTTGGTAATTCTGGCCAATGGAACATGGCTCAAATCTTCCTCCTAGCACAGGGCACAGAGGTACATCCTGTAAAAACTGATAACTCAAAAAAAAAAAAAAAAAAAAAGGATGTGGGAATGACGGACAAGCTGTGCTCCTGCAGCTTGGACAGCGATCTCCAAATTCAACTAGCCAGATGTTGGCCATGCTTGAGGAGGTATCTTATTTGGCTATTTGCATAGGAGCCTTTGGTGGTAGGCAGATTGGAAACGGTTCTGTGACTCTGTCCTCAGACCATGTTGTGCTTTGCAGACCATCAGACACCTCCAATTTGTCCAGTGCCTCCTGGCCTGGCGTGGCCCGGCCTGGCTTGGCAGAGCTCTCTATGCCTTGCCAGCCTTGGCCAAGTCCAGTAGAATGCTCCAGGCTCTCCGCCCTCCCAACTGTGGAGCCCTGGCCTGGCCTTGTGTCCACTGTTCTACTGGTGCCACTTGGCAGCTTGGAAAAAAATATAAGTACACAAATAAGCAACGTGGCCAGCTGGCCTCTTCCTCTTCCTAACAAAGAGGGGATGGCAGGTCACTCCAAAGGAGGCTAATGATGACATATGTGGGGAATTTTTCCTCCTGTTGGAAAGCTTTTTGTTCTCCAAAAGAAATGTAAAATTAAGGAGATTGAATGACGAGTGTTTGCGATTGGGAGTAGTAGGAAGACAATTGATCAGCTATTGAGGAGAGAATCGTCTCTCAGATATTGCAAAGTCGCTTGGGCTTATGTGCACAAAACCCCCAAAGAATTTGGAGCTCCAAGAGAAGTTAATCCCTTTAGCCTTAAAATATTAAGCCTTAAAATATTTACCATGCATTCACATGCAAATTTTTTTTCCAGAATGCACATGTCTTATAAAAACAGATTTGATTCACTGATGTGGATAAACAGGACTCAATCCTATTTCTTAACAGAGTGCCGCATGTGAAAATAGCTTCGATAGGAACAAAAAGGTGTTATGATGATTTGTTCTTATAGGTTAATCTTCTGGATCTCATGAGTTGTTTCCCTGCCTGGACTCTGGGCAGCAGAGGCAGTGGGTGGCTGACACAAAACCCCCCTTCTGGGGATGGCTGAACATCCCCCAGCAGGATGAGCAGCAAATCACAGATCTCAGGCTACAGGATGGTTCTCATTTGAATTCAGTAAGTATTTATGGAGCTCCTTGCTACGTTCCAAGCCTGAGCTAGGCTGTCATGGACAGGATAAAGGATGAAGAAGACTGCCCCCTCCACCATGGGTCAGGCTGGATTGCTCGCTCCAGCTAGAGAGGAGGATGATCCAAGCTATGAGCAAATGCTTCCTAAGTTCAGAGCAGTGTTGAGCTTTGGTATATTTCAGCCTTTCAGATTTGTTTCTATAGGTGAGAACTATCAGTATTTATCCAGGCATGTTACATCATAGCCCTTCCAGGAAGGCACCTTGAAAGGGAGCGTGTTTTAGTCACAGCTGGCTCCAATCCTTGGGGCTCAAGGCGAGGCAGAACACCATGGAGGGGAAGTGTGGTGGAGGAAAATGGCTCACAGGATGTTCTGGTAGCAGAAAGAGAGACTCCACTTGCCAAATACAATTATATACCAAATTCATGCCTCAAGTGACACCCCCACTTCCAGCCACATCCTACCTGCCTTCAATGATCACTCAGTTAATACCCATCAGGGGATTAATTCACTGATTGGGTTCAAGCTCTCACAATCCAATCATTTCTCCTCTAAACCTTCTTGCGTCGTCTCACACATGAGCTTTTGGGGGACACTTCACATCCAAACCATAATGGGGAAATTTAAAAGCCCCAATCAGAGGCAGAATGGAGGAAAGTTGAGACTGGGCTGAACTCAGTCCTAGTAGGCATCAGACTTGCAGCCTGGCAATAAGAGAGAAGGAGTTAAAATGCTGTGGTTTCTCTGACTACTGGTAGCCAAGTATATAAAGCCCCCGGACCCTTCACCTCATCATCTTGCATCTCCAGAGGGCAATTGTCCATGGTGATAATGGCCTAGGGGCCCAGCCCCCTTCATTGTCTTACCAGGTGATTTTATTTGTGATAAAGAGCTCAAGCTCCACAGTAAATGTGTTTGGGATTAAATCACGGCTCTATCATACACTTCTAAACCCTTGCCTCACCATCTGCAAAGGAGATTAACCCAACAGAACATCCTGGATGGAGTTGACATGAGGAGCTGGTGAGGTTATTTAAGCACAGGGCCTGGCTTCTGAGAAGACTTCAGTACACATCACCTGTCATTTCATTCATGCCTTCCACAAATTTGTATTAAGTGCCTACGAAGTCTGTGCCAGTCCCTGGTTTCTATGATGTAAATAAACCAAAGGGACCTCTGCCTTGTGTGAACAGTTATTCCAGTGGGTTAGGACAGGAGTGAAGAAATGAAAATTCTATCACAAGGAGAAGAATGTCATGAGAATGGAAGTCAGAAGCTGCTAGACCATAGAGGAAGGTTCCTGGATCCAGGCTGCAGCCAGGCAAGGCCCCTAGAGGGGTCAACTATTTGCCTTAAAAAGCTGGTAGAAACTAACCTGATAAAAAAGAAGATGGGCATCAGAAGGGTAACTCAGAAAGAGGCAGAGGAAGAACATAAGTAGGAAGGTGATAAGCAAGAGAGCGTTTGCAGAGGAGAGACAATCAGCTCAGGGCTGCAGGGGCCTTACTGATGGATCAGGCCTGTGAGAGACTGAGCTGGAATGCTGAGCAGGATCTGCTGTTTGTAGGTGGCACCAAAAGGCCTGGCCTCTCTCTGGGGATAACTGGGAGACGAGCAAGGGCTCTATATCCTAGAAGAGCTGCTCTGGCCCTGGACATGACCACCCCGCCATGCCCGCCAAGGCCTGGGGAGATAAAATGACATGGAATCTGTGGCTACTATCCAGGCCAGTAGCAACAAGGGCTAACTGAGGGCAGCAGGGTCTAGAAATAGGAAGCAAAATTGGCAGAACTCAGAGGTGGGTTGGATGTGGACTGTGGAGGAAGAAATCCAGACCTGGCTTCTCCTGTGGGAAGCTGAGTGGATGGTGGTGCCAATCTCTGAAAGAGATCAAGCCGGAGGGATGCAGGTAGGAAAGGATAGGAAGGGGCTTGGATCTGGAGCAAGATGGAATGGATGGTTTAAAGGTCCAGAGTAATTCTCCAGTATTCTCATTATCCTTCAGCATCCATTCTGTTGGGTGTTACCTTGACCCCATATATTGCCAAGCATCAGAGTGTCCTAGAGTTTCTAAAATAGGAAGGCTCTTACATACCTCACTTTTTGGGTTTGGGAAAAGCCATCATGTTATGGCCCTGACTCTGCCTCTTATCTCCTCCCTCATGACACTCTATTGCCATTTCTCAGAGAAATGCTTATGAATGGAAGGTTTCTGTTGCTTTCCTTTCTCACATCTTGGAATTTTTATACATGCCTTTCCTTTTTTCCCCCTTTATCCTTAATGCCCTTTCATCATGTGTTAGTCACACTTTTGTCATTGTGACCAAAATTCCTGACAAACAACTTAGAGGAGGAAAGATTTATTTTGGCTCATGCTTTCAGAGGATTCAGTCCATGGCTGACTGTCCACAGCAGAAACACCATGAAAAAAGGGCATGCAGAAGAGAGAAACCAGGGACAAGATATAGTTCCCAACAGCATGACTCCATTTACCTACTTTCTCCAGCTAGGCTCCATTTATCTACAGTTATCAATTAATAGATCATTCAAATTATTAAGCCATCAAATGTATTAAACCACTAATTAGGTTACAATCCTCATGATCAAATCACTTCTGAAAAGTTCCACCTCTGAACATTGCTGGATTGGGGATCATGTTCTTAATACATGATTTTGAGGGGACAGATTGAAACTATAGCACAACTTTTATCTCTTTTTTCCACAGGCTAATTAATTCTCATTATTTAGGGTTCATCTTAAAAATTACCTGACTTCTGCACACCCACACCTGGGCTTGCTTCCCTCTGTTATATCATAATACCACACTTGTCATCCTTGCTTTCTTCCTGTCATGGTTTGGATGTGAGGTGTCCCCAAAAGCTCACCTGTGAGACAATGCAAGAAGGTTCAGAGGAGAAACGATTGGGTTGTGAGAGTCTTAACCCAATCAGTGAATTAATCCCCTGATAGGGATTAACTAGTAACTGAAGTGGTGGGGTGTGGCTGGAGGAGGGAATTGGGGGTGTGGTTTTGGAGTATATATATTTTGTATTTGGAGAGTGAAGTCTCTCTCCTTGCTTCCCGACTGCTTCCCTCTGCCACACTCTTCCACCATGATGTCCTGCCTCAACCTTGAGCCCCGAGGAATAGAGTCAGCTGTCCATGGACTTAGACCTCGGAAACCATGAGCCCCCAAATAAACCTTTCTTTCTCTAAAGTTGTTCTTGTCAGGTCCTTTTAGTCATAGCAGCAAAAAAAAAAAAAAAAAAAGCTGACTAAAACACTTCTTCTGGCTAATGAGATCACTTAGGCCACAGTTACACCTTGCTCATCTTTAGATCACTGATTCAGCCCAAAGACTCAGGAGTAGGCACACTGCAACAAATAGGCTACTGTTGTGACTTGGAAATGAGGTGTCTCCCAAAAGATCCTGTGCTAGTGCATGAATATTCAGGGGTGACATGATTAGATATGAGAGCTGTACCCCATCCCCATCTTCATTTGAATGAACTAACCGAGTGGTAACCATAGGCAGGTGGAGCATGGCTGGAGGAGGTGGGTTACTGGGGACATGTCCTGGCAGGGTTCATCTTCCCTGTGACTCTCCTCCTCCTCCTCTTTCTTCTTCTCTCCCCACTGCCCCCCTCAGACTCCTGGTGCCATGAACCAAGCAGCTTTCCTCTACCACACCCTTCTGCCATGGTGTGCTGCCTCCCCTTGGGCCCAGAGCAATGCAGCTGACCCCCCTCGGGGTAGCATGTCTTTATAATCACTGAGATCCATTAACAAACCAAGAGCGGTGGGGTCACTGTAGCAAGGATGTTTGCCATGATGTGGCAGGAATGGGATTATAAACTGGAGCAAGTTGTCTTGGGATTATAAACTGGAGCAGCACCATTTAATTGTTCTATCTTGCCATCTCCATTATTCTAAGAAGCTAAGTGTAGAAAATGAATATAAAACAGTTAAGTCATTCCCCAAAGAAAACAGTTTAGTAACTTTCCTTTTGTTAGGTTGGTTCAGGGCCCAGGATGTACAATTAGGGGGACTAGTCAGGGCAGCTATGGTCAGGACAGCTGCAGAACAGAGAGGCCAGCCAGACGCTAACGTCACCAGTAGACACACCTCCTGTCAATCAGTGGGTTTTTCCTGACCTATCCAGGAAGGACTCTGGCCTTCTCTTCCTGTCCCCAAGCCCTCCCCTTCCTGAACGGGCCTTTTGAAATTGTCTGTACACCCAAACGCAGGCGTCACTCTCCCAGACACACTCTGATGGAAGGGAGAGGTCAGCCTGAGAGCGTGTATTTCCAATAAAGCCTTGCCCAGCAGCTTTAATTCGTCTCTTTTTGGTCATCTAGTCTTTACACCTTTTATACAGTGTCTGCATGGTTCCTAAACAAATGGATAGAAAAGTAAAAATTTGTCCACTGTCTACTATTTTAGACTGGGTAGGCATGGTCTCATAGTCTCGAAATCTCCCCGCATCCTCAGCAATGTGGTAGGTCACTGTCTGGTCCCATAGAGCCCAATACACCAGGAGGTCTTGGTTTTTTAGAATGAACAAGAATCTTAGATACCATATAATCCCATGGTTTCATTTCAAATATCAAAAAAACTAATGTCCAGGAACACTTATAAGTATACGTCTGCTACATTCAATTATAAGCACTACTATTAAGAAACTGGAAAGTACAAGGGATTAAAAATGTGTTCTTCCAGAAATTTGGGGCATTGGGTCTTTCTCTCTAGGAGCTCTGAGTCTGGTGGGGAAACAGATCATTTAATGGGCATTCACCAGAAATTCACAAGAAGCCATGAACACTGGCAAGAGGAGCCAGCTCACCTAGGGCAGGAGAATCAGCCCCGGACTCTTCAATATGGAAATCTGGAGACTGGCAGCTCAGGTGTGAATTAGCCAGGTGAAGAATTTGGGGACAGTGTCCTAGGCAGAAGAACCTGCACACATGAGAGGCTTGAGCTCAGAATGCAGGGAATATTTGGGAAATAGCAGATGGTTCATGAGAGCTGTGCCATGATTTGGCGGTAGGACAGAGAGCTTTAAAAAGTCAAAGGGAGCCAAGATCAAATTCTGAAATGCCTTGTAGAGTAGGAGTGACACATAGCAATGCTAAGGAATTTAGTTTTTTTCCTGGGGCCCATGAGGAGAAATTGAAGGGGGATGATATGACCAGGGAATGCACTGACCACTGGCTACAAGGAGGAGACAGGACTGGAGAACCAGGAGGAAGCTATAGGTGGGCGAGAGGTAAAACTTCAGCAGGGGTGTGGGTATGGGAACAAACAAAACAAAGGTACTTGAGAAATATTTGAAGTGGACTTGAGAGCTCTTGGTTATTGATGTGGAAGGTTATTGATATGGAAAGTTAGGGGAAGGAAGGAGTCAAGGATGGTATCAGGTTCTGATATTGGTAATTGGGCGATGCCATCCACTGCATAGACAACACTACATCTAGAGGCACTGATGTAGATCAGGGACACAGGGAAAACTGTTATTCACTGAGCACTTACTATATGCGAGGCATTAAGATCAATGTTTTTGCTGCTATTACCTCAGTTATTACTTATAAGCTAGGTAATATTATTATATTCCATTTATAAATAAGATACCAAAGCACAGAGATATATGTTTTCCCAATATCTCACTACTAACAAGAGGCTAAGCCAAGATTCAGACACAAGTTAGGTAGAAATCAACAAGTACAATTAAGTTTGAAATGCTAATTAGATGTACAAGTTACATAGGAACCGAAATCCAGATTGCAGGAGAGAAGTTCACCCACTGTCCGGGAGGTCAAGGGAAGAAAGGGTTTCAAGACAGAGGGAAATGATTCACAGTGAAATGCTGCTGGGAGATTAAGACAAGCCCTGAGAATAGGTTATTGGATTTAGCAACGTGAAGGTTATTGATCTCAACAAGACCAGAATCAGTAAAGAGGTAGAGATAAAAGCTTTTGGGGGTGGATTCAAAAAATGGAGGCTGGCAAAGTGGAGGCAAAGAGTTCATATTTTTTATATTTCTATAAAGAAGACTAAAGAAAGAGACCAGTAGAGGGGCATATGGGTCAAGGAAGATTCTGTTTTTTAGATAGGATAATAATTAGTACAGAGTATGTTTGTAGGTGGATGAGAATGAGTCAGAGAAGAGGATGCTGATGTTATAGGAGGAGGGAAATTATATGAGAAGACCTCTTGAGGAAACTAGAACACAGGTGGAATGGTCGGCCTTGGAGAGGTTCAGGAGTAAAGGCATCCATGGTTACTCATCCATGGTTGCAGGCACAGAGCATTTGGACACAAAAGCGGAGAGGTTGGTGGATGTGCTGGTGGGAAATTGAGGCAGGTTTCTTCTTATGTATTCTACTTTCTCCATGAAGTAAGAAGCAAGATTACAGACCCAGAGTCAGAAGATGCTGGACATTTGAGAAAAACAGAGACGAACGAAATGGTCGTCCAGATCTGTGGATCTGGATACTTGAGATCTGTGATGGTACAATTCCAACGAGACCGGATGTTTGTCTCCTGTGGTGGTTATCCTCTTTGATGCAGATGTAGGATGGGTGGGAAGTTGGCTTTGACCAATATAGGATTAGGTGTGTTTTTGTTTTCCCCAGGAAAGTACAATGAAAGGAAAGAAAAGAAAGATTGTAGACAAAAGAGAAAATACGGTAGAGAGCAAACTGGAAAGCCGGCGGGGGTCAGAGTTTGCAGTGCTGAAAGTCAAGACCACGGAGTTCAGTGGTTACTCATGACAAGGTCTCAGGGGTGCCCCAGGGAAAGGACAACTGAGGGGGTTGTGAGTGGGGGAGGTGCTGTTGGAGATGAGGTGATTAAGAAACTGCAAGGTCAGGAAGGTGTCTGACTCGTCTGTGGGAATGCCCAAGTCACCGAAATGATGGCAAGAGAAGTGGAGGAGGGCAAAACTGTGAGCCAGGTACTAAAATATTTGATGACTAATAGGCGAATAAGAGTGAGCAAGAGGATAGTATATAAGTCAGCCAAGTCAGCGGGTGGATGATCCAATGTCGTGCAAGTCAAACAGACTGAGATGGACGCCTGTCCAGGAAGGAGGATGTTGAGGATGGTTAGAAGATGGTGGGACACAAGAGGGAGGATGTCTGCTCAAGAGTAGGCTGTCCATCTGAGAAGACTGCTGAGAGAGTCATGTCCTTGGTGGGGAATCAGGTGCCCACGAGAGCAAGAAGGGGGAAGGATCAGAGAAGAGGCATATGTGTTCTAGAAGGCTCAAGGGAAGTGGGTGGAGGCTGGTCATCTTGAGCCTCACAGCTGCATAGAGCTGTCTAGAAACCCACTGGCTGAGGTCCTCAGTGGTGGAAGGCCCGATGGGACCATCCCTTATCCCTAAGGACTGCTGCCCTAAGTTTTCTGTGGGGCATACTGAACTTGACAGGCCTGTAGGACATCCTGGGCATTGAAGTCCCGTGAGTGGTGGGAGCTACAGGTCTAAAACTGAGAAGAAGGGGCCGAGCTGGAGATAGAGCAGGGTGTTGGGAGACTCTGGAAGGCGGCTGCAGTCATGAGAGTGCGTGAGACCATCCAAGGCTGGGTATCCCGTCGGACAAGAAAAGGACCTGGCACAGATTCTCATTCAGAAATGATGGAGATGAGAAAAGCTATGCAAGAGACAGAAGGAGCATCCAGAGGAAATGGAGGAAGCATCAAAAGGCACAGGCCAGTGCAGGCTAAGGGAAGGGGACAATGGCAAATGCTGCAGAGGTCAGCTAAGGTAAGGACTGAAAACTTTCCATTGGACTTAGTAATAATGAGCCACGGTGCCTTTGACGCTGCAGCTCCAGGCAAGAGGAGACCAGGCTGCAGTAGGTTGAAATGGAGTAGAAAGTGAGATAAAGACAAACATCCCCACCCCTGTGCCATACCCACCCCTAAACAGCCTTCTTGATCTCTCCAAACCCCCGTTTACAACCCAGAGAGAGGGGCACTAATACTGGTCTTATGGGGTTGTTGTAATTTAGTAAAAATAGGTAAAGCATAGTGTATTTGACAAACAGTAGATGTGCTATAAATAGCAGTTATGGTAAACATGTCATGTATTATTGGTGTTGCTTGCCTATGAAGTTTTTTAAATGTTGTTTTATTTTTTTGTTTTCGCAATTTAAATTTTTCTAATTTTAAAAATGTTTTTCATATTTTTATTGGTGCATGATAGTTGTACCTAACAGTGAGATTTGCTGTTTACATAGTCATACATGCACACAATATAATAATATAATTTAGCTCATACTGTCCTCCTTTCTTCCCCCTCCTCCCTCCCTCTTGTCTATGGAGGATTTCAAAAAATAAGAGCATAATAAGACTTGGATTGGAGAGTTAGTAGATTTATTTTTGTTTGTTTGTTTGTTGACATGTAATAGATGCAACAGAGCATCTTTAGAGATTGGAAATATAGCTGTAGAAAATGAAGACGACTGACCCTTGCTGAAATGAACCCACGACCCTGGCTGTATCAGCCTGTTATAAGGAACAGAGCTGATTTGCAAATCCCCAAATGTGCTTGGAAAAAGCCACAAGGGCTCCCAGAAAGTGTGGCTGTTCAGAAACCTCAAGAACTGCCATCCTCAGCTTCAATAGGCCTTTATCACTCCAGCTCTAATACGCTTTCTGGAATGAAATGCTGTTGATTATACAGCCAGGCTATGATTTTCTGATTTGTGCAACAATAACCCTCCGGAAGGAAGACAGATTGTCATGCATTGAATTCCTAATCCAACGTCTAATTTTGTCCGAGGTACTGTAAATCTTGATGTGTTACCTGAAGGGAAACCTTCGATTTCTGAAAAATGAATATTATAGAGTTTTCTGCACCCAAAGAGACTTGGGCAGCAGGCTCAAGCTGCGGTAGTATGGATTTTTGCCAGCTGTGTTAAGATGCTGAATAGAGAAGACAGCCAGTGCTGATCCTGACTGTCACCTGTCTCTGATGGCCCCTCACCTCAGCAAACATGACTCTGAAAGTCAAAATCAGCAGCAGGAATCTATTTTTTAAAAAGTAAAGTGCCAAAGGGTTCATTATGAATGTGTCACTGGAGTATCTGGGGGTCTATCTAAAAGAATTTGTAGGAGAATCAGCCAAACCTCAGCCACCTCTCCAGGCTGGAGAGGAGAAGAAAGGTAGAGTTGGAAGACCACAATGGCAGCTTCAGAAGGATTGCCAGGAAACAGACTCACACATAACTTGCAAATTTAACTCAGTTTTCCTCCTCCCAGAAGCCCTTCCTGATATTCCTAAACTCAGGGGTCTGAGGGGACTGGAGATGGAAGTCAGGGCAGAGAGAGCTCCTTCTAGTCTCTCCAGCCAGCCCCTAGATGCTGCAGGTTGTCAGTCTCCGGTGCTTACACTCCTGTTTTACCGAGGGCCCCAGAATCTCTCTACAGAATGGGGTAATGGGCTTCCATGTGGTGGGGTAGGGCCACTTGAAACTGTGGTTCTCTCTCCATTCCTAAAGGATTGGGAAAAAAATTATCCTCCATGTCAACAATCATGGGAAAGATGATTGGAAAATAAGGAAAACTTCAGTAATTTGTCCAATGCCTGCAGATTATAAGGACCTGGGAAGAGTTTCCAGAGAGAATGTATTTGATGGACTGGTTTTATTTGTGACCGGAATGACCTCCTTTCCCTTGGTTATTTGTATTTCCCTCCCTCCCTTGCGCCTGTGTCCACTCCCTCAAGAAGTTCTAGAGGAAGAGAAAGTAGAACTGGTATTAATCAGAAAAATAATATAGATTCTACACCAGTCTCCAAGGATAAGTCAATATTTTTGAGGGCAAAGATGAAGGAAGGGCTTTGTTGAGTTGTAGATGTTTGAGAAAATGGTCGGATTTCTGACCAACGGAATGAGCAGTGGTCTCATTTGACAGGCATGTGAAATAGGAGACACCATGGGAGGAATTGGGACCACATTCTAGAGTGTCCTGCATGCCAGGTCCAGAAGTTTGGATAGAATCTAGTAGGCAACGGAAGCCACTGGAGGTTTTGGACAGAGAACTCACAAAAATAGTTACCTACAGAACATGGTTCTGTGAGTTCGCATTAAAATGATAATTTCCTTAAATGTCTGTTGTTTGAATACTGAGCACTTTTTAGGATTAATCATCGTTTCTTGGAAAATGTTATAACTGCATTTGTTTCTATTTTGTAGATGGTATAAATAAGGTCATCTGAATATATTTTCGATCATGAATAGTCTGCTTATTTTGGAAAATTGTAATTGAACCCCTACTGAATATATCACACTGTACTAATCACTGTGACGGCGCAAGGTGTGGGATCAGATTTCTGCCCTTCAAAAGCTGAAAGCTCAGAGGAAAGATGGCAGCTAGAATTCACTACTGCAAATATGCAACTTTTTTTTTTGGTGCCAGGAATTGAACCCAGGGGCACTTAACCACTGAACCACATCCCCAGCCCTTTGTATATTTTACTTAGAGACAGAGTCTCACTAAGTTGCTTATAGGCTCACTTAGATGTGAGGCTGGCTTTAAACCTGTGATCCTCCTTCCTCAGCCTCCCGAGCTGCTGAGATTACAGGTGAGCACCACTGGGCCCAGCAACAAATACACAATTGAATGAAGCCACTCTGTGGGCTTATGCAACAGAAACCTATTCAAGTGAGCTAAGAGCAGCTGCAGATATAAGCTATGGACATGTTCACTGTAAAGATACAGTCGTAACTCAAGGGACCCCTGTGAAGCCGGTAGAGCAGCTGGGCTCTCTAAGGGCCAGCACAAGAGACCAGAGGGCCCTTTGCCCTGCATGTCTTTTTGCCCCGCCCTCTCCTTTGGCTCATGACCTGCTGTACAGGTCATGTGGCTGCCCACTGATGCCCTGGCTCCAGCCAAATCTTGAAACACTACCTTAAAATCAAGTCCTCTGATGGCTGAAGCAGAGTTCCCAGGACAGAGAATGGGCGTGGTATGGAGGCAACTGGGTTGGACACCCATCCTCGCTCAACTGATGAAGGACAGAAGACAAGTGGAGGTGGGACATGGATGTCATCAGCCCGAGACTCTCCCTATGGCTGTGGGGCAGCAGTCTGTCCAGACAGGATTCATCTGGGAACAAGCCCGGCCCCCTCGCCCCAAGGAAGGTGATCTGGGAGTTCAGAGGATAGGATGGCTCACAGCTGAGGGGTTCTTAGATGGCACTCTGGGGGAGGCTTTGACCTGTGCCATCAGAGATCACAGGGTTCCATCTTGGGACATGAGGGAGGGCTTTCTAATGAAGGGAAATCGTCTGGTGGCCAAGATGCTAGAAGGAGGACTGCATCCACCCAGATGTGGCTTTATTTCTTCATGAAGGACTGAGATGTTCACATGCAGGCTGAAAATTGCTGTATTAAATTAAATTTTAAAAGGCTGAAAGCAGAAACTGACTGTAAAGTATCAGCTTTGACATCAGACTCTGCAGCCTTCAGTGGGAGGAGTACGAGATGCTCGAAGGATGGAGCCAGCAGGAGCAGACTCTGAGGATATTGATCAAGCCTCCTTGTTGTAGCACATTCCTCAGAGACAGCTGAACCTGTGCTCAGGCCAGCTGAGGGAAGGGCTTAAGGTTGTCCCAGAGGAAGAGCAACATGAGGCCCTCTATGCTAATTCTGTAGTCCACCATTCCAGAAGGATGGATGAAGCTTATGTGGCAGACATGAAGACCTGGGCCTGGAGGTAGGAAGGTCCCTCCATTCTCCCTGAGGAAGTAACGTTTAGATGAGACCCAATAATTAAGAAAATGTCCATGGAAATATCAAGGCAGAGAGCGTGATATATGCAAGGGCCCTGAGGTCAATACGAGCTCAATCTATTGAGGCAGAGCCCAGTGACTGAGGGAGGGCATACGTATAGGTCATGTAGGTCTGATTAGCTGCAGGGGACACTGGATTTTGTGCAAAGTGAAATAGGAAAACTTTAAAGGTTTCGAAGAAGGAACAGGTTATGAAACAATTAAAAATTCTGGAAGAACCTTCTGGCAACTGTAGGAGGAATAGATGAGAGAGGTCAAAAGCAAAAAGCTCAGTCAGGAAGTGTCTGCAGTAATGCAGAGAACAGACAACTGTGTCTAGACCAGGACAGAGATGTGAAAACGGAGACAGGTGGGCAGGTTAGAGGCACGACTGACTAAGTGATAGACTTTTGCAGGAGCCAAGGGCCAGGGAAGAATCCAAGCTGGCCCTGCACCACTTGGAGCTCAGGGCAGGGGTGAGGTGTGTACTGAAGGGAGCAACGTAGAGTTCCAATCAGGAGTGGTTAGATTTGTGATGTCCTTGAACTTTCTAACGTGCATTCTGGTTCCTGTGAAACCGGAGTGCAGAAGAGAACTCTGGGCTGACCCAAGCATCTAATGTCAAAAAGTCCCTCAAGTGAGCTTACAATGGGATTCGTTATGAGGATGCAGAAGATTCTCACCAAAGCTGAGGCAGAAGTTGCAGGCTGGCCTCCTGAGGAGCTGCAGCCATCAGGTCCTGCAGACCCCGAGAGCCAAAGCAGCCTTTCTGCCTCTGCATCTCCGGAGTCTTACACAGCCCCTTGGAGTCTGGTCTCCAGTTTGTCTGTCTGACTCTCTTTCTCCCTGCGTGTCTTTCTCTTTCTGCAAGTGTGTGGCTGCATGCAAGGCTCTGGGCCTCTCCCTGGGCCTTTGATCTTGCACCTGCATGGTTATTTCTTTCCTTTTCTCTCTTCATGTGCTGAGGAATGTCTGTGCTTCTGTCTCTGCCCTCTCTCCTCTCTTCTGCTGTACCCTCTCTCAAACCACCTTCTTTTACTTTGCTTCTTTCTCTCTCTCTGCTTCTGTGTGCAAATGACCAAACACAGCTGCTTCTATGCAACCTTTATAATCTTTTCCAATTCACCTGCCTAGCAGAGGCTGACCACCAATTCTGAATTGCAATTCTAAATTCCTGGGTGGAGAGCATCCAACTGGCCCAGCTCGGGTCAGGTATTCATTTCTAGTTCAATTCTACTGTGGCCAGGAAGGCATGACGCAAGGGCAGGGAAGTGTGAGGTGGTTTAAGAATGATTGTATGCTGCAGATCAAAAGAGCACAGGGGTCCTGGCCAATTGGAAAAGAAATAAATGAGAATAAATGGACTTGGAAAAAGAGATAAAATGCTCATTATTTGGAAATATTATAAATATATACCTATAAATCCCAGGAGAACCAAGCAGAATAAGAAAGCTTGGCAAAGTTGCTTGTTTTAAAATCAACTTCAAAAATGGGTGTTGTTTTTTTTTTTTACACCACTAATAACTAACTAGCAAAAAGATCTTTAAAATGATATTTTATATATATATATATACACACACACACACATATTTTAAAGATCTATATATTTCTCTATATATGTTTTAATCAGCTTTTTTCGCAGCTATGACTAAATGACCCTACCAGCACAACTGTAAAAGAGGAAAAGTTTATTCAAGGGCTCATGGTTTCAGAGGTCTCTGTCCATATGTATAGATAGTTAATAATATGGGCCCGTCCTTGAGTATGACTTAGGACAGGGGAGCTCATTAGTGAGGAATTTGGAAAAACTTTGAGGAAGCACCCTCCATGTTATTGTTCGGGGCCATCTGGCACACTAACGAGCTCTTGGTGCCTCAAAACTTTCAGCCTTTGATCCTGTGAGTTTTGGAACCTGGCCAGTTCCCACCTCACAGAGTCTAAGGCCAGAGCATAACGCTGGACTGCATGTTGGGAGGGGTTGCTGTGTCTTTTTAAGCCCTCCAAAGGAGAGAGAAGACAGAAGAAGAGAGAAGGATTTCAACTGGACCGAAGAAGAAGAAGGGACCCATCTGGACGGGAGAAAGAAGGTATCCAACTGGACCTGAGCAAGAGAGAAGAAAGCCAACTCGACAGAAGAAGAAGGAGATCCATCTGGGAAGAAATTTCCACTGGGGAAGAAAGAATCTGATGTTTTGAGTAAGAAGAAGGAACCTGATGAGAAGAAGG
>CM053409.1:14406981-14442950 GCA_028644305.1 Xerus rutilus
TGTTGCTTGCTTTGTTATATTGTCTCATATTAAAGCTTATAAAACCCATCCTGTTGTGAGCTGGTGATTCACCCCACGAATCTGCCTAGATAAATTAGTCTGAGCTCAGCAATTCTTGGTCATAGATCCAGACCAAGACACCATAGACAGCAGGCTCCATTCCTTGGGACTCAAGGTGAGGCAGGACATCATGGTGGAAGAACGTGGCAGAGGTAAGCAGCTCATAGAATGATCAGGAAGCAGAGAGAGAGAGAGACTCTACACACCAGATACAAAATATACACCCTATAGCCTTTCTCTCCAAAGCCCAGCTCCTCTAGCCAAACCCCACCTGTCTTCAGTTACCATTCAGTTAATCCCATTAGGGATTAATTCTGTGATTAAGTTAAGGTTATGACCCAATCATTTCTCCTTCAAACTTTCTTGCCTTGTCTCACACGTAAGTTTCTGGGGACACCTCATCTAAACCACAACTATATATATATATGTAGGTAGGTAGATGATAGATAGATAGATAGATAGATAGATAGATAGATAGATAGATAGACACACATTATGGGTCTGAATAAGTGGAGATCCATTAAAAGGTCACAGATGGCACAACTTAATAAGATTGTCATTTTTCCCCAAATTATTCTATAAAGTCAATACAATTCCAAGCAATTTAACAAGGGGAACTTAAAGGAACTTGATAAATGCTCTTTATAGTTTACATGGAAGCTGGTGAACTGGTTTTCTTCTGAGTTTCTCTGGGCCTTCCTACACAGGAACTGCTTTCAGCTGGAGAGAGCCAGGGTTGCTAAGATCCTCCTGAAGCATTCTGAGCATCAGTAGGTGCATTGTGGCAGTCCTCAGACACAGGACAGCAGAATTTCCTGAGGCAGAGGAAGACAGGGTGGGGACAGAGCCCACAGTGAATTCCCTGCAGCAGCAGAAGGCTCCCATGGCCAGAAAGTTGAGCTATAAAGAATAAAGAGCAGAGCCTTGGATCCACAAGGTATTAAAGAGGTAATCTTGATTCCACCCTCAAAATATCCGAAACTCATGGTGAAACCTATTAAAAGTGCAAGAAGGTCCCAGAGCCAGCACAACTGGATTTTCAATGAACTCACCCCCACTCAAGCAGTCTGACTACACTTTTTTCAGGAGAATAAAAGTATTTACCTCCATCTCTACTGTTTTTTTTTTGCACATATTAGCAAAACCATTTCATTTTTTAAAAATGTTTTTATTAGTGCCTTATAGTTATACATAATAGTGGAGTTCATTTTGACAAATTCATACATGCATGGAATATAATTTGCTCCATTTCAGTTCCCTGTGCTTCCTTCTTCCCTCCTCTCCTTCCTCCCTCATCCCCTTTCTTCCACTCTACTGGCTCCTTCTACTTATTTATTGTTTTTTTTAATTGATGCTCTATTGATACACATAAAGGTAGAATTCTCTGGGGTATATTAAAAAAACTGTGAGACACAGAAGCCACCAAGACAATGTGACAGACCACAGTCAAGACAGGTAGCAACAAAGTACTTATTTATTTTTTAAAAAAACTTCTTTTCTCAACTAATGAGGAATTGAAGGTCAATTAATTGTTTATTATTGCCATAACAAATAATCACAAACTTGATGGCTAAAAGCCACACAAATTTATTCTTACAGTTCTGGAGGTCAGAAGTCCAAGATGGGTCTCATTGGATGAGAATCAAGGTGCTGGCAGGGCTCCGGTTTTTTCTGTAGGCGTTAGTGGGGAATTCATTCCCTCCTACTTCTCAGCTTTTGGAGGTCACCCACATCCTTGGCACATGGCCCCTCTTCCTCCATCTTCAACATCCAGCCAGGGACTTTGGACTTCACTGATTGGTTTTACTGGTATTATATCTTGGACTCTCTTCTTCTGCCTCCTCCTTTCACTTTTTAGGACCACTGTGATAACATGCTCCCATTCAGATAATCCAGGATAATCTGTTATTTTAAGGTCAGATGATTATCAACTTTAAATCTATCTTCAAAAAATTCCCCTTTGCCACATAACTTAATATATTTCCAGATTCCTAGAACTATGGGATATTTTTTTGAAGACCATTGTTTTTCCTACCCTAGAATGGAATTTTCTTGATCTAATATAAGGCATTGGTGAAAAACATACAGATAAAACCACATTTGATGGCAAAACATTAAATTTTTACATAAGAAAAGAGTTTAACAATTTTCTTCATTGATTCTGTATTGTGCTGAAAATTCTGCTTTGTGCAATAAGACAAGAAAAAAAAAGAAACATAAAAAGCAAAAAGGAAGAAGAAAAATTTCACTCACAAATGACATAATTTTATATATAGAAAGCATCATAGAATCTCCTAAATTTAGTAAATGACTTCAGCATGGTTGAAGGATATGAAATCAATATTCAAAAATTACTTATATTTTATATTAACATTAGCAAATAAAAAATGAAATTTTAGAAAGCATCTATAATAGTGTCCAATAAATGAAATACCTAAGATGAATAACAAAAGGCATGAAAAACTACATTGAAAATTATAGAGCATTTCTAGGAGAAATTTTTAAAAAATAAGTAAATGAAAAAATCACACCATATTCATGGATTGTAATATTATTTAAAGTTGACAATAATATTCATTTTCCCTAAATTGACCTACAGATTTGGTGTAATCCCAGTTGAAATTTCAGGAAGAACTTTTAAAAAGAAATTGAAAGGACAATTCTAAAATGTGTATGGAAATGTAAAAAATTCAAAAAATTTGGAAAAATAACAAAGTTGAAGGAATTAAACTACCCGTTCAAATCCTACTATAAAGTGATAGTAATCAAGACTGTGTTGGTGGCATAAAACAAATCGATCAATGGAATAGAATGGACAACTCCAAAATAAGCCTACAGGTTACTGATTTCTGACTAAATACTAAAGCAATTCAGTAGGGAAAATAAAAGTGTTTTAAACAGAATGTGCTGAAGCAACTTTGGGAAATTAAGCCTCAAAATTGATCTTAATCTATACAGAAAATAATTAGAGTAATTTGACAGAGATAGTAGACCTAAGTGTAAAAGCTAAAACTATAAACTTTCTTGGGTCACACAGACTATAGGATAAAGTTCTTGTGATAATAGGTGAGTAAATATTGCTTACTCAGAACTCCATAAGAACTAACCATAATGAAGAAAAAAGCAAATTCCCACAAAATTAAAAATTTCTGCTGATCAAAAAACACCATTAAGAAAATGAAAATGCAAGCCACAGACTGGGGAAAAAATCTCACACAATGGACAAAAGACTCATATCCAACAGTTGAAGGGAGGTAGCCACTAAGCACAGGTCCAGGTGATTGATACTATTGTCACCATGGAAATCAAATTATAGCCACACTGAGATATATTTCACACCCACAATGATAGTGCCCACCTAAAATATAGACAATGCCAAATGTTGGTGAGCATGTGAAGCAACTGGAACTCCGGAGATTGTTGGCAAGTGTAACTGCTACAGTGATTTTGAAGAATGGTTTGGCAGTGCTCAATAAAATTAAAATAAGATCCAGTCATCCTTTTCCTGGGTGTCAACCAAAGAGAAATGAAACACACGTTCACAAAAAAGACTTCAAAAGCAATGTTTCTAATGACCTTGTACATAGCATTGAAAAATCTGGATCTACTCAGCAACAAAAAGGAATGAAATGCTAATGCTTACAACAGTGAAGACACCTCAAAAATAACTAGATCTAAAGGACTATGGAATCTCTAATGTCATTTAAATTAAATTCTAAATCAGGCCAAACCAATCTGTGGAAGAAGTAAACAGAAAAGGAGACAGGAGGCCACAAGGAAAATTTCTGGGGTGATGAAAATGTGCTACATCTTAAGGTTTTTTCAGCTAGTTGTGGGTTTTTATACTCTTATATAAATTATTGAGATATAATTTGAAACATCAACATGGAAAGATCATAAGTCTTCAGTTTAATGAACTTGAAACTCTATCTATTGACATGTGCAAGTTATACTTCAATCATTTCTATGGAAGAAATAAAAATCTATAGTTGAGTCTTTAAAAAGAAGAAGAGGACAAACTTGTTTTATCAGATAATAAAATATACAGCCACACTAATAAAAACAGTTTAGTATGGGGACCCAAGACAGACCTATTACTATATGATCAAATGGCACCACAAATCAAAGGAAATATAGTTTAATAACAGTATTGGAACAACTGGAACAAAAGAAAAATAAAGCTATATTCCAACCTAACATAAATGTGTTCCAAGTAGATGAAAGATACAAGATCAACATCTGAAGTGATCAGAATGAAATGTAGAATGTATTGCAACATGGAGGTAGGAAAGAATTTCCAAAATAATACATCAAAGCACAAACCACAGAGTAGAAGATGGGTGGAGTCAATCACATCAAAATTAAGTATTTTTCAGTACAGTAAAAGACAATTGGAAAGTATTAACTGATGACAGAGTGGAAGAATGTATTCATGGCATTTAATATCAGCAAGGAATTTATTTAGAAGCTATAAGAAACTCTTGTGAGTCAAAAAAAAGAGACAGAAACTTCAAATTAAAAATATTCAAAGGGTGTAATTTGACAATTTATAGAAAGGAACCTCAGAGGGATAATAAGCCTATGAAAAGAGGCTCAAACTCTTTACTAATCAAAGAAAGGCTAATTAAACAACAAAGAGCTTAGGACTTACGTAGATGAGCAAAACTGGGAAACTGGATAATGCCATGTGCTATAGGGAAGGAGGAGGCATGGAAATTTCCACAGGCTGCTGGTGGGATTGGTGCAGCCATTCTAGACAGTGGTCTGATAGCACTCAGTCAAATTAGATAATACCTAGACCCCACTGTTCTGCTTCTCAAGTACACCCCAAGACATGTCCATGCCAGGCCAAGAGGCACAAGCATGAAGATGTTGAGCTGTTCCAAGTTGCAGAGTGTTGTAAGATTTTCCTTTCTGTCCATGTCCATCATGGCAGATGCTTACCATGGTCTACTGTACTAGTCAGCAGTTAGCAGCAATGGATCAAATTACCAACATGGTACTCAGGCTGGATATGGAAAACAGAGAGCTCAGGAAAATAAGAAATAGTGAAATATATGATATAATACCATTTAGGTAGATTTAAAATGCAAGTACGCAGAATAACAATATGCCATTTGCAAAAAAAGATACACATTGAAGAGTTTGGAATGGTAGCCTGAAAATGGAACAGAGAGGAAAATAGAAGCGGAGAAGGGGCAAAAGGAAGTAAATAAGATAGTAGAGAGCTTTTGCATGGACCGATGATGATCAAGAACCCCCAAACTGAGGAGGGAGACTAATTCTCCCTGAGGCTTAAACACTAGTTGCAGGACTTCTCTGTCAGAGGAAGGAGGACCACTACCCAGAAAGGAAAATGTAAGCTGTGAAGTCACCAATTTACAGGGTACCAATGGATTACAAAGAAACATGTTTATCTTTGATTTTCTTAAAAGAAGAAATTGAAGATCAGAGAAGCTAAACAACTTGCCCAAGGTCATAATTTGGGAAAAAGAGGGCCAGAATTCAAATTCAGTATCAAAATGAGTCATCACTTGACTGCCACTACCCTGGCCCAAGCCAACATCATCTCTTGCCTGGATTACAGCCATAGCCTCCTGACTGGACAGCCTCCCCCACCATGCCCTGCGTGGACCCCTGGGAGCATTCACACAGCAACCTGGGTAGGTAGCCCCTTAGACACACAAATCAGACTTTGTCACATCCAAGCTCAAAATACTTCAAGGCTTTCCTAGCCTCATAGCATTAAGAATGAATCCAAAATGTTTCCATGTCCTACAAGCCCCCAGATGTCTGGACCCCCGCTCTCATGTGTGACCATGCTCCATCAATCTGGCTTGTTCTGCTCAGCCATATTGAACTTCTTGCTGTTTGTTAAACATTCCCAGAGCATTCCAGCCTCCGGGTCTTGGCACTAGCCCTTTCCTCCAGTTTTACATGGTTTCTGCACAACTTCACTGAGGTCTCTGCACAAACATTGCCTCCTTGGGAAGACCTTCCATGACCACCTTATCTTTAACGCACCATCTTCTACCCAAATCATTTTTTAATGGCTTACTCTGCTTTGTTTCTACCAGTTATTCTTACTCAACAGCACCTTATCTATCTTCATTTGTTAATTAATTTTTCTCTCTCACTTGAGAATGAAGGTTCCATTGGAACCTGTGTGCTCTGCACAATGCCTGGCCCATGGTACCCTCATTCAGTATTTGGGTGTCTGAACTCAAAACTTATGTTCTTTTCCCGGTGGCACCACCCCTGGCTCCCACACAGAATAGGGGAAGAGAGAGTATGGGGCAAATAAGCCAGTAGCAAAGGTCAAACTTTGCCCTTGGCTAGAAAGCAGGTGTGTGAGTCAGAGAAAGGAAATCTCAAAACCTGATGAATAAGGCTGGGGGCAAGAGGGAGAACAGAGAGAACTGGAAAGCCCTGGGAGTTCAGTACTAAGGCTCTCTGATCTTTCTTTTTCTGCCTCCAGAAAAGATAAAACCAAACTGACCAACCCATTTTCCCAGGCCCAGATCAGTCGGTGTCTAAGAGCATTAGGGGACAGAGATTTCACAACTGCCTTACAGAATCCCTTTTCCAAGCCTAAGAACCATCACAATAAGAAATCCATCCCTATCATAGGCATAAATTTCTTCTGCTGCAATTTTATCCCATTTTCTCTAAGAAATGTACTAGATAATTGAGAAATAAATAAAGGGGTAAAGTGCTATGGAAATATAACACATTTACACAGCTCAAATAGGAGACTTCCCCCTGGATTGTAATTATGTCTCTCGTTAATCCCAGGCAGCTCTCAGAATCTAGCTCTCAGGGCTGGGTCTGGCAATCAGCTTCCATAGAAATGCCACTTACTGTGTGTCTCTTCTAAGAGACACTATTGACAGGATCATTAAGAGGAGAGATTCCTTGGTGGGAAGAAAAGCAAATTGTTTCTCAAACAATTTATTGCCCTTCTGCTAAAAGCACATCCACTACTCCTTCCACCCCCACTAAATGGTGCTATTAGGAGTCCTAGAAGAACTTGCCTGGCTGTAACACCCACCCTGGCCTGCCAAAGGAGACTGGGTTGTTTTCCTTCCAGCACTCCTGAAATCCATCCTTACGGAGTCACTCCTCAATAAGCATTGCCCCTCAGGTTCTGTATCTAAAATGGCCACAAGGGCTACGAGAGAGACAATGCTTCAGGATAACGGGCCTTTGTTGCTTTTGCTGTGTGAAGTCAGTTGTCTCTCTTCTGATAACTGGGCTCCCTCCATGTATACAGACTGTATTTGCAGAAACCACCATCAGTCATATTTTCTTTTTCCAGCCCTAATGCTACACAACCAATAATCACAAAATTTCAGTGTTTATAGGAACAAGAATTCATTGCTTGCATGAGTAAGATCAGCCATGGGTTCGATCTTGTCCGGACTTGCTCACTTTTCTAGGGACCATTTGGTTATTTGCTAATCCAGGCCAGCCTCTGCTAGGGCAGTTGGTTTGGTTTGACTGTTCTGTGTGTCCATGATATGGCTGAGTGGGTTCTCACATCAATAATGGAGGTTAAAGAGAGGATTAAAAATGTACCAACTCTCTTGATATCTATGCTCAGAAATGGCACGCCACCACTTCTGCCTCCTTCTATTGGCTAATGCAAGTCACATGGCCTAGTCCAAAGTCAGAGTGGAAAATTTTTATAATACACCATCCTAACCAATTGGTTCAAGAGGGACTGGCTCTCTTTCTTCTCTAGATTATGCCTGCTACTCAGGATAAGCCATAGACCTTGGCCCATCCCTTCCTCCAGCTGCAGCAATAGTTTAAATACAAGAGAGTGATATTTGAGACTTTTGGTTGATCTATTTTATTATTGCTCCAGAGATTATAACATGTATTCATGACTTAGCCTACTATTTTTTTTTTTTTTTTTTTTGGTACTGGAAATTGAACTCAGGGGCACTCGACCACTGAGCCACATCCCCAGCCCTATTTTGTGTTTTATGTAGAGAGAGGGTCTCACTGAGTTGCTTAGTGCCTCGCCCTTGCTGAGGCTGGCTTTGAACTCGCGATTCTCCTGTCTCAGCCTCCCTAAGTGCTGGGATTACAGGCTTATGCCACCGCGCCCAGCTTTTTAGCCTATTGTTAATTTGCACTTCTGCCCCTCCTAAAGACAAAAGGGTTTTAAAGCACTTTAACTCTATTTGTCTCCTTCTGCTTTTGTGCTAGCATTGACTTATTCTTTAATTCTATCTATTATAAATTCACATGTCATCATTATTATTTAATACATTTAATATTCATTTATATTTACCCACTTGTAGATGGTGTCCAACTTCGGATAATTTGACTTAAGATTTTTCAACTTTATAATGGTGCAAAAGCAAAACACATTTAGTAGAGCCCATACTTCCAATTTTGAATTTTGATCTTTTCCAGGCTAATAGTACATGACATCATGCTCTCTTGCAGTGCTGGGCAGTGGTTGCAAGCTGCACGTCTGACACACAATCCCAAGGGTAAACACCAGGTATTTTACTGTGTTGCTAAATCATAAAGTGCACATACTGAATATATTTTCAACTTATGATGAGTTTATTTGGACTTAATACCATAGAAAACTGAGGCAATTCTGCATGTATTCTTCAGTACTTCAATAATCTTATTAAGCTATCTTTAAGTTCACATTTATATCTTTAATATCTAATCTGCTGTTAAATTCATTCAGTAAATTATAAACATAAGATACTATATACTTTTAATTCTCAATTTTCTATTTTATTCTTTTTTCATGGTTTCTACTTCTCTGATAAGATTTTTTCTCTTTTTATTTATTGAGAGCATATTTTCATTTATTTCATTGAGCATAGTTATAATGACTTCTTTTTAGTTTTTGTCTGCTAATTTTTATATCTACATCATCCCATTGCTGATACCAGATAATTGTCTTTTCTCTTGTGCCTAGGTCACATTTCTTTTTTCTTCATATATTGAGTAATTATGAGCAGTACCCTGGACACTTGAATCATATGATACGAAGACTCTGGATTCTGTTAAATTCCTCTGAAGAAAAATGCTTGTTTTTGTTTGAGCAAACAACTTTAGACTCAAAATTATGTCTCTTGGGTAATTCAAATGTAATTTATTCTTTTATTTTCTGTGTGTGTGTGGTGGGGGTTGCTTTGAGTCCCATACCAGTCCCTTCCTTCCAATTTCTTCATGTTTCAACATTTCACAATCTTCCTATTTTTGTGTACTATTTAATGCCTTCAGGTCACTGGGTTTGTCTCTTGTATTTTTCCAGAATTTATAGATGCTCCCTGGGACAGTGTTAATAGGAAATTATTGATGATATTCCAAAAATTTACTGTTTCCATTGGTCTACATTCCTTCCTTCATTTCTCTATTTTTATCCAGGATAATTTCTATCCTATCTAAAAACAATCCCCTTTGGTAGATTCTTTAGACCTCTGATAGTAATCATTTCCTTTAGTTGTAGTTTGTCTTAAAATTCTCCCTCTCAGCTTTATTTTTGAAGATTATTTGCCAGGACATGGGATTCTAGATTTGCTTTTATTTTCTTTTGTCACCTTAAAGACGCTAGTCCATTTTCTCCTGGATTTAACAGGAAAAGTCTGTTGAGAAGTCAAGCTGTTGGTAGAAGTAATATTCCTGGAATGTAATATTTCTTTTCCCAACTCTCCAGATGCTGTGAAGATTTTCCATTTTGTCTTTTGTTTCTTATATGCCTTGATGTGGTTTTCTTTATGTCTATCTCATTTAAGGTTTGTAGAATTTCTTGAATCTATCACTTAGTATTTTTCATCCCTTTTGAAAATTCTCAGTGATTTGAACTTGAGATAGTTGCTCTTCCAAGTGTCTCTATTCTCATCCTAGGATTCCAATTCCACCTGTGTTAGACCTTTTTTTACCCTGTGCATGTTTGTGTGTGTTTTCATTCCTTTGTCTCCTCACACTTCATTCTGGTGATATTCTGACATACCTGTATCTTCAACTCCACTAGCTTTCTTTCTTTTTTTCTTTTTCTTTTTTTGGCTGATCTAATCAAACACTGAAATCTATTATTAAGTTCTTAATTATTATATTCTCAGTTCCAGAATTTCCACTTAATGATTTTTTCATATATTATTTTCAGTTCTCTGATGCAATTATTCATCATCTTTTGTTTCATAAAATGTACTAATATGAGTTTAAGGTCTATAATAACTGAGTACCTTATAGGTATTTTTATATTATGCATTTTTTGATCATGACTCCTTTGTTTTCATCTTATTTCTATGCTTAATTTTTTGCATGTCAGATATTATGTATGAATACCTAAAGAAATAGTTTGAAGCACTGGGCAATGTTATATTACTCCAAAAATAATTCTGTCTTCATTCTACCAGAAACTTAGCAGGGGCACAGATTACCTAATTCCAAACAGAAAGTGAGATAATTCATAGCTGGGCTTACATCTTTGTGAATGTTGGTCTATTTTTAATTTACCTTTATACCTGGGGTGTACACTCTTAGGAGTCCTAAGCAAAAACCTTCTCTATCTTGGGTTCCTAATTCATATTTTTGTCCCCATATCCATCATTGTGAGACTTATTAAAGTTCTACTGATCATCTCAGCCTCTATTTGGTCTTTCAGCCTGGCAAACATTTCCAAGAGAAAAGTAATGCCAGATATCAGGCTTACCTTTCTACAATTCTTGTTTCTCTATAACCTTGGCCACTGAAGCCTTCCCTAACTTAGTAGTTTTTCAACACCTTCAAATAATTATTTTTAAATATATGGGTTTGTTTTTTAACATTTGAAGTATTTTGGTTTTTGTACTGGGGATTGAACCTGGGGATTCTTTATCATTGAGCTACATCCCCAGATCTTTATTTTTGTTGAGGGTCTTTCTAAGAAGCTGAAGCCAGCCTTGAACTTGAGATACTCCTGCCTCAGCTTCACAAGTTCTTGTGTAAATAAATATTTTGTTCAGCTTTTTAACTTGTTCTTGGTGAAAGAGTTGTCCTGGAGAAAAAGCTAGTCTGCTTTGGTTGGAGTGAACACCTGAAGTCTTTTTTCCTCTGACTTGAAATTGTGAGAATGTAGATCCAGAGATTTTGACATCTGTATTGCCAGCCTCAGGGTAGAAGCAGCCTGAGAATTATGCTTTCTCTGATACGTTGCAAGTTGATGAGGCATAATATCAGACATATAATAGCTGATATGAGTAAGTATTCAGTTAATCTTTTTTATGGATGAAAAAATGAATGATCAATTCAACTTCTGTCATCAGTGAGCTCACTGTGCCATATCAGACATGGAAAAGAAAGGGTGAAAAATGCATTTTATGCATACATAGCAGATAGATACAAAATGCCATATAGTGGGATTGTACTCTGAAATTGTGGGAAGGGAGCACTTGTTGTTGGCATGCCTCACCTCTTTATCTGGCCTCTTGTCCTGTTTTTCCTCCCACAGGAATGACCTTTATGCTGGACAAAGTAGCTGGGGAATAAGTTAAGTCCTCACCCAAATGCTCCCACTGCTTCCTTCTGTTTCTCATCACTAAGGTGCCTGTTGTTCCTGGGAGTACCTGGAGGCAGGGCTGCTATAGGTCAATGCTTCTCAAAGCTTGATGATGCCCAGACCAGGCACATCAGTACCACATGAGAACCTGCAAGGAATGCAAATTACTGCTACGCATCCCAGAGCTACTAAATTAGAAACTATAGTGGGGGAGGGAAACTGAGAACCTGTGTCTGAAGGACCCTTTCAGGTGCTTCTCATGCATACTGAAGTTTGAAAATGATTGCATTAGGCTATATTTCACTTTAGTTTCCTCTCTGATCATGGCTTCCTGCTTAGAGAACCTGAAAGTCACATATACCATGGCCCTTTGGTGGCCTAATCGAGTACATAGAGTGACAGAAAAGAACATTTCAGATGGGAGTCCTAGGAGGGGTGGGGACAGGCCATGGGTGGTCTAATTCTGTTTAGCAAAAGCATACTTAGAAAAAAATAAGTGACGTGAGAAACAGGGGCCACTCAACTGTCTCCTAGATCCCTGAACAGAATAGAAAGCCAGATTATCCTCTTTATTGAATTGGATCAAGTAAGTGATTACATATTGCTATGTCCCACTTTATATTCTTATATAAACAAAATATAAGACCACATACAGAAAAAGTAAAATAGAAGCAAGAATTCACCACTTCTCACACACTATATGCTATCTGTGGGTTGGAGTGCCTGTGAAGGAAGGGACCGGGGTGACCTGTGCGACCTCTGAGGGAGTAATCCTGGTGGAGACAGTATCCCTCAAAGGGCCTGCTCTTCCTTCCTGTGGTGCAGAGCCAGGTCTGGCCCTGCCTCTCTCCGCACTCCAGCTGGCACTTCACAGCAGAGCCCCTATCACTCTCACCTGCAGTGCTGAGGTGACAATTCTCAGCCTGCCAGATGAGAAGGGGACTTGGGACAGGAACGAGGGCCACATTGTCATTCTGCTTTGGGTAAAGCTGCCCATTTGAAAAAGAGGCTTCTTAATCCTGGTCCAAATACTAAGCCCCCACTTAGTAAGGGCCAAGTTCCTGGAGAAGATGTACTTGAATCGGATTTCATTTTTTTGAGTAAAAAGCTACGTCAGAAGCTGGAGAACTGAGGCTTCTGCTCCACATGGACCCAGTCCCGGTTGTAGCATATCCATGAACCTTGGATATGACCTTGAGTTCTGGACTCATCTCCAGTGCCCTCTTTAGGGAGATGGCCTCAGCGCTCCCACCAGCCTTGGCCTCATTGTCTTCGAGATGTTCCTCAGTGCTGCTTTGCCTCCTCCTCAAGTCCCTCCCTTCAGCGTGGTTTGCCAGTTGGGAAGCTGTTCTGTGCCGATGCAGTTGGGGATTTAAGGGCTCGGAGTGCTCCAGCCCTCCCTGATGGACCCTTGACCTGCAGTGGCCACACCTCTGAAGGGAGGACCATAAAGGGCTACCACGAGGATTAAATTAATGTGACCAAGATCTAGGACTCTCAATTTATGATTATTTTATTTAACAAATATTTTTATTCTCATTATTTTTGCCAGATATGGTTTTAAATGCTTTATAAACAGTAGCACACTTGATCTTCATAATAACCCCAACGCTATTATGGTTTAGATCTGAGGTATCCACAAAAGCTCATGTGTGAGACAATGTAAGAATGTTCGGAGGTGAAATGATTAGATTATGCAGGTTTTAACCTAATCGATGGATTACTCCACTGAGATGGATTAGCAGGGAGAGTGTGGCTGGAGGAGATAGTTCTCTGGCACATGCCTTGGGGTTTTACATTTTTGTCCCTGGTGAAGAGAGCTCTCTGTTTCCTGGCTGCCATGGCCTATCTGTTTTTCTTCCACCTCCCGCCTTGATGTTCTGCCTCATCTCAGGCTCAGAGCTATGGAGTTGGCTGACCATGAACTGAACCTCTGAAACTGTGAGCCAAAATCTCCAAGATGTTCTCATCAGGTCTTTTGGTCACAGCAGTGAGAAAGCTAACTAAAATAACCTCAAAGCATAAATGTTGTTATCATTCTAGTTCATACATGTGGCTATGAAGGCACAGAGAATAAAAATGACTTGTCTGAGATCAAATGCTGGCAAGTGAGAGAGCCAGGACCTGAGTTTGTCCTCTTAACCCATAGTGCTCATCCCCCACAAAACTGGCCTTTTTTCCATTTTATTTTAGAGTGAGCCTTTGCCTCACTCCAGAGTCTCCACTCCCCCTCCCCCTGAGACACTTGTCCCTACTGCTCCTGCTAAAGGCTTCTGGTCTCATTTTTTAAACATCGCTTTCTGAGCCTTGCCTGCTGAAGCCATCCATTTAGAAATTGTTTCTACCTACATCTATATCTCTCAGTCATCTGTTCTTTTTCCTCTGGCATGTCATATAGAAATTAACCAATGACCAAATGCACAATCTCACTGGTTACCAGATACATGAACACTGTAAAGGTTCTAAGATACTTTCTACATTTATCAAATTGAAAATATTAAACAAATGTCCAGCCATACGTTTGGTGAAATGGAATTGAGTATTATTTTACTGGATGGGAAGAGTCAAATGGTAAATCTCCGTGTGTGGTTATTTGGCAAATGTGCAGTCCCTAGACCTAGAAAATGCATTAGGTTTATCCTTAGCCAATGGTCAGAGGGGTGTGCAAAGATGGGTGCACAAGTACATCTGGTAAAGTAGGAGACAAGTTTAATTCCAACATTAGGAAGTAGATAAAATAATTTTAAGAAAAAATCTGCATACATGCAGTACAGATGCCATTTTCTTTTGGAAAATATTTTTAATTCTCATTTGGTTCAACCCACAGATACGGAAGTTATTGATTCAGGGTGTGACTCTATGTTTATATGTTCTTATTTTTCTGCAGTGGGCTATATTCATTTACTTTAAACCTTCTTATAGTGAGGCCAGTTTGTGCAGTTTCACCATCCTGCTGAAAGTCTCTCTAGCTTATAACTTTTTTGCTGCAATGTTTTCCCCACAGTGGACTCTAAAGCCCTTATCCCCTTGACCTGGCATTGCTGTCTATGACTGACGTCATAACCATAACCCTCTCCAGTTTCATCATTGCAAATGCTCAGGCACTAGATTTATAACCCTGAAACTATACAGTTCAAGGATGGGAACTGGAGCACCAGAGGCCTCCTGACTCCCTTGCACCACCTGGAGGCTGCAGTTTGGTGCACACCTGCCCTTGGGCTGTGGTTTCCTTTCCAGCTACAAAAGCGTTATAAGAAGGGAAGCCCATCAGGCCTAGGAGCGCCTTCCTATGAAGGATTCCATGCCCTAGAACTGCCTCCGGCTGCAGCTTAGAAACAGGTACCCAGCAAAGAATGCACCAAGGAGCTCATTACTCAAAGGTGCCCTGTGGCAAACCATTTTGCAAAGTGAGAAAGCTGTTTATAGAGTGAGGAATCGCTCTAGTATTTTGGTTTTCACTCATAAGGATTGTTAGCAGCACATTGAAAACATCATTCATGTTAATATTGTTTTTTTTCCTTCAATTTTTCATCTTCATAACAAAACATTCCTCACCAGTCCCTGGTCCAAAACTTACATACACTTGAAAAAAAAATGGATTTGGTTAACAAATGTTTTCAATTTGTATTCCAAAATCTGGACTGGTTTTGAATTAGACTTAAAGTCTCGGCTGACCACCCCAGACTATAGGATGACAGATGTCTTTTTCCAAAGCATAGGAGAATGAAATCAGAGCAAAGGTCAATTTTGAGGCTTATATGACCTCTTATGGGTGCCTAGGAATAAGTGGAAATGGGCTCCTGTCTCCCCATCACCGCCAGCCACCCTGGCCCTATACCTGTGTCTTCCTGCGTCAGTCTCCTAGGTCTTAGAGCCAGGGACTAATTTTTGTCTTCTTAATCTAGTGGGGCAGCTCTGTATTAACAACTGCCACTAGGGTGGAATTGTCCATTTCTCCTTGTAATCCTCTTTCTGGGCCATGTTACTAGTAGTACAAGGTCACACTCTACCTCAGTTAATCATATACCATGTATCAAGCAGAGTCTTAATGCTTTGCACCTTAAGTTCTATTTTGTAAAGTGAAATAACCATCTTCGGCTAATGTTTTCCTAACATGTGTCTTCCACCCATTAACTTCAACCTTTCTTCACTGATTTTATATATTTTTGACTCTTATAAACAGTAGATAAATGAATTTCACGTTTTTTAAATTTTTAGTCTCTGTATTTTTACTGGTTAATTGAAAGTGTTTAGACACGTGATTATTGATATTTTAAAAATTATTTTTCATGTTAATATTTTCTCTTTCCTAAACTTTATCCCTCACTCCATTATGGTTTAGATAAGAGTTACCCCCTAAAAGCTCATGTGTGAAATAATGCAAGAAAGTTTAGAGGTGAAATGATTGGTTCTCAAGAGTGTTAACTTAATCAGCACAAGAATCCTCTAATAAGGATTAACTGGCTGGTAACTGAAGGCAGGTAAGGAGTGGCTGTTAGAGGTAGGTCCCTGGAGGCATGCATGCCTTTGTGGTTTATGCTTTGTCCTTGCTGAGTGGAGCTCTCTCTCTGCTTCCTGGTTCCATATCCTGAGCGCTTTCCTCTACCACACTCTTCCACCATGATGTTCTGCCTCACCTCAGGCCCAAAGTATGGGAGTCGGCAATCTATGGACTGAAACCTCTGAAACCATGAGCCCCAAAATAAACTTTTTCTCCTCTAATTGTTCTTGTCAGGTCTTTTGGTCACAGCAGCAGAAAAGCCAACTAAAACACCCCTAGTGGCTTGAGTGTATTACTTCTCTTCCCACTCCCCTTTCTCTCCTTTTACTGATTTAACAATTATTATATGCATTATTTTAATACTTGTTCAAAAGTTTTTAATATAAATCTTTACTTGCTTGCATTTTCTAATGAAGTGTAAAGTTTGGGAATATCCTACCTTATTCCCTTTCTCGAAATCACACAGAATTATCTTCAGTGTCAATATTTTAGTTGTATCTCTGCTGAGGAGGTGAGAAGAAGGAAGCTGGGGCAGTTTCCACCCATGGTGCTAGGACTATTTATAATATTCACTCACATTTCTTTTATTCTCCACAAGTAATTTTTATCTTTTTTATTTTTTGTCTTATTTTTAGCAAGTGTGTCTATTGCAAAGCATTTTGCAAACCATAAAGTACAAGGGGTGGAAATTGCAATCACACAACATACCTTCTACCCTGGGATAACTAGAGCTGGGCAACTGTTCACATATGTATGTCTGTATGTAAATATACATTTATACATTTCCATTTGCAAATGTTTCATAAATGGGCTTCTGTGTTCACTTTTTAATTCATGGACTTTTTATTAAACTCTCCTTGGGTTTTGCTTTCTTCTCCCTTTTTCCAGTGCACACATCTTACATCACCAACATGTTAAAGCTTACCTAAACATCCCTGCCTAGTTTTCTCCAGGTTCATTTCATCATCCATAGATAAATGAAATCAAAAGAAGGGATAAATAGGCAAACAAACAATCATACAGAATTTAAGTCCCTGTTCATTTTATAAAATGGGAATTATATTACTTATACTCCTCTGAAGTTTAATTTTCTCATTTTATAATTCATCATATAAATTGTTGGCAGTCAGCTGCAACAGACCTAACTCATTCTTTGTAGGTTTTATTATGAGATTTTCATACAAACACAAAAGAAGTGAGTGAGATATAATGAACTCACACAAATCCATCACCCAACTTCAACAACTATGAAAATTTACATTTTACAAATCTTTTTCTATTAATTTCTCCTGTGATAAGCAGAATAATTCCTGCTCCACCCTGATTCTCACCAGCTCCCCCATAGAGATGTCCACATCCAAATCTTCTGTGGATATGTTACATTACAGGGAAAAAGGGATTTTGCTAGTATGCTTAAATTTAAATCCTTTGATATGGTAGATTATCTTGAATTGTCCAGGTGGGCCCAACCCAATTAGGTGAATCCTTAAAATCGGAGAACTTTTCCTGGTTGTTAACTATGGAAGAATGACCCAAGAAATGAAACCTTGTGTCACTGAAGTTGGGGGAAGAGAGCTGTGGACCAGGGCCTCAAGAACCTGGAAAAGGTCAGGAAGTGGCTTCTCCCTGATTTCCTCAGAGAAGAACACAGCCACAGCCCTGCCAATGCCTTGGTATTAGCCCAGTGAGAACCATGTCAGATTTCCAACTTATAAAACTGCAAGATATTAAGTATGTGGTTCTTTAAAGCTACTAAATTTGGGGTAATTACATATAGCAGCAGCAACAATAACAAAATCCAAATACACTTCCGTTCCCACCCTTCTCTCCATCTCCCTCTCTTCTTGTCTTTCTGGTGGGGGCTGGAGTATTTTTATAGCAAATTTAATGCTAAGCAACTCAGTGAGACCCTGTCTCTACATAAAAACACAAAATAGGGCTGGGGATGTGGCTCAGTGGTAGAGTGCCCCTAAGTTGATCTCCAGTACCAAAAATAAAAAATAAAAAATAAAAAAAACAAATTTAAAATGTCATAGCATTTTACCCATAAATATTTCACCATATATTTTAATAGATAAAGGGTTTAAGGTAATCACAATACCTAGCATACCTTAAAAAATAACCAATCATTTAATGTCATACAATACTGTGGATTCAGAATTGCCCTAATGTTAAATATAAGGAATTTCTTTAAATTATAAAAAATAATATTTTACTTGGTATACTTAATCAGGTTTTAAAGAAGTTCCTCAAGTTTTGATTGATGTTTCTCTTAGGTCACTTTTAATTCATAATAGTTTGCTCTTTTCCCCCTTTGAATGGGACTTTTCTCCTTTTTCCTTCCTTTTTCTTAAAGAGAACTTCTCATTTGCTCAAAGGAATTTACCGCATTCTGAATAAAGCTAATCACATCCTCAAGATGTCAATTAACATGTACTGCTACCTCCTGTATTTCCTGTAAACTAGCAATTGGAGCCAGAGGCTTGATAGAATTTAGATTCAACTCTTTTGACTTCCTGTTACATTACATCTGGTTGTCCTACTTCTAGGGATAGAGAGATTGGTGCTGCAGGTGATGGCAGCCTATCCATCCATTATGAAGTTCCCACAAAGCCTTTCAGCCAGTGCTACTGGGAATCAATTGCCTTAATCCACCATATCATTAATATCATTTGAGTATACTTAAAATTCATGTGCATGCATTTTATACTTTTTAACCTTTTGCAATTATTATTAGTTTTAAATACTCAATTTTTCCCAACTTTAGCCAGTAAGAACTCCTATGATTGACAGCTATGTTCTTTGGGCATGCCCCATTAGTCTTTGATAGCCTTTTCCTAGTGTGAAATGCCATCTGCAGACCATAACCTGAATGATGAGGGTCAACTCTCTTTTTAAAGCCTAAATGATGGTCCATAATGTGAGTGGCAGGTATTGCAGGTGAGCTCGTCGAACTGCATTCTAACCTTGTTGGAATGTGTCTTCTTGAATGCCAAGGACTACCTCTCTTGCCTCCCCTGGACCTATGAGTCTTCATACTGAACAGGTACTTGAGATAAATTTGGAAGTCAGATACGTGGAAAAATTTCACTTTGGTTGCTTCTTTGACCCAGCTGCAGTCAGAGAGACAGCTATACAGAACTGTCCAAAGAATCCTAGTGATATGCCTAGCTTCCTGAACAGTAAGAGTCAGAACACAGGGCAGTTACTTGGGGCTGTAGTTCATAAATACTGCAGTGCATCTTGGATCCTGCAACTGAGGCTGCAGCTTCATGAATCACTAGCTTTTTGGTCAGCTTTTAGCAGGGTGTGGTGGTGCACGCCTGTAATCTCAGCGACTCAGAAGGCTGAGGCAGGAGGATTTGTGAGTTCAAAGCCAGCCTCAGCAACTTGGTGAGGCACTTAGCAACTCTGTAAGACCCTGTCTCTAAATAAAATACAAAAAAGTGCTGGGGATGTTGCCCAGTGGTTAAGCACTCCAGGGTTCAATCCCCAGTACCAAAAAAAAAAAAAAAAAAAAAATTGGTCAGCTTTTTTTATAGATTATGCAGCTTTTAAAAAAAATTTAACGGATAAAGACAAAGAATGATTTTTCCTTGAAGTTACACTTTGGCTCTGGGTTTAATTTTCCTCTTCTCCTCTGTCTTTGTCATTCTGGTATCTAGGCTGAAGGAACAGCCCCTATCTAGGACATATCATTATGGCAATAGATTGGAAAGAGCAGAACTCTACAAAGGAAATTAAACCTTTTCTTTGGAGCTGACATATATCACCCTACTGCCATTTCTTTGGTCAAAATAAGTCATGTGTCCAACTTTATGTTAGTGGGGTGGAGAAGTATAATCCTATTATAAGAGGAACAAATCATTGAGAATAATAATTACAATCTATTACCAATGCTGATTGTGCCAGAAAACTTGGTGCGCCAGTTTTGTGCTGGTGTCCTGGAAACTCAACCTGAGTTTAGGAGTCTAGGAACAGCCTAGACTCTTCTGGTCCAGCAGTCCCAAGAATTGTGCACTTACCTAATTGTCTCAAATCAACTTGCTTCATCCTTCCTAGACAGGTAACAGAACTCTGAAGCCATCTTATAGGTACATCGCTATTTATTTATTCCATGTTAATGGACATTCCTTTTGTTTCTGGGCAATTTTTTAAATTTTTCCTATTAAATACAATGCTGCCATGAAATCCTTTAAAATATATACTTAAATGCTGTGTCTTCATATCAAGTAAAGATTCCACAGTCAGAGAACATAGATATTTTAATTTTAATAGTTATTTCTATATATATCTATAAAAGCTAAAATAATCATTATTCTTTTTTCTTCAATATTTATTACAGATACATAATTTTACTTTTTAATATTTTGTAAATCTGGTAGGCGACACATTTATTTCTTGAATCCTTTGATTTACATGTCTCTGACTGCCAGTGAAGCTAGGCATCTCTATGTTTTGTTTTGTTTTTTATATACTTTTATTTATTTGTTTTTATGTGGTGCTGAGAATTGAACCCAGTACCTCATACGTGTGAGGCAAAGCGCTGTACCACTAAGCCACAACCTCAGCCCCATCTCTGTTTTTGACAGCTTTATTAGGCTGTAATTTGTATACCATAAAATTCACTCATTGTAACTGTACTAAAGGATGATTTTAATAAATTGATGGAATTGTGCAACCATTACCATCATCCAATTTTAGAACTCATTCCTCCAACATGTTTGTTGTGCCTATCAATAATCAGTCCTTGCTCCCATCCCCAGCTTCCAGCTATCACTGATCGGCTTTCTGTTGAAATAGATTTTTCCTGTTAGAACATTTTCTAGAGATGGAATTATATAAAAACATTTTGTGTTTGGCAACTTCTTTCACTTAACATATCTTTTCAAGCTTCATACATGCCATAACATGCATCCGAATATCCTTTAACTTGATGGTAAATGATTTTTCACTGTATGGATAAACTACATCTGGCCTATTCATTCACCAGCCAATGTACATTTATATTGTTTCTACTTTGGTCTATTATAAATAATGCTGCTATGAAAATTTGTATACAAGTCTGTGTGAACATTTACTTTCATTTCTCTTGGGTTGATATTTAAAAATGGAATTTTTGGGTCATATGAGAAGTTCATGCTCAATTTTCTTTTAAAGTCTACCTTTCCCCTAACACCATGAAAAGGTTTCTCTTTAACAACACCATCTTCAGCATTTGACTTTGTTGTTTTGATTATAGCCATTTTAGTGGGTGTATAATTAGATATCATTGTGCTTTGAAATTGCATTTCCCTAGTGACCAGTGATGTTGAGTACATTTTTGTGTGTGTATTAGTCATTCATATACACTATTTGGTAAAATTTCTATTCAAATTTTCTGGCTATTTTCAAATGTTTTTGTCTTATTGAATTGAAAGAGTCCTCTAGATATTTGGGATAAAAATCCTTTGCATGATGTGCAAATATTTTCCAAGTTATGACTAAGCTGCTGGTGTTCACGACCCACCCTACCCTGAGAGAACCACTTCAACAACTAATTTTAGGGTAAGGAAACCAGGAACAAGAGCAGTCCCAGGTTAGAAGGCTGTAGACTCCCACTGTTCTTACCTGAAGCTCAGCAGTTTTCACAAGAATAAACACTGCTCAATATGTTGCCTCTGGTCAATTTCCAGACCTCTGGAATGGTTGTTTTTTGTAACATGCTGGATGTTCTTGTTTTGAAGAAGAACAATCTCTTCACTCCATGGTACCAGAAGTCTCTGGGCATCATTTTTTTATGCTTATGACAGTTTGGAGCTGGCCTTCTTTCTCAAGAGTCCCAGCCAGTGGCAAGGTTGTGTTCTACCGTCTCAGAATGAGATTGGGTCGTTCATCCACCACGGCCAATCACAGTGGCCAGGTGGGTGCAGTGCCTCCACTGGCCAAGCCTGAGCACAGGTCTATCCCAGGGTCCCAGGGGCAATTACTGCTGCTCACAGCACCTAGCTTGAGAGTGGAGAGGAGTGCTCTCATCCACAAGTCAAAAGAGGTAATTTTTCTTGAAAGAGGACATGACGGTAGGTGGACAAAGCAGCCAATATTCACAAGCTCCCTTCTGGGTCATGATACCCTGTGTAAAGCCCTTATATCATAGGCCAGCAGCTAACACCTACGAGGGTTACCACCTTCAAAGTGACCACGTCTGAGTATGCAGCCTGGCTGTCCTGTAAGGTACCAGAGAGAAAGCCTCCATGATTCAAAGGGCAAGAAATCCCATGTTGGATGAAAGCAGATTTCAGTGCCCTCTTGGATGGCACTCAACTCTTCCTAGGTTCTAGATTCCTAAGCCTAAAAATCTAGAATTCTAAGCCGGGCACAGTGGCACATGCCAGTAATCCCAGCACTTTGGGAGGCTGAGACAGGAGAATCGCAAGTTCAAAGCCAGCCTCAGCAACAGCAAGGCGCTAAGCAACTCAGTGAGACCCTGTCTCTACATAAAACACAAAATAGGGCTGGGGATGTGGCTCAGTAGTCAAGTACTCCTGAGTTCAATCCCTAGTATCCCCACCCCAAAAATCTAGAATTCTAAAGTTCTCTCTCTTGCTCGTTCTTTCTCCCACTTCTTTTCTCTGTCTCTTTCTTTCTATTACCAAACACCCATAACTGTCAGGCTCTGAGCACAGCTACAGCGCTGCAAAAACAAAGATATACTATGTATACTCGTTTCTTCAAGTTTACAATGTTTTTGCCAAAAAGAACCTATCACTCACTGCAAAGCTTACCACAGTCTAACAAGTGAGCGTCTCGTGACTGATGCAGACAGTACCAGCTGCATTCTCCCAGGCTTGGTCTCATGCATGATGTAGCTTGATAGTGTGCAGCTCAGGGAGCCCAGCAAGCCCCAGAATACCTTGCCCTCTCCAGTACTGAAAGTTCCTCACATCATTTCTTCACATTCCCTGAGAATCCCCAGTATGCTACACACCAAGCACTTATAATGGAGAATTAATTAGCTCCAAAAGTTTGCCTTCTTAAAATGGGCAATACGGACCCAAAGGCAGGATGGCAGTTTCAATGTGTGAGTGGTGGGGGTGGAGGACTCTAGAGCAGGGATCTCTATGAGATCCATATTGTGGGTCTGCATAGGGCTCCCCAGAAGGCACCATGTGCCTACAATGCAGGAAAAGATGAGCACAGAGGAAGAAGGAAGCCCCAGTTTGAGAGGGAACCTCCCAACACTGATTTTATAAACCTCACTTTTGTGCCATGGACCATGCAGAATTTTATCCATCTATTAGCTCTTGTTTGAATTTCTTCTTCTTTTTTCTTCTTTCACTCAATTGCCAGTCGATGGGCAGTAGTTTATGTTTAATTGAGAATTCAGTGACCTAGACAAGGCATTTGGACTTTCATCAGAATTTAAAAATTGTGCGATTCATGTGATCAAGTGTTGCAATGTCACAGGCTGGTGAGTCACTGTGAAGAGAAACAGAATCTTCCCTTTGATCAGGGGCGGCTTCTTGCCAACATAGTGAATGATCCAAGGGCGAGCCAACAGAAACACCCCTTTGGGGAGGGGGTGGGGGAGAGAATCATGCATGCTACAGAAAAATTGGGAGACTGACAAAATAGCCCCCAGAAAAGGGAAGAATCACACAGTAAACATGGGAGAGAAAACGACCTCGCCCTTGAGTGTGAAATTAGTTTACCTTCGTTAAGATACCAATCCCATAAAAACTATAAATATAGCACCCTGATTATTTAAGAGAAAAACGCTAATTTTCAAGTTTGTGCTATTTCTAGCGATTCCAATCTGCTCTGCAGGAAGTGTGAGTGCTGATAATTAAGGAACACCATGTTAGGCGACGATAACACGCTGCCTCTGGATCCCAGCTCAGGGTACCTTGTAAATGTGACAGAATCAGATTCGATACTGCTGAAATGTCAGGGATGCACGTTAGCAATCCTCTTATTTCAATACAGTTCAGGGATGCTTAACTTCACACTGAGATCCCCGAGTCAGTGTTCCTTGTCATAAAGTAGGTAACGTGAATTCAGGATAATTATTACAAGGAAATATCCAAAAGCCACAAGCTGAAATAAGGTACAGATCACTTCTGCCATGCTTTCTGTCCTCGACCTGAATAAACTGCACAGTCCACAACCATGAGAATGAAGGAGTCAACTCAACTCCTCAGGGACCTTCAGGACTGTGAAGCATCAGAAAACAAACCCATGATTTTCGCCATTCATCTGCCTAACCATCCCCAAACCCTGTCAACTACTCCACCGCTGAAGTTGCCCAAGCTCCAATCTGGCTGTAACTCCAGGTTCCCCATGTCCTCATGCAATCCGCTTGGTCCTGTCGCTGTTACATAGGTCTCCAACCCCAAGTTCCGTTTCAGACCTTCCCGATCTCTTGAAATCACTTCCTAACTCTGTGTCTGAACCTGAAGGATGTAGGTAAGACACAGATCTGGCCATGCTCTTGTAACCAACCCCAAGGAAGCTCCACTCTTCTAAGTTCAAGTTCCAGTACTTTGGCATGGCACAGCGGTCCCTGGTGATGTGCGCCTGCCCATCTATCTAGCTAGGTATCTCCCTGGTCTCTGCTACCTGTACCTGAAGCTCCCACGTCAGAAACACCAGACTTCATGCAGTTCCTGCTGTCCCAAGCTGGTCTGGGTGGGCGCTGCTGTTCATGGCAGCCTCACCCACCACCTTTGCCTGGAGAGACACACCTCCATTGACATTCCCTGCAGGAGGCACCTCCTCTGGAAAGTCCACAGGGAGGAAGAAGTGTGCTTTCTCTGCACTTCATCTCTCCATCTGTCACCTCTGATGCCTGGGAGACCCCTCAAGGCAGGGGCTGAATCTCATTCATCTTCTTAGCCCATGTACAGGACAGTAGATCAGGGATGTTGTGGGCACCCCGAAGGCATTGGTGAAAAGTACAGAGTTAGATTCTATAGGGTTTAGAAACTCACTTCCTTCGATCCCTGAAATTCCTACATAAAAAGAGGAGAAAAAGAGATCCGAGCATTTATTTAAATATGTCATAAAATTATAAAATCATGGCACATATATTTATCCATATCCAATATACGTTGTTCCATTTTCTAGAACCCACATAATAGTTACATAAAAGTGTCATTCTTTATGTTTTGAGATACATCTTGCTTTTCCACTCAATAATACATTATTCAGATTTATCAATGTTGATGCCTTTAATATCTCTCTCATACATTTTAATTGCTGTGATGTACACTGTTGTATAAATATATCATGCCTTGTATGCGCAGGCTGGTTATATTTTCTTGGTAGAATACTTGATCAATACATAGGGCCCTTTTTTACTCTAATAATTCTCTCTCCATTAAATTCAATGTTCTCATGGAAAATGCCAAAAAGCTTTCTCTCTTTTGATTTGTATTTATAGTTATAGCTTGCCCATCTTTTTATTTGAAAACATTCTCTTTGATTTTGTATTAAGGATGTCTTTAATGAACAAAAAGCTTGGTTTTTATTATATTTTATCAGTGATAGTATTATTGCTGTCTCTCTCTTTTGATAGATGATTTTAAACTTAAGAATGTGGAAATATTTAGATTTAATTATTTGGGGGTAATTTTAAATGTACTTACTTTATTGCTGTTTTTAATTTCTTTCTTCTTTTCTTTCTTTCTTGCCTTCTTTTGAGTCGATAGGTTTTTTATTCTTTTCATTTTCTTATTAGCTGGTTTGGAAGCTATAGACTAATTGTTACATTATGTGTACTTTTATTTGCTTAAATAAAAAATATAGATATTATTCACACACAACCAAATTCACCCAAAGTATACAAATCAGTGCTTTTAATATATTAATGGACTTATGCAATCATCATCCCAATTAATTTTAGAATATTCTGTTACCCCATGAAGAAACCCCAAACCTATTAGCAGTCACTCTTCATTTCTCCTTGATCCCTCCACCCTAGCTCTAGGCAATTCAAATCTACTTTCTATCTCTATGGATTTTCCTTATACATGGACACTTCTTATAAATGAGGTCACCCAACATGTGATGTTTTATGACTGCCTACTTTCACTGAGTATGATATTTTTAAGGCTCATTGATCTGTAGCATGTGTAGGAACTTCATTCCTTTTCATTGCCAAATAATATTCCATTGTGTGATCATAGAACCTATGATTTGTTCACTCATCAGTTGGTGAAGAATTGTGTTGTCTCCTTTTGAGGGCTGTTCTGAGTGATGCTATATGCTTGCATTCATGTACAAGTTATTTGCCTGGATACATGCATCTGTGTTTCTTGGGTGTATACCTAGAAATGGATATTTTAGGCCACATGCAGCTCTGTGTTTAGTCTGTTGAGGGCACATTGGGCTTTTTTCCAAAGTGGCTGTGCCACTCCTCACCTGCAGAGCACGAGACATCCAGTTCCTCTGGATTCTCACCAACACGTCTCATTGTCTGTCCTTATTGTAGGCATGCTAGGGGGGGAAGTGGTATCTCAGTGTGGTGATGAAGGCTAACGTAGTTTCCTAACAACTAATATCATTGTCTATCTTTTCATGTCCTTTTGGACATTTCTATATCTTCCTTGGCCAATTTTTTAATTGCATATTTATCTTTTAATTATTGAGTTGTAAGAGCACTTTCTGTATTCTACATACAAATTTTTAACTATATGATTAGCAAAAGTTCTGCCCCTTCTATGGGATGTTTTGTATTTTTTTGATGCTGTCTTTTGAAGCATAGAGATTTTTTAAGTTCAGTGATTTTCAATTTATCTCTTTTTTCCTTTTGTTGCTGTCCTTTTGGTACCATAACTAAGAAATTGTTGTCTAATCTAAAGTCGTGAAAGCTTGACATCTATGTTTTCTTGTTTTACCTTTTAATATGTATACTTAATTGCTCCATTATTTTCTTTATTCTTTCCTCCTGAAAAGTCTATTTAACACACTTCAAAGTCTCCTTGTATGCTATGTTCCAAATGAATTTATGCCCACTGCCTTTCAGTTAAGGATCCCTTCTTCAACAACTTCCAATCTAAAGTTGTTTCCACTCATATTTTTATTTTAATATTCTATTGTTTACATTTCTAGGGCTTCAATTTGTTCTCTTTTAAAACCCCCTGGTCCTATTTCATTCTTGGCAATTTCGTAAAGTTCTCTTTTATTCACGATGACATTTCTTTATCTCTTTGACAATGCTAAACCTACCTTTACATATGTAATTTTCACATTATCTGTTATTTTTATTTCATCTAGAGTGGATTCAGCTCACGCCTGTCCATCTTTCTTAGCATTAGATTTTCTGTTAGGCTTTAGGTATTTTATTTACATGATCACCTTGAGTAGGAAGATTTATTTTTAAAAAAATCTCTTCTGAGTTCAACTCTTCTCTAGCACAAGGATTCATATCAGTTGCTCACAGTCCTTGTCCAATGGTGATATTTTTGCCATTTCCAAACTGGAAGGTGGCCAAATCGCAGCTTGGCCTGGCTCCTCCCTGTGTCTGTATCTGTGAACCTCGCTTTAATTGCAGGCAGCTTCATGGCAGATATATCTTTAAGCAGCAGGGTTGCCCATGTCAATTTTCTTTTCTCCATTTTCTATCTGACAAGGAGACTGAGACTCAGAGACATCAAGAAGCTCACTTAAGGTCACACAGCTGATAAGTGGTGAGGCTGGGATTTGGTTTTGTAACCGCACAGCCCAGGTTCTTCATCTATGTTCAGCTGCTCTGGAGGTGGGGGTGCAGGTGGTCTCCACACTCCTCTATGGTCCCACTCAGAGACCAGAGGGAAAATCATAGCCATAGGGAATAGAGGGATGCCCTTGAGGGTAATTGTTAAATAAATATCTCTTTGAATGACATGTGGTTAAAGTGACACATGCAAGTTCCAGCCCAGCCACTTCATTTCAGGGTAGTTTGGACAGATGGTGCCACATCCCGGAGGCTGTCTCCTTAGCTGTGAAATAAGGACAGTAATGTTCATCTTCACAGTCATGGCGAGGTTTCGGGGAGCTGATTAATGCACAGAGAGTGCCCTCTGTAATGGTGGTGCCTGCTTTCCTTCCTGAAGATTCCCAGGGGCCTACCCGCTGCAGGGAGCCCCCTTGGTCTCCTCCTGCTCCTGGAATCTGAGGGAAGTGCCCACCAGGAAAATCCAAGGCAGAAAAATCCAAAATCAGACTTTGACATCCTTCTGCTATGAGAGACACTTCCTTGATGACCAGGCACATTGGGACGGAGAGGGACAGCGGAGGAAAGCCAGCCCAGGGTCCACAATGGCTCCAATGCTCCCCCAACCTCCAGTGCAGCCCTCCTGAGAGAACACTGTCCCTGGATACCCTGGAACTGGAGCCTCTAAGACGCAGTAACTCTGGGTGACAGCCCCACCCCACTGGCTGTTCAAATATAGGGAAACATAATGGTTTCAAAGAAAATAAAAACAAATCAAAGAATTGGGATTTTTCCTAAATAATACATTAGAGTTCTGATTTTTGGACAGGCTTTGAATGCCAAAAACAACTTAAAATAAGACTTATGTCCTGGGTCAGGCAAATATTTCCTACCTTTGACATCAGAAGTATCATCATAAAAGATATAAGTTGATAAATTGGACTATATTAAGATTAAAAGCTTCTGCTCATACTGGTGAGAGAGTGAAAAACCAAGCCAAAGGCCAGGAGAAAATATTTTCAAATTACATAAAGGACATTTATCTATAATACATAAATAAATCTTAAAAATCCTTAGGAAGAAAATAAGCAGCACAATGTTTTAAAATGGACAAAAATTTTAATAGGCACTTCACCAAAGAAGATGTGTAGATCACAAAGAAACAGGGAAAGGAACTCAATATCATCTGTCATTAGGAAAATGCACATTAAAAATACAATTAAATGTCATTACATGCCTATTAAAATGGAGAAAATGAAAAATCCTCACTACAGCAAGAGTTGATAAGGAAATAGAGTTCTCATACAGTGCTGGTGGGAATGTCAAATAGAAGAACCCTGGACAACTGTGGCAAAGTTTCATTTTTTCTTTCTTTCTCTTTTCCTTTTTTTTTTTGTACCAGGGATTGAATCCAGGGGTGCTTAACCCATTGAGCCATGTACCCAACCCTTTTTAAAAATATTTTTGTTTTGAGACAGGATATACTGAGCTCCTTAGGGCCTACTAAGTTGCTGAGGCTGGCCTCAAATTTGTGATCCTCTTGTCTAGGCCTCCTCAGCTGCTGGGATTACGAGCTTTGGCAAACTTTCTTAAAAAGTCATATTTACATTTCCCACATGATCCAGCTCCTATGTATTTCCCAAAGAGAAAAGAAAGCACAGGAACACTTATACTTGATGTTCATAGAAGCTTTATTTGTTATTGCCCCCATTAGAAATGACCCAAACCCCCATTAGCAGGTGAAAAGATAACACACTGTGGTAGATACACATACAATGGAATCCTGCTCATGAATAAAATGCAAAATTCTATTAATACACAAGATGTGGGAGAACCCCAAAATAATTATGCTGAGTGAAAGATGCCACACAAAATGCGTGACTTTATGCAAAACTGTAGGAAATGTAAACTAATGTGTGGTGACAGAAGGAACAGAAATGGTCGTCTAGAGATGAGTGAATGGGGAGGGATTACGAGAGAGCATGATGATTGTGGTGATGGTCACGTGTGGCAAAACTTATCCACGTGTCATCTTTAAATATGCAATTCATTGTATGCCAGTTATACTCCAGTAAAGCACTGGGTGGATGAGGGAGGAGGAGGCAGACAAAGAGATCTGTGTCCGTGATTCTCACCTATTGACCGATCCTTCCAAAACACTGAGAAAAAGCTTCAAGTAGGGCAATATTTTCTCAGAAATTCTTATTGGGAACTCAAGAATAGATAGCGTCTTTCGGGTGGCTTTTATAAACTTAAGGAACTTTGAAGATCCATCTTTGGAAAGCATTGGGTACCTGGGGTTGCTCCTTCCCATCCTTCTGAGTGTTTGATAGAGCTGCCATTGAGCCCACCCGCCCTCTTTGTCCATTCCTAGTCATTTGCCCAGCAGTGGCTTCTTAGGTCATGCTGGTATCATCACAACTCCCCTGCCTCTGCTCCAACTTGCTCCCCTTCCTGCAATCCTGGCTCTAACCAACCATTCTTGGCCAGCTCCTACCCTGCAGCCTGCTGGTTGTACCTGGATTTTTAGACTCTTTGTCTTCTGGCCACCACTTCCAGTCACCCTTGTAGGCCCCTGGCCCAGCTATGGTGGTTTAGGATTCAAACACTGACCCGACCCACCAGGTTCCTCTTTGTAGAAGGTGAAGGTAGAACTGAGAATGGAGGATCAGAGTTGCTTCACTTGGATTGCTCTCTTGTCTCCATAGGTGACATCATGGGTTAGATGCAGATAAAAACACAGGTTCTCTCAGGCTGTGGACTAGTCTAGGTTATCAAGGGAAAATGCTCTCTCCCGAGGGTTAGAACAGAGGCCTTCAAGGACACTGGTCTTACTTTCCTCTGCCATCTCCCCTTATCCATCCTCATGGCCCTGACCAATAAGGAAGATGGCAGCCACATGCAGAACTGGCTTCCCTAGGAGGCTAGGAGCTTCTCCCTGGGGACAATCCCTAAACTCCTTCCCTCAGGCTGCCTTGGGTGGGCTGGGTGTTCCTTCTCCCATCTGGCCACCATGCTTCCTGTTTCCATTTTATTCCACTTACTTCCCTCTCTCTTGAGTTTCTTGCCTTGCCCACCCTACATCACTTTTCCAACTAGGTAGGGTCTGGAGAAGAGGACCCCTACCTTGCACATCTCAATATCCTCAGCCCACAGTGCAGATCCAGGCACTCAACAGAAGACAGAAGACTCAACAGTTCACTCACTTTACAACCACAAGACCTGCAAGACCTTCATGGACAGATTGTGGAGATCATCTGGATCTCCTTCAACTTCTATGGCAAACGTGGTTCCTTAACTTTTGGTTTTTATCAATGTGATTTCAAAGCATTTGGCCCTCTTCTTAGATAAGCTTTGGAGGCTGCCTAAGTCTTAGAGGAAAGAAGAATCTATTTATTCTTCCCAGATGAACTCAAATCTTTCCAAGTACATTACATTTCTCACACCTGTCCAGCAACCAGAAAACTCTGTGAGTTGTGTTTCAAGAGAGGAGAGATGGCCAAGATTCGGATCCCAAATCTTTAGCTGATCTATTTCCCATGTGTGCCTTCTAAGTGGGTCTTCCAGCAGGATAGCAGGGTAATGACTCCAGGAAAATTTACTTCAGGGAAATGCTGCCCACCGACTGTTCCCCTGCCTGGGGAGTGTGCCTGAAGAGTGAGACTCTCTCTTGTCCCTCTGATTTAGCCTTATCACAACTCTCAGTCATCCTGTCCCTTCCCTCGCGTTACTCTCTGTGTCCTCCAGGATAAAGCCCATGGAGCAAGAGGCATCCTTAGCCCTTTCTGACCAGTGTCCCTAGGCAGTCAACAATGTACATTGCCTATCTTCCTTTTCCATTTCTGGCTCTACCCCCCTATCCCACCCTGCCTCCCCAGGGGAGAATGCGGTGGTCCCTTGGGGTCCTTGTTCTTGTCAGGTCCTCAATCCAGACCTGGTCTTGTCAGCCCTGGGATTGGAGTGGGGGCTGAATCTTCAGCGGGAGGGTGATCACATTTAGCCACTGGACAACTGAAATATTAAGTAACATCAAGAAGGAATCCTGAGAAGATGGCAGCCTCGGCTCACATTGCTGATGCCTTCTGTCAACAAATTCCCTGCCATAATAACTCTACATGAAAGCAAAAAAAGAATGAAGGTGGGAATAGCCCTAGTGCTAAACCCTAAAGAGGACACCACTCACATCTGTGGTTTCAGACTGCAAGGGGCCCAGGCAGGCCAAGGCAGTGGGCAGCTTCTGCTCTGTGAGACTTGCTTCTGCCTATGGAGGACCTGGGATCCAAGGACAAGGGAGGAGACATCTGACCACTGAGCAGACCCCATATGCTGAGCTGCTGGCTCACTGAGGCACGCTGAGAGCTGCCACCATCCCATCTCTGCTGTCAGCACTGAGAGAAGACCGCAGCCCTTCAGGTCCGTTTCTGGATTTACAATGCCCCACTGCTCAAGAGACCCATCAGCCTGACTGCCTGACCTGCACATGCTGGAGACCCACCAATGGGCATAATGAGGTGAACAACCACAAGAGACACTAGAACGTGGAGGAAGACCAAGCAGAGGGCCAGACCCCTCCTAACCAGGGCACTTGTATCCAGAAACAAAAAACAGCAGCAACAGAGCTAGATAAAAATCCATAAAAAAAATGTGTAAAGCTGGAGGGGACATGGGGCAGGAAAGATGGTGAAATGAGATGGACATTATTGCCCCAGGTTCATGTATGACTGCACATCTGATGTGACTCGGCATCATGTACAACCAGAGAAATGACAAGTTGTGCTCCACTGTGTACAATGAATCAAAATGCATTCTGTTGTCATATATACCTAAGTAGAATAAATAAAGTAAAAAATAAAAAATGCATAAAGCTATAAAACAGGAATTTAAGTTTTTTTTTTAATCAGAACTGAAAAATTCAGTTGCCTAACTGAAAAAAGATATAGAATTAATTCAACTAACATCTGAATGACTCATCTAAAATATCAAGTGGAAGAACTACTTTACCACACAAAAGAAAAAATACAAAGAAAAAAATTAAAATAAAAAGAGACAGAGTGCAGATCCAGAAACTGTTGTATATAGAAGGCAATAGCTTTTGGAGATCAAGAACAGACCTAGGAGAAGCAGAAATGTAAGAAGAAGGAGAAGGAGGTGGAGGAGGAAGAGGAAGAGGAAGACGAGGAGGAGGGGGAGGAGGGGGAGAAGAGGAAGAAGAAAGAAAAGGTTGGAGTTGAAAAAAAGATAAATTTTCAAATTAAAAAGGCATATATAGTGTCAGAAATGGTGAAAAAAAGGAAAGACAAGACATGTATCTGGTAAAAATTTCAGAACTTTGAGGATGAAGAAATTTGCTGATAGACTTCCAAACACAGAGAAAAGAATAGTTTTAATAAGATTAGACCAACAAAAGATTTCTTATCTGCAGCTCTGGCAACTCAAGGACAATGGGACAAAATACATTTCATTTTGAGAGAAAAGAATTGTGATCTGAGAATTTTACTATAGTCAATAAAACATCCTTACGGAAAGAGATTTGACCACTAGACTCTTAAAGTATGACACTCAACTATAGTTTCTAAATAAATTACTGAATGTGAATATGAATAGTCAAATCAGGCTATCAAGGTAATGGCCCCAATCAGGCCTTCATCTGTCAAGACCATGAAGCTTCCCTGTGGGAATATTCCAGCCAACTCCATTGTCTCAGAGTGCAGGAAAATCGAAGGTGGGGTGAACCCAGATGAAAGTAACAGGAAGAATTAAAACTCAAAGGCAATAGCTTTTTCAATGCCTGTTTAACATAGAGTGTGGTCAATGCTCATACCCAAAAACCATACAAGCCTCTAGGCTAGCACACCAAAACTGGTGTTCTTGCTATCAGTTCCCCTCCTGCCTTGCAAAAGTTCTCTCTCTTCTCTTCTCCCTTAAATAAATCTACCATTTACTCTTCCTGTCCACTATTGTCTGTGGATTTTATTCTTCAAATTTGCAAGACAAGAACCCAGAAAGAAATTGGTGAAGCGGAGAATCTTGTTTCATCTCAAAACTCCAGTTTCCAAAGGACAACTAAAATAAAAATCAAAACAAAAATCTCAAGGTATGATGTATTATTCGAAGGATAGGTGTCAAGCAAAAATTTAATATGTCTCTATATCATTCTAGGATACAGTGGTGAACACATCAAAGCCCCTGACCTTCAAAAGCATATAATCAGGTACCAAGTGTTAGGAAGAAGTTTTGAGTGTTAATGAGGCGAGGGATGCTGTGTTGGTGCCACTTTGGCGGATTTAGGAATGACATGTGAGTTGGGAATCCACAGCAAGGGAGGAGGCAGCTGTGCAGACTTAAAGAGCATCCTGAGCAGAAGAAACTCAGTGTCTTAACAAGGAATGAGCTTGGAGTGTTCAGATCATTGAGAAAAGAAAACACTGGTTGGACATGGAGAACTGGGGCAGGTGTGCAGGAAGACACTGTCATGGAGATGTGTGGCAGAGACCAGCATTTGGCCCACTGAAATCCAGCCTCTTCTTCTCTTCCCAGGACACACAACTGGACTGCATTTCCCAGCCCTCCTCGAAGCCAAGGGTTTACCAGTCTAGCCAGTGTAACGTGAACTGGAGTGACATTCATTTCTCTCCATAAAAAAACCACTCATATGCATTCGTTCCTGACTGCCTTCCTCTATGACTGGTGAAAATGGAAGAGATTGCCAGGGTGACTTTGAAAGGGAGCCACATGGAAGACAGAGGTCATCCTGTACCCCTCAATGAGTATGCGTAGAACAAAATTGCCAATCCAAGAAACTCAGTGCTGTTATGTGAGCAAGCAACAAAAATCTACATGGTTTAAGCCATTGTTGGTTACTGGGCAAATTTATTATAATAGTGACCGTTAGAAGTTTGCAGGGTCTTGTGGGACCATGGTTCAGAGTTTAAATTTCCCTCCAAGTTAGTGAAAAGGACTGCAGTGGGTGGGGGGCGGGGAGGCGGGGGAGTATGGATGGGAGGGAGCTCAGGAAAGAAGAAACATGATCAGTTTTATACTGGAGAATCTAGGGGTGGAGTTCCTGATCGATGAAAAGGCCCACTATCTTGGAGATAGATGAATGTGATTTGGATGAAGTTTTGGAAATTGAGAGACAGAAAGCAATTCCATTTGGAGAAATGTTGGAGGTTGAGCTAATGTGTTTGAAATGGGAGCTACTGAGAGGGAAAAGGATGTCTCATGAATTTCAGGCAATTTACTGAGACGTGAACAACTGCAATAAGAAGCAGATATGTCAGATGAGAAATCCAGATTTCGGTTTATTCTTATTTAATCAAAATGCCAATTAGACATCCAAGGAGAGACGTGAGGCAGATGAATTTGAAGTTGCAAATAGCAAGTTACTATTGGAGAAAGGACAATGAGAAGCGCCAATGTACCTGTTTCTGAAGCTCATAGCTAAGCGGGCTCTCTTAGCGGCAGAGTGTTGGCTGAGAAAGCAGAGCAGATCCCAGGACTCTCCTGCATTCTGAGTGCTGGCCTGTGAGGGTAAACCAGCAATGGAGATGGAGACATGTGCCAGCAGAGCAGGAGAAAACCCAGAAAAGTTCAGAATTCTAAGAGCTTGGAGGGATTTTCCCCAGCCATGTCTGGCACCCTGAGTAGAAGTGAGGAGTACTAGTAGTTGGTTGTAAGTAGTTCAAGCCTTTTCTGGTTCAATACACAAGCAGGAATGCATTAGTTTCTTAGGGCTGCCATTATGAGTTGGTGATTTAAAACAATGGAAATTTATTTTTATAATTATGAAGCCAGAGGTCTGAAATCAAGGTGTTGGCAGCATTGTATCCTTCTCTAGGCTCTGATAGGGAATCTATTCCCTGCCTCTGTGCTGGTTTCTGGTGCATTCCTCAGCTTGCTGACTCATCAATCGCTGCCTCTGTCTGTACATTGACTTTTTCTCTGTATGTCCCTGTACCTGTTTCTCTTTCTGTTCTAAGGACTTGTCATTAGATTGGGGCCTACCCTAATCCAGATGACCACATCTTTGGATCTTTAAATTGATTGCATCTGCAAAGATGATCTGAGTTGGACCACATTTACAGATTCCAGGTGGGCTTATATTGGTGGCACGGGCACTACTTGGTCCTCTACAAGAACAGGCAAGGGAGTTAAATGGATTTATAGGGGAGGCTCCAGATCCTGGAACCCACACTGGATGAGGAGGTCCTGCATGA
>CM053409.1:14443450-14463888 GCA_028644305.1 Xerus rutilus
CCATAAAATATTGTCAGTTTTATTTAAGGAAAAAACAGGAATTCTTGAGACTTATACAAAAGAAAACCCTATTTTTTCCTTACTCTGAATGTACTAAAATTAACATATATATGTGTGTGTGTGTGTATACACAGACACACACACACACACACACACATATATATATGGAAAAGTATTTACTGAAGTCAAATTCTCTTTTGCACAAAACTCAGCTACATAGTTCCTCGAAAGATAACCTTTGTCCTTATGCACTGTAAACTGGAAAATCCATATCCTAAGTTAAGAATATTTATGAGTCCTGTATTGGACTACTTGTAATACATTCTACACACTGTTACCTTTTAGTAAATACTCAATATTATTGAAAATTTTTTAAAAAATTAAAAAAGAAATTTTACTACACCTAAATACACTTTTCTCAAAAATATTCAAATCCTTTAGATAAATGTAAAGTAAAACTAGGGGAGAGTTGAATAATAACTGACAAACTCAATGCACATTACACATTCCTTCATAATCAACAGATAGAAAATGTACACTTTTTATACATTCTTAGAAATTTAGCCATGTGCTAGGGCACAAAGGGAATACTTCCAAGACAAATAGAAATCATACACTAAAACTAGAAAATGTCAAAAAAAAATTGTCCATAAAAAGTAAACAAATAGAAAACTCACTTGGATATCTTGAAAATTCTCAGTAATCTCTGAAATATAGAAAAGTCAAAGCTGGAATTTTAATTAAAAATAAAAATTGAGAAGATGACATATTAAAACCTGTGAGAATCAGCCAAATAACATTCAGTAGAAAATGTTTAGCCTTAATGTTGGTTTGAGACACAAGAAAGATTTTAAACAATGAACTAAACATCCAAGTCCAGAAGATAAAACCATGCAGAATACAAGAAAAAGAAATGATAAATTTCTTTTTATAAATAATAAAAAGTAGGAATTATTGAAATAGAGAACCCTGTGGTCATAAATAATAAAACAAAAAAAATTGTTCTTCCAAAACAGTTTAAGGCAATGCAAAGGCTGTGTCTTTGACAGGAGAAATGACAGTAAGGAATGATTTTTTAAAATGGCAAAATTACAAATACTAAGAAGATTTAAAAATGTAAGACAATGGACTAGGCCAATTACTTTCAAAATCTAGATGCAATGGATGGTTTTCCAAGAAAACATTAATTATGAAAACTGACTCAAAAAGAAGTAGAAAGCTTAAATAGACCAAGAAACAGGCAAAGAGTCAAGGCATTTTTAGATATGTCTCTAAAAAACACTGGGCACATTTCAAATGTGCAGTGTAGCTTAGGAGCAGAGACTTACTATAATCCTTGCTCAGTTTTTCACTTTAGTGTAGTTAACAGAGAAAAAAAATGTAGACGTAATATAGAGAGAGTATCCTATATATAGGATACCCAGTTAAATTTGACTTTCACATGTTACAAATAATTTTCCAATATAATTATTCCTGTGCCATATTTAAGACCTACTTATGCTGAGACATTCATTTCTATCTGAAATTCAAATTTAACTGGGCGCCCTGTATTCTATTGGCAATCCTAGATTTTAGGCAGATTACTTCTTTTTCCTGTGTCTCTGTTTCTTGATTTCTAAAATGGTGGTGATTATGATAATCTCAGTGGTGGTGGTGGTGATGGTGATAACAAATACCTACCTCAGAAGGATGATGAAAGAATGAAATGGCATTTAGGGAAAGCATGGCCCACCGTAAGCACTACATACACATCAGTTATTCTGGCAATAGCTCCTTTCCCCTCTCTTGGCTCCTCTACCCCCTCTCTTATTGTTCCTCCCTTCAATACACATGTATCTAACATTGACTAAGCACATGGTGGTCCTAGTTGGGATGCTGGGGCAGATACAACACAAAAATTAGAAGCATCTCTCCTTCCTTCTTCCCCAGTGACCATGCCCAGCACACATACCTACAGGCCCCTATTAGAAACGATTCCAGCTGATCATAGAGTGCAGGGTCTTCTTCAGACAGAGGGACAGGAGCAGCATCATGACACTCACTTCATCCAGGAGGCTAGGTCAGCCCTGTAGGTTGAAGGCTCTGGAGCCTGCCCGGGGTTGAGTGCCTGACATTCAAAACTTTGCAATCAACTATCTTTGTTTTGCTGCTTTGCCTTTCAGACTCCCTGATGAAAAACAAGGCATTAAAGAAGTCAATAAATGTTCGCAAGTGCTTATCATCGTGCCACAGACACTATTAACTGTTTCAGCGGTGAAAACCCTAATAACAAATCTCTGGTGTTTTTTGCTAACATGGGGTTTTCCCTTGGGTTCATTGTGTTTGCCGTTCTCTGGTGGAAGCAGGAACCAAGACAGAAACTTGGCCTGGTCTCTGTGCCTGGCTTTCCCTAGAGTGCTTCTGGCAGGCAGGTCTCAGAAGCTGGACAGGAGCACAGCTGGTCTCTCAGCTCAGGTCCTTCCCCCTATCAGGCCTTTTTGGCTACAGCCCACTTTAGTTCCTGAAGCAGGCCTCCAGCTGCCCTGCACACACCTGGGTCACCTCAGCTCATTCTGCCTCCAAGTGCACCCTCCCCATGACATCGCTGTTGGGTCTTCCTGCTGACGGGCGTCCACTGCAGCCCCCTTAGGTTTGATGAATGGACCTCCCTGTTTCTGTAGACTTCTCTTTCCTCCTCAGCCCCATCCCCCGCCCCACTGCTCACCCCTACTTCCTTTCAGTTGGGTATCCCACCCCAGGCTCCCACCTTCACTCCCATCAAACTCAAACTCAAGAAATCATCAGGGATGTTTGGTTTAAAGTGACTGCTGGACATTAGGGACCCTTCACTTGGGTGATGGAAGAAAAAAGGTTTATTTCTGCTAGAAGGACAAGTGCCATCTGCTGAGCTCCTACTGTGTGTGAGACACTAGGCTAAGTCCCTTTCCACATGCCGGTCTCATGCAATTTGCTAATAATGTAGTGAAGCAGGGATCAGTGTGTCCATTTTATATTTTCAGAAACATTAGTTGAAGAGTCTTGAGTGTCTTACCCAAGGTTGTAGATAAGGTACATAAGTGACAGAATTTAAACTCAAGACTCTTTAAATCTATTATCTTTTTTACTATCCCACAGTGACTTCCAGTAGCAATTTTGCTTTAATGTTTGTGTGTGGCTGGGTTCAAACTTCCAGTGGCACCCAGGTGTGGATCTATTGGGTTTTCCTCCCCTCCACTCTCCTGCCTCTTCCTGCTCTGGGTTGGGTTGGTAGGTTTCCATCCTGTCTGCTCCATCCCATCATTAGCCCAGTCCTTAGGAAAGCAGGAGCTCAGGAAAAGCAAGGTTTCTGTGGCTCTTTGCTGCTATTGTGTAACAGATCCAAGAATAAAAGCCTCCAGGCTGTGCCTTTTCTTCTCTGAAGGCACAGACCCTCAGAGAGTGGGAGGCAGTCAGACTGGCACTTCCCCAACTTCGCCACATCCTCCCCAACCCCCAGGATCAAGCCTGCGTGCTTGCCAGACCCTGAGCCTGCATCTCTCCTCTGGCACTTTCCTTGGGCTTCTTCCTTGCCCTCTTTTTCCTACCCCTCCCTCTCCTTGGTCCCCCCCCCCCTTCCTCTCTCTCTTCCCTCCTTAGTTGCTAGGGCTGCAGAACAAGAGTACTCTGCTACATTGAGTGGCTGAAACAACAGAAATTTATTTTTGTGCTGATCTGAAGGCTGGAAGTCCAAGATCAAGATGTTGGCGGGTTTGATTTCCTCTCAGGCCTTTCTCCTTGGCTTCCATGGATGGCTGTATTATCCTGTCCCTCTCCCCTCCATCGGTCTGTGTCCAGATTTCCCCTTCTCAATAAGTCATATTGGTTCAGACCTCATTCTAACTTCATAGCTTCAAAGACTCTATCTCCACAGACCACCATTTTCCTGAGGCATCAAGGATTAGGACGCCAGTGTACAAGCCTGGGCAGGGGCACACTTCAGTCTGGAGCACACCGTCTCTCTAACACACACCTACTGGAAGAAGAAGGCGAATGCTAAGTAGAGGTTGCACTGGTCTCACTGGGGATTCCTGTCCCTCAGGTTTTCTCAGGGAGAGGAACTCAGGTGGTGCGTCACCATCTGCTCCTCAATGAGAAGCTGCCTCTAGCCCAGGCTGAGGGATGGGGAGGGGAGGGTGAGGGGAGAGGTCCACACGGGATCCTGGAGATTTCAGGGAGGGCATCTTGGGCCTGGTGCTCTTCTTGGTTGTGGAAGTGACAAGGCTGAGAAGAAGCTCTTAGGAGACTTAGGACTGAAGCAGACCTACCGTACCCTGCTGGGGGCCACCTTCTAGCCATCTCAGTTACTGGGGTCCACTCTCACAAAGTCTTGGAAGCCAAGTTAGGGTAGTTCTTTACATCTGTGTTTTCCTCTCAATGATGATCTAAGAATATCAGCATTAAATACATCCTGACATGTCAAGATGGCCACCCGGATGTGGGGACTGCTGTGAGATTTCAGGGCCTGTGTTTGTGTTCAACATAAGTTGGTGCCAAAGAACACCATTCTAAGTGCTGACAGCACTTTACACTTTAGCATTTTACACAAAAAGAAAAGAGCATATTTTAATCCTATGCATAAATATAATGTTGATGCAACATGAGGCCAATAATGCCGTGGCTCATGCTATGAAGTAGAGTTTAAGTTATTTAGTTGCTGGGAGAAAGGAAAGCTGAGACTGAATTACACAGCACAATTAAAAACCTGCAGTTAGGAAATAGTCACATATTTAAATACACCATTAATCATATTAAGTGAGCAATGATTTTAATTTTACTGTTTTTGTTTTGAATCTAACACATGATTAACAAGTTGAACCATATAGGTATCGTGTGTCAATCACATGTGCTAAATTAGTTTAAATTTATCAATCTGGCCTTTTATTTTTGTAAGTTCATAAGAATTTGAATCTAGTTTCAGGTTTTTAGGCATTTAAGAAATATTAATCTTAAGTCTAGACTTGCACTGGGTAGATGGTACCAGACTAATTCCTGTCTAAGAAAAACTACAAGAGCTGGAAAACAATCTAAAAGCAGCTGTTTGAAGGCATCAGAGAACAAGCAAACTGTCCCATACTTGAAGGGTCAGGGTCCTCAGGGAAGGGAAGCATGTGGGGCTGAGCCCTACATTCAACAAGGTGTTCTCTCCTTGATCCAGTGGTCCATTCCTGGCAAGGGAAGGAAAAAGCAATGTTCTAGAGCTCACAGCATCTGATTGGGTTGGACAGACAAAAAATGGAACTCAAGCTACAAAGAAGTCAGGACTTGCAGCCCAAGAAGCTGGAGAAAAAGGAAGTGCTCACACATGCACGCATGCACAGAGAAAGAAAGAGTGAGAGAGCAAGAGAGAGAGAGAGCGAGAGAGCTGATGTGCAATTTCCCTTTGAGTCATTCGACAACGTCCAACCGATCAGCTGGATGAACCACAGAGAAATCAAGTAAAAAGCAGTGTCCAAGTTAGTAAAAAGTCTTAGCCAAGACTGTTACTGTCTCACAGTGTTAGGAAGACAAAAATTGGAATGTGAGGCCTGCCATGTACAAGGCCTTGGTGAACCCCTAGCTTGTCAGTTGAGACCCTGAAGCACTATGTCTCAGGGATAAAGCAAGAGCTAAACTAGAAAGGTCTCCACGGAATCAGGGTGGTTTCTCCACACCCTGCTTCCTTATAAGAAGTCTTGCTTTCCTTCTGCTTCCAGCCTGGGGAGAGCAATTGTGGCAATATGAAGCTGCTTACCCACAACCTGCTGAGATCCTGAATGTGGGAAGACCCCATGGCTTCCCCCTGTCCCTCTCAGCCCTGAGGTTGACATCAACCCATTGGTACAAACACCACCAGGGTGGAGTGGGCGGTGCTTCTGGAGGTGGCTGATACATTGCCTCTGGTTGAAGCATCCATGAGGCTGATGCAGATGTCTGAGCATGAGGAGGAATACTGTGAGCTGCAGGAAGCAGATGGATCACATTGTAGGATATGGCTGGGGAGCTCCCTGTCATCCCCAGAATCTGAATACCTGCTATCCATCAGCCATGAGGTCACTGATGAGCTGCTGTGTGATGAGAAACCAGACTTAGCTGTGGCAGGTGCTAAGATTTCATTCTATGGCTATGAGTGTCTTTGTGGATATATATTCTGTTTGTCACATATATCCCCAACACTTGACTCAAGGACATACCAAACAAGAGTGTTCTTGAACTTAGTATTATATGTTTCTTTTTTTTTTTTTTCCATTTTCATTAAAGGTTCAAAACCAAAAAGAGAAAGAGGGAAGGAAAAGATGCTAATAACTCATTCCTCTGTTCCTCTCTGGAGAAATAAAACATCTGATGTTTTCGTTTTACATAGAGTGTTCATAATTCAATAAAAAAGTACCAGACAAGCCAGAAGACAGGATCAAATAACTGAAACCCATGAGTAAAACAGTCAATATAAATAGATGCACAGATGACCTGAATATTGAAGTTATTCAACACATAATTTAAATACTTGAAAATAACAATAATTACTACGTTCAAGAAAATAGATGAAAAGAGAATTTTGCCTGTGAATTGTATCTAAAAATATGTATCAAATAGGAAGGACCTCTATAGCATTAACCTCTCAGTAGCCTAGTCCAGGAATGGAGGCCTTGGTTTTCATTCTTTCATCTTGCTCAGCTTATTAAAGCACTTCTGCTTTACTCTCCACTACTGGCTGCCACTTCCCTAATTAGGGCCAACATCATGTCTCCCCAGCATCTCCATCCACACCGCAGAATGAAATTCCTCTACTATAAATCTGATCCTGTCAATTCTCTTTATGAAATCATTCAGTGGGTCTTTGTTGTCTTCAGGATAAACTCCAAGTCCTTCTGGTGTTCTGCAAGGTCAGGCATGATCTGACTCTGGCTTTACTCTTGGTTATGTACATCTTGCTTCCTGCCCACTCACAACCTCAGCAGGCCCTTGTCCTGATACTATGGCAAATGACTTTCAGCCACTCCAGTGTGCCAGGTTTCCTCTCCCTCCTGAAATTCACAAATACTGCTTCTCTTTAAGGACATCTTCACTCTTCTTTTCACTTGGAAAATTTCACCTCTCCTTCAGAAACTTGTCTTTCAAGAGACCCTCTGATCCCTGAGGACCTCGTTAGATTTCTTCCTAATTTAACCAGCAGTCTCAGAGCAGTTACCATGCTTGTGGTAATTAGACAGATGCACACATGTCTCCTCCCTTGGGTCATGAGTTTTATTCCATGATGGCAGGGACCATGGTTCTCTGAAAATTTGAACAATTTACCTGTCGGTTAAGTCTCAGCATTGTCATTAAATTCCTGGGGACAGAAACCAAGTATTTTATGAAGAGGATTCATCCTACCCTAGACCAAAGCTCTCGCTCTGGGACCACATGCTGAAATCCACCATGAGGTTCCCAAGGTGAAGCCAGTCTCCATGGAGGGCTGGTAATTATAGCCAAACATGAGGCCCCTGGACATGCTCCCCATCACACCACCTCAAGGGTAGCATGAACACCAGTATTCCATTTCCACACCTCACAAAGAGTGTGTGTGTGAGGAATGTGGTCCCCAAAGGCCCTGCTAAAAAATGCAGGCAAAGGGTAAAGCTAGCTGTTACCCAGCTGTAACTGCTTTCTAAATGTTCTCTAAAAGTCTATGCTCTTCCCCAAAGTGATCTTTTCTTTTAATGCTTATGTGGATAATCGGCTCAGCCCTTCCCCCAGGTCTAGAGTGAGGAAAAGTTCATTTGGAGCAATCAGAGAAGAACCAGTGGTTGTCCCATAGACCAGAACAGAGGCAGCGACCTCTCACCTACCTAATCAGAAGAGAGCTCATGCCCCTGCTCACAGCCCAACACCCTCTGCTTACTACAGTACTGCTGCAGACTCTGTGAGTCTCTTCACAAGTGGCAGCATCAGAAATACCTAAAAAGGTAATAACACTAGTAAATAGCTAGTGCTGAAAATTTTATATAGTCCACCTTTTAATCTTTAATGAGTCTCCGATGAGTCTTTGTGTCATTGACAATGAGTCATTGTCTCCATTGTTAAAAGAAGAAACATAAAGCAGAGAGGCTGAGTAACTTCCCTAAGGTCACGCAGGAAGATGTAGTGAGGATTCAGACTCAGGAGAAGCTAATGGACAAGGGCTGCTCCCTCTCCTTTCTCCCCTCATCTGGAAAAACCTCAATTGCTCTGAGCATATGTCACTCCTGTTCATGGGATAGGACCTGGAATCCACTTGCAACCAATGTGCCTGACAAGAGGCAAACACAATCCTGATTTGTAAACCTTAACTGGAAAACTATAACAGAAAAAGTCAAGGGTCAAAGCCATTTAGACTCTAGGACGCTAAAGAGTTTAAAAGCCAAAGATGAATCTGCTCCTACTCTTTGAAAGGTCCTTCTTCAAGAGTTATCTGTTGTCTGAGTAACATTTGTGCCGAGCAATCTCCCCCGTGTGACAGACCCAGGGCTCCTCTGAGACCAGTAAACCAAATGTTTTCGTGTCTGAAATCTCCTTCCAAGAAACACAGTCCCTCTGGTCCTCTGATTACACTTGATGGTATGAGATAAAGTAAAAAAGAAAGCTTCATAATGATGATACACTGCTTACTGCCGTAGCCGTGAGAAATAAAAAAACTCACCATGGCCTAATTCACGAGACAGGCAGAAACGGCACCATGGCAGTCCAAGGTAGCGACATTATTAATGCGTGACCCAACCTAGGAGCCGGGCAGCTGGGCAGTAATGTTTCTGTTAAAAAAACAAGAAGAAAAAATAAAACAACTCTTCGTAACATATTGCTGGTAAAATGTTTATACTCAGTTTAGCAAATTTTATAGTAATGATGTTTTAAAAATGTGTTTCTCATGAATGGCTTTGCCACACTGAATACAAATGAAGAGCTAATGAGTTTGGAATTGCAAACAGATTACCTTTGTCCTGGAGTTGATGGTATTGGCACATCTCCTGACCTACCCAAGCCCATAGGTGCAGATTTGTCATGTGACTCTCCCAGCAAGTCCTATAAATTGTATTCTGGCTGCTCCCTGGAGTCACATAATTACCACCAGAAGGCTCCGTCTGGCTGTGGCACCATGGCAGCAGCCCAGTCTGTTTGAACCACAGGTGTAAATAAATAAATTAATAAATAAATAAATAATAAATAAAACAGTAGCCAGAACATCATAAGGATTTGGTCATTGGCCATGTGACCACCATGAAAACAAGAGAAATTGACAGCTCCCTGACCAGTCTCTGCCTGTCTGGCATGGAATAAATCTGAAATGAGAAAGATGTCCGTTCTGCACAAAAGACACAGAGATGTTATTTTAACCTAGAGAAACACAGCAGAACTTCTAAGCATGATGTGGATACTAAAAGGGAGACCCACTTCCAGAATTAACCTTCAGAGAGGACTCCACAGACCATAGGGAGCACCTGTGTCTCTAAGCTTTTTCTCTTATTGACTCTGGACTCACAGAAAGGAAAGAGTTCTGTTTCATTATCTGTCATAACTCCAGCTCATACTTGGTAGTCCTACCCAAGATCCATCAGGCAGCCTGGCTGGTAGGGAGGCAGGAAAAGGGGTGGAGGATTCCCATCAGGTGCAGAGAAGGCAGTCACTAGAACGACAGGATAATGAGGCCCCACCTAGGGTGACCAACACATCTTGGTGCGCCCCAAACTTTCCCAGCATTAGCACTGAAAGTTCATGTCCCAGGGGGCCTCCTGGTCCCAGGCAGACCCTGGCACGAGGGTACTCCTTTTGGAGACATGCTGCAAATTCGTGGCCATTCCTGCCTTAAACCCAAGCAGGCAGGTCAGCAAAGCTCAGGGGGGGGGTGAGGAGCCTTCGGAGGCTGCATTAGAGTGAATGTGGGGGACTTGCAGAGACAGTTAAGGTGCTTGGCATGCACACAGGGACATGCACACAGGGATACTCCTGTCTGGTGTGGACTTCCTAGGGCAGGCAGCTCTGGACCACAGGCACCTGCCTGTAAGAGGACAAGTCCAGGTGGGCACACTTGTTCTCCAAAGCCCCCTGCTGGACCTGAAATTACTATGTAGTTTTTATTTCTAATATATGGAACTATGACCTAGGCCACATCGATTTCTCCTCTCTGGGTATGGGGTTGGTCTCTGTCCTGTTCAACACTTTCCGTTGTCCACCGAATGAAATCCTCATTTAAAGAATCCTTCTCGAGGATTCCACAGGTGAATGCCTCAATGGAGCAGGCTTGGCCCGACAACTGGAGTGACGCGCTGGTTTAAATTCTACATAATGCCTTACACTCCATGCGTACCCCACCCTCTCACTTCTCGTAGAGGTCTGTCTTAACAAGGCTCTGACAATCTGTGAGTGTTCCCTGTTACACAGATTGGATTTCACAGCTACAGAGAGGGCGACAGCAAGAGGGTTTAGAGAGAAGCAAAAGGGATTCTTTTAATGGGTCCAGGTGTGGGTTTAAGCTGAGCCTGGTAGCACACACCTGAAGTCCTGGCTACTGGGGAGCCTGAGGCAGGAAGATGGATTGAGCCCAGCAGTTCAAAACCAGCCTGGCAACATCTCCAGACCCTGTAGCATACAAACAAATAAAGCATGGGTTTATATATCATTCATTTTGGGCAGAGGGTACAACGTAAAATCTTCAGCTATGATGTAAAATTATCTAAAAAGGGAAGGGGATTTTACTACCATAAGAACTCAGGTTGTTATTTTATAAGGTGAGACAAATAATCTGAATTATCATTATTGTTAAGGCATTTGGGTAGAGTTTATTTCACTTACCCACTTTGCCCTTTAAGGCTCTGGCAGACAGGACATCACAGTGGATTCTGGCTAAGTAGAGACCTGAGGGTGTTTTACTTTTGGTTCAGTCAGGTACCCAATAACCCCCAAGGCACAGGAGACCCTGGACAAGCTAGGCTAAAACAGAGTACTTTCCATCCTGGACTTGGAGACCACAGGCCTTGAGAGGCTGAATCAAGAGAACAGAGGTTCTGGGGTTGGGCCCCCAGAGGCAGGCTTGCTGAGGGCTTCCCTGGTGTGCAGAGAGCAAGCAAGTATCTAGTGCTGCTGGGTGAGGCTGTGCAGTGTGGGCCCTGCACAAAAGCATTCCTTTAAGGGAACCAGCAGGAACTGGAACCTAGCCCAGCTCCACTCTCCAAGCATCCTACAAAAGCAAAAGGGGCTCATTTGTTTTGGCACACATATATCTTGTTACCAACCCCAGTGCCATGGTGCCTGCCCAGATAGGATGTCATTTTCAAACTCACAGAGGCCCTTATGGGCTTCCTTGCTGTCTGTGAGCAGTATCACTACAGTCTCCAACTTCACTTCCCAGCCCACACCTGGCCTTCTGAGTGTTAGCAACTCCACTGTCCTTGGAAGGAATTAAGCAAGCAGATGGCAGACAAGGAGAAACCTCTTCTTCGTGGAAACAGGAGGCAGGTGGGATTAGCGTTCCGCCTGAATTCCACCCGAGTTCTGTCTACTTATCTAAGTGGGCCTAAGTGCCAAGACTACAGGTAGTCAGAGCAAGCCTGACCTTTCTGGGGGTGGCTACAAGCACAGGAGCCCTGCCCTCCCTGTTCACAGTCTTCTCTGACTGTCAGGGGCTGTGGGGCAGGAGCCTCAGCTGTTACCTCCAAAAGCCTCTGAAATGGCCAAAACAAGTCATTCAGTAAAGTCACTCCAAGTCCCCACCACACCCTGGGTCAAAAATTCATCCCGATTGTATTTCTCATCTCAAATTTCAAGCCACACTGTCCAATATAGCTCAGCAGAGGAAGCTTTCCCATGAGCACCATGTGACAGCTTAAAAATACCCCAAGAGGCACAACACCAACAACTTAAAAATACCCTGAACGTGAGCGCCATGGACCTCTCTCCATTTTTAAATTCCAAGAGAGAAATCAAAGTTCAAAGCTGGAGCTCCCTTCCTCTTGTGAATTAAAATCCAAAGAAACAAAAGCCCTTGCCCCTGAGGTTTGCATCCCCACAAGTCTTGCCAGGGGAACTTCCCAGCTGGAGCCCAAGTGTCTCCCCGGGAGCAGCTGCTCTTGGTATTGTCCACCCATTGGTCCTGGGTGTGGCTGCTGAGACAACAAGAGCATAGGGTCTCTCCAATTCCAAGGCCTTGCTTTGCAAAGAGCGTGCAAGTCAATAGAATGTACTAGAATATCCCAGCTCCAGCTCCAAAGATACCAAATTTAGCCCACCAACAATATGTTCTCAGACCCAAGTTGCTGTTGCCAGCCATGGTACATAGCAGACGCTCAGTGACATCTGGGGGAAAGGAGATAGAGAAAACAAACGTAAGACATAGGGGAAAAAACTCCTTTCAGACTTGCTACAATTGCCCAACAAGACTGGCTCGTGCCCAGGTGCAGCTTCAATCCCACACGGTTTTCTTGAGGTTCCAACTTTTCTGTATCTCACCTATGTATGTATGAAGCCGAATTCCCACTTCCCCTTTAAGCAGAATGTTCCTGGCATCCTGGGGCTATTCCACATGATTGGTGTCCCTTGCCTTTCCCTCTTGTGAGCAGGACCTGCCCCATGCCGAGCGTGTATGGTTCTGATCTTTTCATGTCCCCACTTTTCTCTGGGATTGGCAGGGCATCCCTGGGCATTTCCCAGCCTGAGCTTTGTTGGCTGTTGCTGCTCTGCAACAACGGGAGGCTCCTGTTAGGAGGCTCCTCCATCACAGCAGTTTTCTTCCTCCTCGTTTTTTGACTCTGCTGAAGGAACTCAGAACTGCAGCTGCCACTCGTGCTTCTGGAGAAGACCATCTTCATGCTGTAGGCCCCTCTCCACCTCCCTCTTCTGTGTTCAGTCTTGTTCTCTGCCCCCTTGCCTGTGACAGTGGGGTGGCCATCTAGAGTTCTAGTTCCATCTGTAGGCAGTTCCCTGACTCCTGCTAGGCTAGGTTTTGAAATGTATAACCTGCTTCTTAAGTGGGCCCCTTTCCTTCTCTACCAAGTGTAGGCCTAGTATTGTATTGTTGGCCAGATCCTAGTACTTTTCTTTATTTTCCTGTGTCTTTGTGTCTGGCTCAGATGTATACGTTTCTAGCCTTCAGCTGCATATGTCGGGAACAGTCAGTCCCCCAAAGCAAGAGAGAAAGCCAAAAATTAGAGGGAAATGAATCCATTATCCAAAGATACCCTGCTTACCTTTGTCTCTCTGAGAAGAGAAAGTCCACCAGGGTGCAATCTGTGTACAGTACTCACCTAACAACTTCTCTGGAGGCCCGACTGGGCCCTGGGAGTGGTCCTGGATGCTGAGATAGAGCAGTGAGCAAGGCTAGCCCCTACTCTGCTGGGGCTCATGCTCTGGAGGAGCCCAGGCCAATGCCTACCCTAGACTTCACTGGGCCTGGGTTTTCTACTGGCTTCCCTGACATCTCTTCCAATCCAAACTCTACATATTATTCTGTCACATTGCAGAAGCTTGTGCCAGGTCTGCTTTTCCATCAAGATGAGTGTCTCACCTTGAAATTTATCTTAATGGATTGAATCGTTCTCTTGGGGTTATTCAAATCTTCCCTTCTCAAATTTATGTGAACTCCCCAAAGCCCCAGGTATAGCTAGGTGTTCTGGCCTTCAAGCAGGGTGTCCTCATCAGTTTTATTATAAATCCTTTCTAGACAAAAGATTTTATTTCCCTTCTGAGCTCTAGAATGAGTAATAATTCCATCTAAGTTTCTGGCACATCAATAAAGGAAAATGGCCTATACTTTGTCCAACCAAAATCTCCATGCCTCTTTGTTCGTTGTGATTTAACTTCTCAAGGGGAACCCCACATTTACCTCCCTGAATAAACCAGGGTGCTGAGATGGTATGCAAGAGCAATCCAGAGCCAGTTGGAGAACATGAAGGAGGAGGTGGCTTCAGGAACCCATGAGCCAGACACAGGGATACCACCCAGGTGGGCCATACATATCTTTCTTAGCTCTGTATGCTGTTTAACACCAGATGCAAAAAAAAAAAAAAAATAGTATCTAAGACCAGTGAGCCTGTGCTAGCCAGCCCAACCCTCACCTTCCAAAACTCCAAAGGCCTACCTCATATTCTCCTTCTCAGTTTCCACAGAAGCATAGATGTTTCTGGCAAGGTAGAGTCCCAGGCCTCTCCTACTGGCTTTAGTTTGCAATACCAGTGGTGATTTCAGTCTGAATTGCTATGCCGCACATCAATCGAACATCACGGATTTCTAATCAGCTCACATCCTGAGGATAGGACAGACCACGTTACAGTGACAAAAATCCCCCAAACCTTGGCAGCCAAACACTTGGTTATTTCTCAATCACACTGTATTCACGTCACAGGACATCTGGTGGGGACAGGTGCCTCGCCTGCATTTTCTATTTTCTCCATTTGGGACCTTGCATGAAGGAAGGTCTATCTATTTCTGTCCTTCTGAAATCATAAAATTATCATTGTTATCATGGTCGTCGTCATCGTCATCATCATCATTGTCATCGTCATCATCATCATCGTCATCGTCATCATCATCATCATTTACATTTTTAGAAGAAAAAGGAGCTGCCCGTGGAGTCAGACTAATTCATCTTGGTCTTGGCTCTGTCATTTAATAATGATGCAGTCTTATACCAGTTACTTTTCTTCTTTGGGCCTCCTTTTCCACTTCTGTAAAATGAGGGGATGAGGTCATGAATAATCTCTAAGGCTGTTTACATCTCAAACCGTCTGTTTCCTCTTCCTTGGAAGAGAAAGGAAACCAGTGATTATTGACTATCAACTTTCATAAGCACTCTGAAAAGCGTGATTTTTTTTCTCCCACTCTACAGATTGGAAAACAGACTTAGAGAAGTTAACTGGCTCCAGATCCCAGATAATTGGTAATAAATGTGTGATTTGAACGCATGGCTCTCCTGTTCCAAAGGTTTTCTCTTTTTGTTACGTTTTGTTCCACACATGATCTGGCACTATCTGTACATTTCCAATGAGGTGAGGAAAAACTTGAGTCTCATCGGGTAGCCTTGGGGGGTAAAAGGATCTATGCTGTTTTCATTTCTTTTTATGATTCAATTTAACTTAGTAACAACAATATTTAGTACTTATTAAGTGCTAGATCCTGAATGAAGGCACTGGATATACACATACTAATTCTATTTGGGAAAGCAGGGAGTATGTATATGAGTCAGGGGAATAAAAGCTGCTCTACACATTTCAAGAGGGAGGGATTTATTGCAAGAGTTCAATTCTTACCGAACTGATGAGCGAGCTAAGGATGTCGTGGTAATAGAAATGCTGGCTTTCAAGAAATCATAAAGTGAAAAAATAATAATAAAATCACTGCCCTATGCCATTTATCAGTACGTCTCTCTACCATTCCTGGAAGTAAATAATGATTTATTCTTTTCCTTTGCCCTCCAAATTTCATGCACCAGTCTCTCATTTAACGAATTTAAACTGGACCTTTTTGCCTGTCTTGCCTCTGAGCAGACCCTGTATGAAGAGGGTAGACACAACTCCATGCTGCACTGGTAAATAAATCTGGGTGATGTCATTTCCAGACTTCCCAACTCTATGATACAAGGACAAGTTCAGAAAGTCAGGGAGGCTGGTGAATGTCAGCAGAGCACCCAGCTCTGACTGGAAGGATCAGGCAGGACTCCTGTTGGGGACATCAGCTGAGTCTTGAAATAAGATAGAAAAGGAGAAGGATCTTCTAGAAGGAGTAGAAGGAGTGACTATCTCTTCTAAGGACTGTCAGGTTATAGATTGCCGTCAGTGTGGAGCGAGGGGTAACGGCTGAGCTCAGGCTAAAGAGGTAAGAGGGGCAGGATTCCAGAGGCCTCAGTATGTCCTGCTGAGGATCTTGGATTTTATCCAGCAAGTAATGGGAAAACCCTGAAGGTCTTCCTCTGTTGAAGAAGAATTGGAAGGAAATAGGGAAACCAGTGATGACGCTTGATGTCATCCGAGGGCCAGCTGATGAGGGCTTAGACTAAAGCACAGAGATAATGACAAGAGGGCAGGTTCGGGAGACAGCAGAGGACAGGTGGGATGGTCTAGGGGTTGTGGGGATATGAGAGAAGGAAAGAGGAATCAGACAGGTCTGGCCTGGCTGATGATGGGACTCTTCACTGAATTGGGAGCTTAGAAGAAGGAACATTGTGACAGGTAAGGGGGATGGAGATTGCCGAGTTTGGTTCTGTACAAGTCAAGGTTGAAAAAAGGGTAGGAACTGACATCCTACCTGAGGAGAGGGCCTATGCTAAGCACCAAGGAGCACTCTGCTAAATAAGGCAGGGTCTATCCTGGAGAAGCTCTGGATTCAACAGGGTCCTACCTGTCTGTGATTCTGGAGGAGAAGTAACAGTTGAAACCTTGGTGGAATATCCCATCCTCACTTGAGGCATGTGTCTCAGTTCTATGATGTCTCCGAGCAAAATTTCCCTGGAGACTTCCAAAACTATGCTGGAAATGAGTGTTTATTTCTCTTTCCTCTAGGACCCAAAGCGGGAATAAAATTCACCACACAGAGAGAGAATCAAGTTGTTGGAGCTTGATGAAATCTCTGGTGATTGGGTTTCAGGTGAGCAATGCATTTAAACTGAGGCATTGGGGGCATTGAAAGACAGGTAAGAAAAGAGTTGGCAAGCCAGAGTCCGCTCTGAGCAGCTGGGTTGATGGCTCACTGAGGCGCTGGTGTGGGGTTACGATGACCATTTGTCCCCATTTGCCTGGATTTACCAGGTTTGGGCTTTGAATCTCTCATGTCCTTGTAGCTCTTCTTTCTCAGCTGGTCACCTTTGGTGGTGGTGGTAGGGGGTGGATTTTGCTTCTCCAGTCTTCCCCAAGGACTTCCCATGAAGACTGGAGCTGTCTCAAGGCACAGCAGAGCAGTTCCAGCCGCTCCCACCAGATCTACCTACCAAGCGATTGTCAGCCAGAGTGAAGATGAGCCAGAGCACATCCGTCAAGTCCCCTGCCTCCGTCAGATCTGACGGCAAGTTCAACATAGCATCACTACCAGACTCCTGATCTTTCTCTCCTCTGCTGTTTTTTTTATTTATTCCATGACATTTCTCAGTGTCTGTCATAATATATAATGTATGTCATTTTTGTCTTTATTATTTATTGTCCGCCTTGCCCTACCAGAACGTCAGCTCCGCGAGGAAGAGATGAACTGTGTTTGACTCCTGATGTCTCACAGTTACCTGGCACTGCACAAGCCCCCAGCGTACATTTGCTGAATAAATGAAAGAGTTAAACATATTCACAGTCTATAGCATTTCAGAAAAAAACATGACCAATCTTGACTTTAAAAAAAAATTCAAATGAAATAAGGAGACATTTGCATTATTTCATATTCAAAACCGACTGTTGACACATTTAATCTTGCTAAACTCACCAAGTGTGGCGGCTTTCTCCTGCCAGCAGGGGTGACATAATCTTCCAGGCACACGCTGGAGGCCCCAAGCTCACCTTCGTGCATGGCAGCTGTGGAGTGGTAATTGCAAAGGGCTGTCTCTGAAGGGCTGGGGAAGACAAGCCATCTGCTGCAGCGTCAGGGACAGCCAGGGGCGAGGACATTGGACCTCCTGCGATGCTCATCTGCCAATCAGCTCCCCCCACACTGGCTGAGTGGGCCTCCAGGTCTGGCGGGCCAAAGCCATAGATCAAATAGGCACATTGACCCCACAGCAGTCCTGTGCTGGAGTCACAAAGCACTGGGTAGATGTGGTATGTCCTACGTAGGAAGGAGAAAGCAAGCTGCTTCCTATTGCCCTTCCACAGGCCTGAGGATGGACATGTCACGGGAGCCATCAGTCGGGTGGCCTGGCTTCCAGGGCAGACTGGGACGGTGCTGTCTGGCTGCTTGAACACGCGGTTGAGTGTTAACTCGTGCTTGTACGCATGTTCATTTCAACACCTGCGGTGGCCTTCTTCCTCTTGATGAGCTGGTGAACAGCATTTCACCCTTCAAAACTCTGTAAGATCCCACCTCTCCTCTGCAATCTCCCTGGCCATCTGCCAACAAAATGTGCTTCATCTGACCTACTTCACTAATAATAATAACAATAACAACACTTACGGCATGTCAAGCACTTACTAGTCTTATTTTATAGATCAGGAAACTGAGACCCAAGAGGCTAAATACCCATGACATCATCTAAGGGGTTCTAGGAGGTACTCCTTCACTCAAGTACCTCTTCTAATTTTTATAATTAGTGCATCCCTTGGAAGGACAAAAGTTGAGAGCTCTTTTGCAATGGAATGATCCCAACAGAAAACTCAAGAGAAGCCACTACATTGATAAGAGAAGTGGTTAATACTTTCGGCTCATGAATTGACTCCTTCCTCCTCCAGGTAGCAGCTGTGTGATCCTGGAAAAGTTGCTAAAATTTTCTGAGCTTTAATTTCCCTCTATGCAGAATGGGAATAAAATTGAGCCATCCCAATGTTAAATGAGACAAGTTTGTACAGTGCTCAGTACACTCTGAGCATTCAGTTCATGTTGGCTGCTATAGTCATCATTATTTATTATAATCATGGTTACCTTATTGAGAGTTTGTTTCTATTCCCTTCCCTGGTGTTCCTAGCAGGGAGCAAGGTCTTGCTGAGGGCAGGGGAGGGGCAGTTTGAAGGACAGATGAGCAGGCAGAAATGATTTTGCAATCTGGGTTTGTACTTCAGGAAGCCTGGCATGGGATAGGGGATGGAAGGAGGTCTCATGAGGACACGGGTCCCATCGAATGCACCAGAAGGAGCAGGATTCCACAGCACGCAGCGAGATGGTCCAGACAGAAGCTTGGCCAGCGTCGTGCGGCAGCGTGCTTGGGCTTGTCTAAGGAATAGAGGAGATTTCTGCAGCCTCTAGATCTGCCAGCTTTTAGCTCCAAGACACGAATTTGCAAGAACTACAGACCAATCACAGTTACTTGACCTCAGCTGCCGCTAGGTACCTAAGATGTCAGTCTGGGGCAGAAGAGAACTCTTGCTCCCACTCCTAGAGCTCAGGAGGTGTCTGTGGTTTCTTGGAGAAGCATGTTCCTCCAAGTAACAGTTTGGCCAAGAGGCCAGAGAGGAGGCAGTTTTGACCAGATAGCATTGTCTCTTTGTTACATAAGGTCCCTGTGACACATTCCTCCTAGGATTATAAGCCAGGAACTGGAACCAGGAGTGTACCTACTAGCCACTCTGCTTACCCTAATCACTTTCATTGTAAGGAAAAAAGAGAGAGCTTTCGTGCTCAGATAACTTAATGCCTCGCCCAGTGTCACACCTGGTCTTAGACCTGTGCCTGTCTCCAAGGCACTTCCCCCCTCAGTAGGACAGTGTTTTGCCAGATGTTCACCTCTGCTGCTTGCCTTTCTCAGGTGCTCAGGACTCAACAAATAAGTGCACTTCTTTCCCCCTAGGGGTACCATGAGCCGTGAGCTAAATTTAGAGCTCATTTCCTCTTCTCCTGATTTCCTGATGTGATTTCCTCTTCCTTTCTTTTATGCCCTTTCAGCAAGCTCTTTAAAAATCTTTGCTTAAACTCCCCTAACTCATCGGTAAGATGCTTCAGATCCTTGTAGGAACAGAATGAATTATGATTTTTAAATATTTACATTTAAACTTAGATATTGTCTACAAGACTGCCTGATACAGAAAACTTGTGTTCTGGGAGTGAGATGTCCTGGTGAACAGACCGTTCTCATGGATAGAGATGAGCAGGCTCCATTCTCGAGTGGAGCCGGGGCTGGCGCTGGGGTGTGATCTGAGGGGTGTGTCAGAGGCCAACACTTTCCTGCTCCTGCTGACACCTGGTAGACCACAATTGAGTTCCATCTTTTAGCTTAATATTTTTTGAAATTATTAAACTTGAACTCCCTCAGGAGCTTAGAAAGTGGAATGGGAGAAGTGTCATGAGCCAGCTGGTTTCAGACAGAGACCCCTGGGTGTAGCTCTTAATCAGCTCCTTTCTGGGGAAGGGGGCATGGTGACAGGTATGGGGCCACCCTGAGGGGTTCATAACAACCCTGTGCCAGCACCATGCCATCTGGTGCAGCCACACCCAAGGGCACCATCTTGCCTCTTTAGTGGCATTGGTGTTTCTTCTCAGCAATCATCTAACTGCTTGCCCCACTGCCTGCTGACATCCCCTCTCCTCCTGTCCCAGTTTCTGATCCCTCTGCTCCGGCTCAGTTCCTGACACCATTCATGTGTACGTTTGCTGCCCTCCCCCATCTCAATTTCCCTGCCAGGGTCTCTCTCTTCCATGCCACCAGCTTTCCTGTCTACAGAAGGCCTCCACGCCTGTCCCCAAGCTGCTCCAGCAGCGTCCCTACTCCCCTCTAACCCCCCCGCCCCAGAGCTATGCCAGGCTCCGGGATTCTTCCTCTGCACCTCCACCCAACACTAACTGGGATGGCCCCGGGTAGTTTCAGGTAACAGACAAAG
>CM053409.1:14464388-14565458 GCA_028644305.1 Xerus rutilus
AGTCCCACCAATCATCAGCTCCTGGTTAATCCTGCCCCACCCACACAACTGGGAAGCAAACCCTAGACTTCATATCACTATATCTATAAGCACTTCACTATTAATTCCTAAAATATTAGAATATTTTTCAAACATAGCCACAATCCCATTATCACACCTAAGAAAAACCCCAATAATTCTTTTTTATGGTTTAGATATGAAGTGTCCCCCTAAAGCTTGCATGTTGAGACAATGCAAGAAATTTCAGAGGTGAAATTACTAGATTATGAGAGCATTAATCTAATCAGTGTATTGATCCACTGATATGGATTAACCTGGTGCTATATCCTGAGTTGCTTTCATCTGCCATGTCTTTCCACCATGATGTTCTACCTTACCTCAGTCCCATAGCAATATTGTTGGCCAATCATGGACTGAACCTCTGAAATCATGAACCAAAAAAACACTTTCCTCCTCTACATTGTTCTTGTCAGGTCCTTTTGTTCCAGCAATGACAAAGCTGACAAAAATGCTCTTTAACATCACCAAATATCTAATCTGTGGTTAAAGCATCAAAGAAACTCAAAAATTTTCATATATTATTTACTTGAATCAGGATCCAAAGAAGATCCATATATTATAATTGATTGATATGTTTTAAAAACCACTATTAATCTATAGGTTCCTCCCTCATCCATCTCTTTCATTTTTCCCTCCTAAAATCATTAAGGAAACTGGGTCATTTTTCTACAGAGTTGACTGTGGTCTGGATTTTTCTAATTGTGTCTATCTGGTGTAGATTAATATGTTTTTCTGCTCTCTGTATTTCCTGTAAATTGGTAATTAAATCTAATAGTGTAATGAGATTCAGATTTTCTTTTCTTTTCTTTTTGGTAAACCAATTTCATGGGTGGTAGTATACTCTGTTATGAAGAACCATATATATCTTGCTGGACATGGTGTCATGCACCTATAGTTCCAGTTACTCAGGATGCTGAGGCAGGAGAATCAGCAGTTTGAGGTCAGCCTGGGCAATATACACAACATAGCAAGACCCTTCTCAGACTGATAAACCACATATGTCTGTTTCTGTCTTTGAGGATTTTAGCAGTTATTGATGTCTAATGCCAAAGTCCATTAATCCATTAAGGATTGCAAAACACTGACATTTTATTTCTATCATTTCCTCTTCATTTGTTTGTGGGAATGTATCAAATAAGAGAAATTTATCCTCATCTACTATTTGGTTTTCCAGTTCACAAATGAAAGGGAGGGTAAATGCTTCATTCTTTCCCTTTATTTTCAAAATAATGACTAAATAATGAGGTACTTCTCAAGGGCTTCAGTTACATATTGCTAGGTAACCAAAAACCTCAAAACTTAGCAGCTTAAAGCAACAAGCATTTTTTATTCCTCACAATTCTGCCATCTGAGCTGGCTCAGCTCAGTGGTTTTTCTTCTTGCTGTGTCTGCTGGCCTGGATCACTTCCTTGTCTGGAACCTCAGCTGGAATGTCAGGAATGGCTGGGGTTTGTGGAGGTAGCTCTATTCCAGCTGGTAGCTGAATTGGGCTTCCTCACAGCATGGTGGTCTCCTGGCACTTGGGTTTTTGACAGCACAGCTAGATAGAATAGTAAAAATATACAGACTTTGTGAGGCTCAGCCTCAGAAGTTGCACAGTCTCAGTCCAACCACTCCCATTGGTGGACACAAGCACCTGCCCAGATTCAAGGAAAGAAGACTCATACTCCACCTCTCTGGATGAGTGGCAAAAATGTACAACCATCTTTAAGTCACTGCACTCATCTTTTGTGGGTCACTGATTAGGATTGTTTTTTTTTCTTTTTTCTTTCTTTCCTTCTATTTTAGAATCACTGTGATGTGCTTTAATCTACTGCAGTTATTACCCTTATTGATCTTCAAATTGTTTTATATTAGGCCAGTAGGAGATTATTTTTTCTTCCAAGTCCTTTAAACACCATTCTGGTTGGCTAAATGTTTCCTTGATTTCTGGTATAACAAGATGTTCTAAGCTCATCTGGTATATTCTCTGCCCCGCCATGTGGAATCCAAAGGGACTCAATCCCTCAATTTTCTTTCACCCTAATAAAAGCCTAATTCCATGTATGCTCATCCTTTTCCTCTTCCCTCCCCATTTCCATGGTAAAGAGTGTGAGTCATTCCAGAATCTTTTGGTTGCAAGCCACAGGAACAAAAGGCTCATCTAATTAAGCCTCCATATGTAGATTTGACTTGAGGCTAGCCATATGAGGGTGAACTTGACCTCCTTAATACTTCTGTGTGTTAGTTTCCCATTGGATTGAGTCAATCAGTGGAGTCCTAGGTTGGCCCAATTAGAGAAAATCCCAGGAAAAGCCTCTGGTCACAGAGAGAAGAGAAAAGCATCCCCAACCTCTCTGAACAGCAGGGTGTATAGATGTGAAGCTTGTGGTGGTCACCATCATGAATTAGGGTAACCTAGCTGAGGATGAAGCTGAAGATAATTAACAGAGCAAGAAAAAAAATATCACCACTACACATTTTAACCCATGTATAACCCAAGAAATTCCTTCCATCACACAAACCAGTCTTTGTTTGCTTTTCCATTAACTGCAATCTAAACCTCTTAACTACCATAGACTCCCTGTCCTCCAGAAAATTGCATTATTTCCTTGTATATAGTCAAAGAACTGATATAGAGCTTGCCTCGTTTCTGGAAGCAGATTGGCTTTCTGTTAAGTGGGTAGAGATGATTGAGTGTATTACTTTTTTGTTGTGATAAAATATACTTAACTTGAAATTTACTATTTTGACCATTAAGTGTACAGTTTAGTGGCATTAAGTACACTTACATTGTTCTGTAATCATTACCATCATCCCTCTTCAAGATATTTTCATCTTCCCCAACAGGAACTCTGAACCCATTAAATAAAAACTCCCCATCCTCGCTTCCCCTCAGACCTGATAATCGCCGTTATACTTTATAATTTTATAACTCAAAAAAGTACCTCAGATTAGTGGAATCATACAATTTTTGCCCTTTTGTGACTGACTTATTTCACATTTAGCATATACCTTCGAGGTCCATCCATGTTGTATCATGTATCAGAATTTCCTTCTTTGGGGGGCTAATAGTCTATTAGATGTATAACTACATTTTGTTTATTGAGCCACACATTGATGGACACCTGAATTGCTTCTGCTTTATGGCTATTGTGAGAATACTGTTATGAATATGAGCATACAAATATCTGTTCAAGTCCTTCCTTACAACTCCTTTAGGGTATATAGCCAGACTTGAAAGTGCTGAATCATATATTAAATCTATTTGTTTGTTTGTTTGTTTGTTTCTGAGAAACTCCCGTACTGTTTTCCACAACAACTGCACCACTTTACAGTCCCACCAGTAATACACAAGAGTTCCAAATCCTCCATATTGCCACCATCACTGATTATATTCTCATTTTAAAGGTCTTTGCTTCTGTGGTTTTGTTTTTTATGACAGCCATCCTACTGAGTGTGAAGTGTGTTTTTCTTTTCATTATTAATAATCTGCCCACCAACCAGGCAAAGGAAACCCAAGGAGGTCAGACCTTAGATACCAGTTAATGATGGCAGCTCAAAGAGGGAACACCTAGCTGAGCCTGGATCTGACAGATAGGGATACTCCCCAAGTGTTTGTTGAAAGAATGCATGAGTGGGCAACTTATTTTAGGTGAGCCTCTCCCCCCACTTAACAACAACAAAAATAAAACCAGAAAACTCAACAGAGGAGCTGGAAAGGTGAGGTGGGTGAGAGGCTGATGGTGAATACTGTTGGGGCACTGCTAGGTGACAGATGAGCAGGACAGGGAGTGGGGGGTCACTCCATGGTAAACTTTCTTAGGACCCCTGATCCTAGCACTCCAAATCCCTTCTGCATCATTTTCCCTAGTGAACTGCCTTTCTTTCTGTCCAGAACTCTCCTTGCTGATTTTTTGAAGTCCCAGCCTTCTGGAATAGCACATTATCATCAGAATATGAGCAATGGTCATGCTTTAGTTTACATCAGCAATATGTGGTGTTGTGCCACTCAAGTAGGGAGTCTCTTTAAAGTCCACGTCCTCCCAGTCTTCTGCAGGTGGAAGCCTTCACAGAGGCCTGAAAGTCAGCACACTTTCCTGAGAGCTTTATCCTTAGGATATGAGACCAGAGATAACAAAATCAATACTTCTCCCATTAGGAAGATCTCAGGGTGTTAAATTCTGAAAAAATTTCAGTAGCGTCAGGAACTCCTCGGTGCCTGGAACTTTCACCTTTCCAGGGCTGTATAGGCAATCAGAAATTTTTCTAAAGCCTGTCCAAACCACTTTGGTCTAGACACATAACTGGAAATCTCCTGAGAAGCCTCTTTCTGAAGACTGCTTTGTCTTTCTTTCTAGAGAGAGTGGAAATAGCAAGCAAACAACAAAGCAATCTCCATGATGTGATTTTCTCCCAAACAAAGAGGCCACGAGGAGGACTGGGGCTTTGCTGGGTTCCTGGCTCCTGTGCTCTGCTCTGGAAGCCCTGCATGCCATTTCCCAGCAGCTGCTTCCCCAGCCACTGGTGAACGCTCACTCTTCTATTTCTGTTCCGCTCATGCACATTCTGATCCACAATGTGCCCAGCAGCAGCCTGGAGAATCTCCCAGGTATATGTGGGCAACTCCATCCATTCTGATGAGGGAAGGAAGGAGAATCAGCCCCTACACCCAGTGGCAAAGGGTCCCAAATATCCAGTGAATTACTGGAATCTTTCAATATACCTTTCTATCCTAGATGGCTTCCCTGGAGAGTCCTACAAAGCATTTTATGAAGAAATAATATCAACTACATGAACTCTTCCAGAAAATAGAAGAGGCAGAAATAAAAAGGAAGAAACTACATGCAATAACATGGGTGGATCTCGCAAGCATTATGCTAATGGAAAAAAGTCAGGAACAACAGAGTTTGTCCATTTAAATATCATATAAAGGATTCCATTTATATGATATTTTAGAAGAATACAGAATTAAAGGAGTAAAGTCATATCAGTGGTTGTCAGAGGTGGGGGGTTAAGAAGTAAGTATTGGATGAAAAGAGGCACTTTGGTCTTTGGGGGTGTCCGAACTCTTCTATATGTTAATTGCATTGGTGGTTATGCCTATACATTTGACCAAATTCATTGAGATATACACTTAAAAGGAGTGAATTTTGTTTTATTAAATTATATCTCATTATTACTGACTTTTAAAACAGAATGAAGAAAGGAAACCCTGGCTTTCAGAGCATTACAATGTAATTTTTTTTTTTTTTTTTGGCACCAGGGATTGAACTCAGGGGTACTTGATCACTGAGCCACATCCCAGCCCTATTTTGTGTTTTATGTAGAGACAGGGTTACACTGAGTTTCTCAGAGCCTCCCTGCCATTGCTGAGGCTGGCTTTGAACTCGTGATTCCTCTGTCTCAGCCTCCCAAAGTGCTGGCATTACAGGCATGTGCCACCGTGCTCAGCTACAATGTAATTTATTAAAAACTAGTTTTAATGACAGTATGGTGGTAATGCCTATGATCCCAGGTGCTTGGCTGAGGCAGGAGGATCAAAAATTTGAGGTCACTCTGGGTAACTTAGTGAGACCCTGTCTCAAAATAAAATTTAAAAAAACTAGAAACGTTGCTCATGGTAGAGTGCTTTTTAGCAATCATGAGGCCCTGGGTTCAATCCTTAGTACCAAAAACAAAAATTTTAAAAAATCTAGTTTAAAACTACATTTTGCATTTACTGTTAAATACATGCATTTATGTATAAATAAACACACATATATATACATGTATTTTATTTTTGCCATGTAACCCCATTGTCCCCAAAGCCAGGACTAAGAACAGCTTCTCAGTTGGCCTCTGTCTCTGGTTGTGCCCACCCTCATCAATCATCTTTGTCCAAGGAAGTGACACTTCCCCAATCTCTGCTTGGGCATAGACACAGCAATGGCTCAGCCAAGGCCAGAGTCAGCACCTGAGTGGCTACTGAAGGGGTCTTTCCTATAAATGGGCAGTAGACTTGAGAATTATATGGTTATCATCTAAAATAATAGGAATGTTGTAATATTCAAGTGAGGTAATGTGCATAAAGTGCTGAGTACATAGTGAGACGTCAACAAATATAAACTCATCTTGATACTTTTACCAGCAACAGACACTCATTTTATCTCCTATCATCAGGCTCAATTTGGTTTTTCTGTGTCGTTAGTTACCATTTACTAGAAAAAGATTATGGCAGTCCCAGTCTGCAGACATGAGCAGCAGGGTGGAGGGCATCTGGACCTGAATATTGAAGAAAGAGGCCCTTACTCTTGTGTCTAGTATTATCTCCGTTGTGTCTAAGTCCAGGAAATGCTAGCATTAGTCTGACTTGTTTCAGTTATTCAACCAATATTTACTGAGCACCTAAGTTATGTCAAAGCTCTCTCATGTGCTGGGGATATAGCAGTGAACAAAACAGACAAAGCTCCTTGCCCTCTGGCTTTTTAATTCTAGCCCAAGGTGACCCATACAAAAGAAAATACTGACTTCACACCATCAGTCATTCTGCTCGAAGAAGTGACAAAAGGCTATAGGGCACCTCCTTAGCTTTTTTTAGTTTAGAAATTCTCTAATGTTAGATAGAAAAATATCCTGAAAGTGTAGAAGAGAAAACTTCACAGTCAACTGGAGTGGTACACTGAAACTAAAGAATAATTTAATGGGCTAAGAGGAATAAATTTGAAGTGATTCTACAAATTTCATAACCCAGCTCCAGACCTTAAGAGGGATACATAAAACTATTTTGTATGCAGAAGAAAATAAGCAATTAAAAGGACTGAATATATGATATTCCATGAAGAATAAAATTAATCCTAGGAACCATGGATGTGCTATCCTTCCTCAAGTACTTGCAGATCCAATTATAGAAAATATATAAGGCTATTCTATATACCCCTAGAAAATGGGAGCCACAGAGGGACATATTTTGGCTTAAAATGAAGAAGGAGCCTCTTACTGTCACAGAAGCCTTAAAATGGAATGGGTCACCTATGTCCAGGATGAGTTCTCCATCCTGGAGGTGTTGGGAGTCTTCTGAGTGGGAGTTCCATTAAACATAAACCCTGTAGTATTCACTGTGTACCTACTATGTTCCAGGCACATGCTCCTGGCCCTCAAGGACCTCTAGGTCCAGTGAAGGAGACACGTGATTAACCAATGGAATGATAGACATGGTGATAAAAAGGAGCCCAGGCCTGGGGTAACAGAGCTCCTGACTCTGAACAAGGGTCAAGAAAAGCTAACTACAACAGATAGTCTGAGATATGTTTCCAATAATAAACCAGAATCAAACTAGAAATCAAGGGCCTACAAAGGGTTGGACTAAAATTGAGGGTATCTACATAGACTCTTCTGGGGGTCCCTAGTGACAGGACTATGTGAGCAGAGTTTCAGATATTTCCTCTACTTCAACCAAAGCAGTGAATTTTAATCTTATATATCTCAGGAATCCACTTGAGATTTTCAATCAGGTATTCTCCATCTAAAAACATCAAATAAAAATACAATGAAGCCAGTAAAGCATGTTCCAAAATGTGTGCCTCCTAACCTGGGATATGCTATCCAATGTGACTCCACATTGGAAGTATAGAGATAGTTCATGGTAGGGAAGGGTTTCATGAGCCCCAGAATCAACCAGACCTCTTTATTTCTCCATTCAGCCATGCTAATGAGCACTGGCGTGGTACAATAAAAAGAAACTGAGCTGATTTTTTTCCCAAGGGGAATCCTCTGACTTTAGAGGAGAAATAAGAACCCAGCATATCCAAAGTGCTAAGTCACACGATGGTTTCTGAGCCATCACCACTCTGGAAGATGCTTCAGCACCAAGGACAGCACTTGCAGCTGCTCGTTCCTCCCCAAGGGACACCTAGCAGGAGAAGCCAGCTTCACCTTCCTCCACCCCTACCTTCCTGAGACCTGCTCTTGCAATTCTCCAGTTATGGAAATCCTGCTTCTACATTTAGCTTTCTTTTGGTTCCTATCTCACTAGAAAATCAGACTGGGCTGAACTTAATCATTTCCCATTTAACTTGAGCAAACTCTTATAATTCACAAGTATAATTAGCCTTAATAGCATGCTAAATATAAAGGTACACCACTCACCTCTAGGACATGATAAGTGAAAAGAGAGCTGAAGGAGGGGCCCTAATATTTTCTTCATTCTCCACTATCTGCCAAGAAAGCAGTTATTAAACCACAGGGGAGATGATCTTTTGATGGAAAGGGGGCAATCTGGGAGAAGAAATCTCACAGGTGAAGAAGAAAGTTTCTCTCACACTAAGAACAGCATAAGGTGCATTCTCCATTGTCGGGAGAGACCGTCACAAGTGACTGAGCAATTTGAGTCAATATCTGGGTTTTCAATACAAAAAATGATAGGTCAGAGGCAGGAGCACTGGGTGCTTGATCCACATCTTGAGGAAGGGTTAGTCAAGGCCCATCTTGAAAACACTCATTTCCCATCTCATAGGAGGAAGTATTGTATAATAGTAACTTGAATCTGTCTCCAAACATCAATAGGACACTCCTGCCTAGTCACTTGAAATCTCCAAAGTTCATTTTTTCCATAATTAAAATGAATATAATAACCCCCTTCTCTAGGGGGGTTGTTAAGAGAATTGAATGAGATAACCTGCAGGAACAAGCCCAGCTCCATGTTGGTGTGCAATTGGTTTTGAGAAATCAGAGCTCTTGTCCTGTTCACTTGCAAGAAATTGATTCTGTGCAGAGTGAAAACATACAGTTTCTAAGTGGCTTAATAATGACTGTCTAGAAAGCATAAGCCTCTCTCTCCATCTGCTCACTTTCTGCAAAAGTAGACAGACATGTTTGTTCCAGCATAATCCAAACTGGCCCTTGGCATCATCAACTCCACATGCTCCAGTGAAGTCAGAAACAGGTCAGTAAGTTTTGTGTAGGGGTCCTCGATGGCTCTTCCAAATCGCCAGTTTCTCAATTACAAAAGAAATGAGCCTGAAAAATGTCTATAGCTTAATCATTAAAGGTACTTTTGCCGAGAAACAAAATCCATAGCTTTCCTCCCTTAACTTGCCTCTCTTAACCTCCATTTCAACATGGAGGACTTGTTCAGTTCTTTCTCCAATTATTTGGATTTTTTTATCCACTATGTATCAGCTCCTGGAGGTCTTGGGGACTCATCTCTAGTGCCCAAACTTATTTAAGCTTGGAACATTTGTAGGGGAGGGAGAGGTTAAGAATGGAAAGAGATGATGCCATATGACCAGTTTCCCTGCACACACTTTAGAAAAAAACACTGCCCTACACATGCTCGCCGGAATGTGCATCTCAAATTTAAGAATATGAAAGATGAAGCGAAGTAATAACAAAGTACATAGACTTTGTCAAAAGAATTTCTGCCCAGAAAAAAATAGCAATTGGGGTCCCTGAGCAGTGGAGCCATACAGCTCACCCATTTCTGCTCCCATAGATAACAGGTCTCAGGCCCTTCTCTCCAGAAGCCTGCCATGAGACAATTGGGTTTCTTCCACCTTTCTTGGGTTTAACCTCCACCAGCTTCCCTGGAAATGCAAATTGAGAGCAGCTGGCCAGCCTCTGTCACCCTCTTGGGCAGCCTTGTTGCTCTATAGCTTCCTTATCATGAAAATGCCTCCTGAGGCATTTACAACTTCTTGGGAAGCCTCTTTATCAGCAAAATTCATTGCTGTTCAGAGGTGAATGAGAGATGGAAACTCAGCCTGCTGAGTTTACCCTTACCTGCTGTCCTGTCCCTCCTCCTCGCTAGACTCTGCATATACGCCCTGCTGGCCTATTGCTATTTATGGACCAATTGCATTTCTATCCTCCAGGCAAAGCCCTGCAGGGAGGCTGCGGATGGGCTGGGCTCACAACATTCCGCTCGGGGGAGCAGCCCTTCTTTTCTGGCCACCTCAGGACTATTGGCACCCTTTCAACAGATCTTCTGTGTATCAAGGGCTGACTCTTGATCTAACCAGCAGCCACCATTGTTCCTTTGAATGGGGAATTAGGGAAGAGCACCATGGACCATCCAGATACTGAGATGGACATGTCCATTGGCAGCGTTGCTGAGTCTGATGGGGACAATACAAGCAAAGCCGCTTCATAAGCCTTCTACAAAACACAGAATAAAGCATATACTTGACAGCCCTCTTGACACAACCCACTGTGTTGTGTTCACACACAGTACAGTTTAAGTGTATGGACTGTGGAATAGAGTGGGTTCATCTCCCAGTGCTGATATTTGTCCCGCACTCAGCCTAACACTGTGACTTAACCTTCCCTGTGCCTCAATCTTCTCATCTGCAAAATGGGGATAACAATTAAACCCATGAAACTGGTTAACTACGTTAACTACATGTAAGCACTTAGGACAGTATGGAGTATTGGACACCTGACAAGCTAGCTGTTATAGCTCCTCTCTTAGGAAGTGTGCATGGAGAATCTCTGGTGTGTACTTCCCAACTAGGAAGTGCCCCATCTTGTTAATCTGCAGACACTAAGCCATGTTCACTGAGGCTGTGGGTGCAACGGGGACAGAGTCCTCAGTGCAGGAAGCAGGCATTATCCTCAGCAGTTGAGAATTGAAGAGATAATGATCATCCTCAGCTCAGATACAGCCTCACCAGGGACTTTGCTGCCAGTAGCAGCAAGTAACTCTTGGCTTATCCTAAGTGCAAGTATTCCAGGAAAGTGCAATCACGAGGTGTCCGGTTAGCTCTGCCTCCAAGTGTATCTCTCTACTATTTTATCCTTCTACGCTGCCTGTCCCCCCAAGCCCATCCTCCATCCTCCCGCTCCCTCTTCAAGATTCTTCCCACTGCCTCCCTTCATACACTCTGCTTCCTCCATATGCAGCACCAGAGCAAGCTTTGACACACATGAATCAGATCAGATGCTCCCTTGTCTTCCCAGATGCTGGGAATGAGGTCCTGGACCACAATTCAGCAGTTCTTTCTCCTGGCCTCTCCCCAGACTCTTTACTTGCCTGCTGTGCAGCCTCCATGGGCCTCTCCCCAAACTCTTTGCCTGCCTGCTGTGCAGCCTCCATGGGGCTCCTCAAAAGCTCCAAGGTCTGTGTGGCCCTGCACACATGGCCACAGGGCATAGAAGGATCCCTACTCTACCTGGGTCTCCCTAGGTCTCCTCTGAGCACTTTCCCAGGTTAAATCTGACTTCCTCTGTTATACTGTCTCTTATACCTCCTGCTCTTCACTCTGCATGAGTCCAGTACTAAGCCTGTATTTATTAACATGATTATGTGTCTGTTGTGCATGCCCTGTGGTACACCCAGCATCTCTGAGAACACTGGCCAGGTCTGTCCTATTTACCATTGTAACTACTGTGATGCGCTCAGCTCAGTAAGTGTTGGTTGAATGAACAAAATAGAGCATGATCTCTGAAATCAGAGGCAGCCAGTAAAGGAAGCTCCTGGGGCTCCAGGTATCACAGCAAGAGCCATCTCACAGCTCCTCTGAATCAGTACAACTGGTCTGGGGGAAAACCTAATTTGAAAGGAGTTATTGGACTTGGCACATAAATGTGATCCAGGGGTCTTTGCAGAGATTACAAATTAGTGGTCCAAGAGCCCACCCAGTTAGGCCCATAGACTAGGTTTCTTTTACTAGCATTATTAATAATTTTCAAAAAAATTAATAAGCAGAGTTCCAGATTATTCTGAAAAGCTAGAAGAGTCAGCAAGGGCAAGCTCACGTGTCCACGTGGCAGCAGCCCACAGGAACTATCTACTGCCCCCTTCTGATGAGGATGAGCTCTCCAGCTCCCACCACGCCTCCCTACCTCCCTGGCTCCTCCGCAGGTGTCTGAGTTTTCCACTTGCAGCTGTTGTGGCTGGAAACATGAGTCTCACTGATGAGACAAAGGGGCAGCTTCCTGGAAACAGCCTGCTCTCAAAGTTGGGCCCACAACCTTCTCTGATTTCATTCTGTGGGATGATCCTAAACCAAAAGACATCAGGAAGCCCCTGATGGTGGGTCCAGAAACTGTTCCTTGATTCTGCCTCAGTTTCTCCATCTGAGAAGGTAGACTACTCCCTTGGGGTGGCAACTGAGAACCCTGGCTCGAGCCCCATCCACCGCACTACCTGCTCATCAATTCTCGTTTGCTCCTCTTTCTCTGAGAGCCTTCTCCTGTGTCCCCATCCTCCTGTCACCCCACCTCTGCTCAGGAATGAAGCACTCACAGTGGCAACCATGTTAAGTGGGTAACTCTGATCAGAAGATCCCCGTCCCCTGCCACTCTGGGGATGGAACCCAGGGACACTTACCACTGAGCTACATCTCACAGCCTTTCTATTTTTTTATATTGAGATAGGGTCTCACTAATTTTTTGTGGCAGCTGGTCTCAAATTTGTGATCCTTTGGCCTCTGTCTCCTGAGAAACTAGGATCACAGGCATGTGCTGCCATGCCCAGGCCCCTGCCAGGTACTTTTATCCTCATGACAGATACCCACCATTCTTCACTCCCCTATAGTAGATTTCCACATCCTTGTCACCAGGGCCTCCTGATGGGTGAAGTGTGCTTGCATAAGCCTTGACCCTGAACTGGTTGCATAACTTGCTTGGGTCAATGGGATGTCACCAGAATGACATTGGGCTTGGTGGCTGGTCTTGACTCCTGTGCTTTACCACCACATGAGAGCAGCATGCCCATGCCCAGCGCTAGCCCACAGGTCCAAGGAGGATGGGAGACACAGGAAACCACCCCTGTGCACAACCTACACCCACATCTTGCATAGCCCAGCCCAGCCCAGCTCAAGCTCTATCAGCCTATCCCCGCTCTGCTGCTCTGCTGACCTGCAGTCATGTAAGGGAGAATAAATGTGGTTTTAAGCCACTGAGTTTGGGGATATTTGTTACACATAGAAGTTAGTAGTTCCACGTATTATATCATTGAAATTTTGTGAATTGCTTTGACCTTGTACCCTCCTTTCTTGGTACATACAAGGTCACTTCCTCAGCCTGACCTGGTGTGTGATGACTGGAGAGGTGCTGGGCACCTGCCTGCAAAGACAGGGGTGGTTTCTCTGAGGAGGATGGGCAGACTCACTGAGCCCTGAGCCCCTGGGCTTATAAGTGTCTCTGGTTTCACATGTTTTTTCTTCATTTCCTTTTCCCTTTGGTACCATGAGCCACCCAGGAAGCCACCTCCTTGTACCTCTACTTATCACATCTGAGTAGATGTGAAGGAAAGAGCTCAACATCCGCTCTGTGGGTTCATGTCAGTGTGACCTTGGACACAACACAAAACCCAGACCAACAATGTCTCCCACTTCCAAGGCCTTGGGGGAAATCGTTTAGTCCCATGGGTCCCTGTTTCCTTATCTATAATACCTGCTTTGTGGTTTCATTGGGGGAATTAAATGGTTTAACACACATGAAATTCCGAGGAGGTTATCTGACCAATAACAAGCTCTTGATAAGGCTGTTTGGGTCTTAAAAATTAGATAGTTCATGTGAGGAAAAAAAAAAAAAAAACCAGGAAAGTTCTGAACACATAGTAGATTCACAACAAAGTCCAGCTCTATCCATCCCTGCATCCCAATTAACACTAAAAAAGGCTATACCTCTGAATGTGCAGGACTAAAACCATAGTCAAGGTCACTTTAATTAGATCCCAAATAAGAATTTCACACTTTTGGGAGGGGGGGGCGGAGATTCTTATTTTTAATTAGGAAGTCCTTCTGGCCTCAAAATTCCTGCAGTAAAAATCTAGAGGTTCTTTAGAATCCACATGTTCAAAACAGACTGACCATCTCCACCCTTTTCTCTACTCCTCCTGGGTCCTCTCTGGGACCCCAGACTCAGTGAATGGCACTTCCATCTACCCAGACATCCAGCTAAAGGAAAGGAAGCCTCCCTGGGCTCTCTCCATCCTTCTTATCCCACACTTACTTAGTTCCCAGGGCCCGTCACCAACTGTCTCAGGGGAGAATCTTTGCAGCTGTAACCAGATGATGGCGGTCGCCTCCTTGCTGATCTCTCAGGCTCAAACTTTGCTCCTCTGTATGACAGGCAGGAAGATCCTTCCAGATCACACCCTAGTCCCTGCTGGCCCTCCACATCACCTAAGTGCTGTTCAAGTTTCTTTAGAAGTACAAATGTTGTCTTCTCTAGTGCCTCTTCTCTCCATGTACATGAATTGTGCCTTTGTCCCCAAAGCAAACTGCTGCTGCTTCCTCATCTAATCCTTGAGTGTCTCAACCCTGGGACATTGCTTATACTATTTCCCTGGCATAGATGGACCTTCATGGTAACCAGCCTCTAAGATGACCCTTAATGATCCCCACTTCCTGGTCAAATAAGATACTGCAGACGTGACTGTGTGGTTTCTGAGGCTAAATCATAAAAGACATGCAGATTCTGCCTTCCTCTCTTCCATTACAGGCCAGGTGAGCCAGCTGCTCTATTCTGAGGACTCTCAAGCATCTCTCCAGAGAAGCACACAAGCAAGGAGATGAAGCCTCCTGTCAATAACCACAAGTGAGTCCACCTGCAAGCAGATCCTTTCCCCAGTCAAGTGACTGCAGCCCCATCTGGCACCTTGACTGCGACCTCATGAGAGGCCCTGACTAGGATGCTCCTGAATTCTACAGCCTGTGAGAAGGTCAATGTTCACTGTTGCCTTAATCCACTGAGTTCGGGGATAATGCCTTGCATAGTCACAGATAGCTAACCATACTCTTTCTCCTAGTTCTTGCATCTTGTAAGCATCTTCCAGATTCTGGACAGCCATAAGCTCCTAAAGGAAGCTATTTCTGGCCATCCCCAGATGGTTAAGCATCCACATTTGTGCTCAAAGCATCTTCCGGCGGCACCTCTCATGATACACTTTGCTTTTCCTTCTTCCCTACTAGACTCGGGATGCTTTAGAGCAATGGCCAGGGCTTGTCTTGATTCCCTTTCAGTTTCTAACATGCAGTTAGAATCTATCTACCTCTGGTGACTGAATGGGGCTGAAAGAGCCGGGAGTGGACCAAGAGTCAGTTCCTCCCAGCCCAGTCAGTGTTTCCTGTGTTTCCCATAGAATTTTCAGTCTCTGTATTTGCATCCAGGAAGTAGTTTTAGGGGGAAAATATCTGCTTCTTTCAATCACTGTAAGGATTGCATTTGACCTCTCTCATGGAGCCTCCACTTAGAAGCTTCTCCCACTCTATGGTGCCTGGTGACCCAGCCCTTTTCTGGGGAAACCTGCTGGGTTTTCCTTCCCTCCTGAGCTCACTTCTTTTCTTCACCATTCATAATGGACCCAAGAGGACATGTCACGGAAACTCTTGCACCTCTATCACCTCTAGAATGACCCTTCAGCTCACTTTCTGACTGCTGTAGCTTAAAGATGTAAAGAACGAGGCAGCTAACCCATCTTCAGGGGTGGAGTCGAAGTGAGCTACACAGGCCTCCAGACACAGCAGAGTCAAACGTGGGCTGCTCCTTCCATCCTAGGGTCCCAGCGAGCCTCAGGTGCTATACACTCCTTCCCAGGCTTGTGGAGGCTGCCAGCCCAGCTTCAGGTAAGACTTATCAACCACAGTGCTCAGAGGAAGGCTATTTAAACAGGTATTTCAGAGGAACAATCATCTGAAGGCTGGAGCCAAAGGAGTGCATCTTCCCTCCCTCCCTTCCTTCCTAACTGATATATAGTGATTATACATATTTATTGAGTACAGTGAGACATTGCACTACGTATATGCTGTGTAATGATCAGATCAGGGTAATCGTCACATCTGTCACCTCAGACATTTATCATTTCTCTGAGTATGTTCAGAACATTTGAAATCCTCTCTTCTAGCTATTTTGAAATACTCAATTAGTTGCCATCAACCATAGCTATCCTACCGTGCTATGGAACATTAGAATTTACTCCTCCTATCCATCTTCATTCCTGTACCCATTCAAGTACCATTTCTTATGGTCCCTGTGGCCCAAGCTTCTGCAGCAACATCCTTGCTGGTTTTGTGGCTCTTGCTCCTATTTCCTCTGGTGAGCATCCAGAGAGGCATTGTTCCTAACCTCCAGTGGGCTGGGATTGAAGCCTGAATTTCTAACCATGAGGGCAGGACCACCAGAGCCTGGTGAGCTCTCCACCTCACCTCTCCTGCTCCCCACTGCTAATCGCCCCTCAGTCTGCAAACTCAACCCACCTTAAACCAAACTCAAATCAGGTCTTCCTCTTAGGTTCCCTGTTTCTTCCACAGTGGACCCTCTTGGCCCCATAGAACCATGTCTTCTATACTCTGTATTTACAAATCCTATTAATCTCACTTTGGGTTGCCTCTTGTGTTCGTCCTTTCTTCTCTAGACATGATTTGGCTTAGGACTTCCATGCACAAAGTATGGCAATGACTTTACCATGGTGCTTCTTGCCCCTGGATCCACTGCCTTTGTCCAGGACTCTGGGTTGCCTTTTCCTAAAGTTTGTGTATTATTGCTATGGGCAAAAATCCCACAACCTATAAGATTTAACTGCATTGGTTTGTATGATGCATATGAGAAACAATACCAGGTTCTCCAAGAAGGTTCTCCAAGAAGACCTATACTGGTTTTCTATTACTGTTGTAACAAATCATTACAAACTTTGTGGATTAAACATTGCACATTTATTGTCTTACAGTTCTGGAGGACAGAAGTCCTAAAATCAAGGTGTTAGCTGAGCTGCATTCCTTCTGGAGGCCAAACGGGTAATCAGTTCCTTGCTTCACCTGGCTTTTAGAGTCCCCCTGCATCCTGTGGCTCATGGCTCCTCCTCTGTCTTTAAAGCCAGCAGTACAGAATCTTCCAGTCCTGTTCTCTCTGCTCCTATCTTCCCTCTGCTTACTCTAACATTGATCTCTCCGCCTCCGTCTTGTGAGGACCCTTGTGATTACACTGGGACTTAACCCCATAAGATCCAGGATAATCTCCTCATATTAAGATCCTTCACTTGATCACATCAATAAAATCTCTTTTGCAGATATAAGGTAAAGTATCCACAGATTCTATAGGTTAAAACATGGATATTTTCGGGGTCTATTCTGATTACCACAAAGCCCTAACTCAGCTCTTGTTTCGACCCACCCATCCCAATTATTCTTGGTACAGAAAAATGATTTTGTAATCTGAGCCAGGCATTGCAGGCATACCCATGAGTATGCTCCACTGCTATCCCTTAGAAACAGCCATTCCTTTCATTCAGACACTTTAGGGAGCAAAAGAATGTAGCTTCAGTTGAATGTGCAGCTACATTGATTCATTTAGTCAACATTTACTGACTGCTTTGTACTGGACCCTGTGAGGAGACAGTCCTTCCTTTGAGAGGCTTATGGTCTACTTATTTTCTCTATGTCTTGTTGTTTTAGTCACCTTTTATGTTGCTGCATCCATAGATCTGATGAGAACAATTTTAGAGAAGGAAAAGTTTATTTGGGGCTCAGGGTTTCAGAGATCTCAGTTCATAGACGGCCAGCTCCATTGCTATGTGCCCCAGATGAGGCAGCACATGCTGGTGAAAGGATGTCACAGAAGAAAACGGCTGGGGACATTGCACCAGGAAGCAGAGAGAGTTCCTCTCACCACGGACAAAATATACACCCCAAAGGTATTCCCTCGGTAGCCCACCTCCTCCAGTCATGCCCTATCTACCTACAGTGACCACCCAGTTAATCCTAATCAGGGGATTAATGCACTGATTAGGTTAAAACTCTCATAATCTGATCATTTCACCTCTAAACTTTCTTGCATTGTCTCACACATGAGCTTTTGGGGGACAGTTCATATGTAAACCATAACACTTGTTCACATCTTTTCCCTGATACACAGCTCCACTCCTGGTGAATGGAATGTGCTCAGTGAAATAAATGGAGCTGAGACATTGCTCAGCATCATCATCCTCCCCTACATTCTTTCTCCTCTCATCAATCCTTTCACCACTCATGCTTCTCCCATTAGACTTGGACCCTAGCTGACGGCAGGAGATGTGGGCTGTGTCTGTATGTATGTGTCTGCTAAAGAGTATGACTCTAAAGCCGAGTCTGATGACTGGAGATGGCTCTCCCCGGGATACTACCCAGCAAGATGCCTGGGTCACCATGCCCTATGATTTGGATCCATAAATACTTGTTGCGTAGAGAAAGTGCCTGCCAGATTGTGCAGACACAGGAGTGACTCCACATGCACAGGAATGAGTTTCTGTGGATAAAGGCACATTAAATATTTATTCCCAAGAAACTGTAGCGTTTTCTCCCACAGGGGAAGAAGTTAGAGGAAAACACTAGAATGGCTCTGTCAGGAGTGAGAAACAGCAGCAACAAGAAGTGCTTGTAAACAGTATCCACGGTCATGTTTTGGTGATCAAGAGGTCCAGGGAACCATTCATTTGTTCAACAAATGCCTTTGGAGTGCCCACTGCATGCCAGGCACTGTTCTGGGCACTGAGAAATCTTTAGTAAATGAGACAGTCATTATGCTCCTGCAGAATTACTTTGGTTGAGGTAAGAGCGGTGCTGGGGAGTGGTCATAGCTGACATTTACTGAGTGCTAACTATGTACGAAGCACTGTACTAAGTGATTTACCTATGTTAACTTCTTGTCATCTGGAGACTGTTCTTTATTTTTGCTTTATAAAGGGGGAAACTCGGCATGGAACACTTGATTAACCTCCCCAAGATGGAAAAGCTTCAGGTGGGTAAGTTGGGATTTCCTTGCAGAGAACATGATGCTATGATCTTACACCAAGCTGTCTCTTGGTTCCTTCTTCTCATGTTAGAGGTGGGGAATCTAGGAGACAGCTTGGGTCTTCCAAGAATTAGAGCAGAGAAACAAACTCTGTGTCTTCTGGGAGGAGGGGTTAGGAGGCAAGAGAGAGAAGCTGAGAATGAACAGGAAGAGGACAATACTTTGTACCCCCCAGTGGCCTCCATGATGTCTGAAGTCCCAACACAGGGTCTTTTGGACAAATGCTGCCATGTTCTTTGTTAATTAGCCTTAGTATGAGTACAGCTAACTTCTTTTGTATTTCTTCTAGAAGCCAGGAATGGAGTAGACACTTTGTTCATGATATCTGCTGTGGTTTGAAGGTGTCCTCCCAAATTAATGTGTCAGAAGCTTAATCCCCAATGCAACAGGGTTGGAGGTGGCACCCAACAAGAGATGAGTGGGTCAGTGGGTCCCTCATGAATGGATCAATGACCTTATCCCTGGAACAGGTCTGTTATCTCAAGTGTAAGTTGTTTAGAAATGAGCCAAGCCCCTTCTGCCTCCTCCTTTGCACCCGCTCACGTACCTTTTCTCTTTTGTATGTTTCCACCATGTGGAATGAAAACCCTCACCAGATGTTGAAGCAAGGCCTTCGGATTTCCCAGCCTCCAGGACTGAGAGTGGACTGAACTCCTTTTCTTTGTAAATGACCCAGTCTGTGCTATTCGGTTATAGCAACAGAAAACAGACAAAGATATTATTATTTAATTGCTATATCAATACTATGGAGTCAATAAAACACCATTATCAAAGGATAATGTCAAGTTAGACTAATGCCTATGGAAGGATTCCAATCTGGGTATGTAACTCTGGCTAATGCTCTTTGCATAACCTCCTGATTTCTTTTATGGTCTGCACCATCTATACTGTTTAAAATATTCAAACTTGTTGACCCAGGATATCTGCTGCTAAGAATTATGTTTTAGAAAATAATCAGATAGGTATAAGGATGGTTGTTATAATCTTATTGACCATAGCAAATTTAAAATGTTGGAGAACAGAATATCTCAAATATCCAAAAACAGGAAACTAATTAAATCAATTATGAAGCACATTTAATAAAAATCCATGTGATACTCTCATAAAATGTATGTTTAAGCATAGAGAATTGTTCTGCATATAGAAGACTAAAATAAATCTGCTTGTGAAATAAATGTAGAAGCTCGAACACACATGGTTCAAATTAACAGGAATAAAAGCCTGATGGATGTATACCAAAATGTTAATTGTGGTTACCTGTTCATGGTGATTTCTAAAGGATTTTCAACTTATTGTTTGTTTTTTGATATGATTAATTTTTTTCTGCAACATGCATACATTGCTCTTTTGGTCAGGAAAAAACTATTAAGATAAATGCAAATAGTTAGAAACATAAAAAACCTATTTTGACATTTACTTTTAAGACGAATATTTGGCCTCTCAGATGTTATGATCTTAGAATAGATTTTTTAAAAAATGATCCAGTTCCAGTGGTTAAATTGAGAACTCATGACAAAAAAAAAATCGAACAGTTGAGGAAATTGATTTGTGGAATGACTTTTTCCCCCTTTTTGAAAACATTTGAGCTCTGAGTTATCAATCAAATTATGTGCAACCTTTATGGTAGCAAAATCACTGGACCATCTCAAAACTGCATGAGATGGATATGGCATCAGATTAAAAGCTAAGCCCTTGCCTATGAAGAATTTGTAACTGACTGAATTAACTGCAGACCAGCTAATCTGTGGTGCTACAGGTCTGGAGTCAAGGTTGCTATGATGATCCAATGCACATCTCTAGCAAGAATGATTGCTGTACATGGAAGTCAGGATCTTGTTTATACTTCCCTTAAGGTCAGTCTATGAGACTTCAGACTTTGAGTCATGAGAAAATACAGGCTGAACTGGAATCATCACTAAGACAAACAAGTGCATAATTAAATATGCATCAGCAATAACGCATTTAATGCAAGGAACGTAAATACATAATTCCTCTTGGCAATAGAATGTCAAAGAAACCTCAATACCTAGTTTGATTATTGTGCTTCCATATTGCACACATTCGCTATGGTCTTTAGCCAAAATCAACTTTTTTAACTCTCAACTCCAAGCTGGAGGGCCCATGCCCCAGAGAAAAAAGTCCTTGAGAGCTTTACCTTCTTCCTTGTGTGCAATGACTGGCTCTTATTCTTGATTTTCCACACAAATCTGTCGTTTTCATTTTCTTTCTAAATATATATATATATATAAAATTTTTTAAGTTTCAAGTTCTTCCATCAGAAACATGAGCTCCTCAAGGACAGAAATCACCACTGATGCAATTCTATGTACATCACGACAAAATGAGACAAATGAGGTTAATATCTGGGAAACGTGAAACTCCGCTTTTCATCTTCTCCTATATAAATGGTGTTTCTCAGCAGCCAGCCAGCCATGATGGTAGGGAGAGAACACGGCATATGGGGAAATCCCTTTTAAATAGGAACCATAAGTAGAAATCCCACCCTTGGTGGATAAAAGAAGGGGAAAGTAAAATAAGTAGAAAAAGCAGATGGTGAGAGTCTGCTCTGAACTCCCTCTGTGGGCAGAAAGGATTGTAGATAGGCTGAGGGGAAACTGCAGGCAGGGGGCTTCTGTCCTGCTTCCTGTGCAGGGCTCAGGAGGCCAGAGGCAAACCTGGGGAGACCTTGAATAAGTCCAAGTGGCAGTTCAGCACAGGAGACAGGAAGAGACCTGAATTAGCACTCCCATCTGTGCTCACCACTATGGACATGGAAGAGACTCAGGTTTGTTGAATGAACGAGTTAAACTTTATTGTCTGGCTTGTGAGCCTTACAATAGTTACTGCTGTGCCTTTCACCCTGCCAGCCTGCCTCAGCCTCTGGTTCGCTTGCCTTTTGCTCAGGCTGAATCTGGTGCAAGAACACCAAGCCCACCACTTCTCCAGCTTTGCTAATCTATGGAGTCCAGTCCTGGGGCATCCTCACCAAGGGTCATCACTGAAGAGGCCAGAGAGCCCCTCTCTATTACCACCCCAAGAGCCCCTCAGCTAGTGATCAAACCCCATGTGCTCAAAAGTCTTCAATCCACCTCAGGTGGCCACAGGTATTTGTCTTATATCTGAGCACAGTAGTCACCCTGCTGGGAAAAACAGCAGACATTGTATTCTGATGCGTGCATTCTCAACCCAAAGAATCAAATCAAACATTCCACTTACCATCTCTCCACTACTACTGCAGGAATCGATTCTGCTCCCCAAATATTTATGACTTGTGGGATGTAATACAACTGTCTGGCTCGAGCACAGTTCTGAGAGACTCCAGCCATGTTTTGTCTTAAAACCTGTTACCAGGAGAGAAGGTTGTTCTATCAGAAGCAGGGACACGAACAAAATCTATACCATTTGCCTTCCAGCCACTGAGGCCTCTTGAGATTCATGGCCACTGAATGTGTGCATTTCGTCCATGCATCTGGCCCTCCACCCCACTAATATCAAGGGGGCAGGCCCTACCAAAATTGCTCGATTTTGGAGAATATGTAATACAGAGACCCCTCCAGCAACTGATGACTTGGGGTGGGTTGAATGATGGGCCCTCAAAAGATAAATGTATATTCATGTCTTGATCCCCAGAAATTGAAATGTTACCTTATATGGCAAAAGAAAAGATAAGGTTATGAGGATCTTCTGAGGGGCTCATCCTGGGTTATCTGGGTGGGCTTTAAATATAAGCGCATACATCCTTGTAAGAGAGACAGAGAAGAAATGCAGAAGAGAAGGAGTCAGATACTGCGGTGAAGACTGGATCCACCCAAACCTAGGAAGGCTAGATTTGGGTGGATTTCAGATCACTGGCCTTCGGGACTGTGACAGGATAGATTTATGCTGTTCTAAGCCACTGGGTTTGTGGTCATTTGTTACAGCAGTCACAGAAATTAACACACCACTTAAAAGAGGAAATGTCACAATTAGCCTTTCCCGGAAGTCCTGGGGACCAGGGACATGGGTCTTTTCAGGCTTTTCCCTAGGAATAAAACAGGAGACTCTTATAAAGGCAGATACAGAGGAGTTTAGAACTAGTGCCAGTGGGGCAGAATAAACCCACATACACTTCACTCGGGAGGGGAAAGAATTTTCTCCCTACCCTTCTTCATGGAAAAGATTCTTCCCAAATGTAGCTAACATGTGAGAGTCTGCTCTGAACTCCCTCTGTGGGCAGAAAGGATTGTAGATAGGCTGAGGGGAAACTGCAGGCAGGGGGCTTCTGTCCTGCTTCCTGTGCAGGGCTCAGGAGGCCAGAGGCAAACCTGGGGAGACCTTGAATAAGTCCAAGTGGCCATTCAGCACAGGAGACAGGAAGAGACCTGTGAGCATGGTAACACGTGAGCATGTTTCCAATCCCATGTTCTTATAGAACAACCTTCTCTCCTGGTAACAGGTTTTAATGTTTCAGTCCATTGCTTTGGGCCTCACATTCTTCCAAAATGTGAGCATGCTTCCAATCCCATTTATACTTTCTACCATTCATACTTTCTCCCCCCAAAGTCACCAGTCCAAGAGGTCACGTCATAGCAGTTCAGGCAGAGGAAGCCAGGGCCCAATTCTGCAGACGGATGATCTTCGGGATGACTCCAGGTGAATGTCTTGTGAGGCTATTGCAATCCAAGGTTACCTGCCTCTGGAAGGGCAGTGGCTCAGATCAGGGGTACCTGGTGGACCACAATTCATGCCAGTGCTGGAGGAAGCAGGCAGCACAGTAGCCCCAGGCTCTGACCTACTGAGGGAGTATAGTCCTCTCTCTGCGATCTAGTTGAAGGTTATGCTTGCCTAATTTAGTTTGAATTTCTTGATGGATAGATACTGAATTTTGTTAGATTTTTATTGCTATAACTAATACCTGAGATAATCTACACATAATATAAAAAGGTTATTTTTTTCCATGGCTTCAGAAGTTTCAGTCCATTGCTTTGGGCCTGGGTCAGCTCTTCATGGCAGGAACACAGGACAGAGCAGACCTTTTCCCCTTGTGGCAGAGATGAAAAAAAAAAGGAGGGAAAGAAAAGGATAAAAGGCCAGGGTCCTAATATCACCCTTAAGGGCACATTCCTAACAACCTAAAGACCTCCCATAAAGCCCCACCTCTTAAAGTGTCCAACACCTCCCAATAGTACTATTCCAGGGACCAAGCTTTACTACATGGACCTTTGGGAAACACTTATCCAACCCATAGCATGACGTATTTCCATCAACCAATGTGAGATCCCCGCTGGTGGTATAGAACATTTTGATACTGTGCACAATATGCAGATGGTAAGATGCTACTCCTCAAGGACCAGGACTCCTACACTGCACCAGCCACATTGCCCATAACTTCAATCCATGCCTTTTCTCTTCCAACATTTATTCTATTGAATGGAACCCCCTGAAATAGCTCCAGGTGAAGGACATGACATAGACAGCCAGCAGTTTACCAAGTTGTTGGAAATCACAGAATGATTGATGCAGAGCTGGGCACTGAGAAAGGCCACAAGGGGCTATGGAAGCCAGGAGCCCCCGAAATGGTTCCTGGTCAGTTAAGAGAAGTCAGAGGGCTTGACGAGGCTTGAGAAGTGCAGAAGGAGGTGCTGCAGGACATTCAGGTAACCATTTCTCTCTAGCTTTCACCCAGTGTAGTTTGGGACTCCTCCATGATTTTTCAATAATTCCTATTTCTACTCACCCAGGAACATGCCATGTGAAGTTCCTTGTGAGACATAGCCAGATTGTAAATCAATCTGTGAACCAGGGAGAATCGACATTTGGGATTTTTGATTTAGGGGTGCATGTTGGAAAGCTCTGTTTGTTTTGCAGATCCATGATGTGTTAATATGCATGGTGTGGGTCCTCTGGCTGGTAACCCCCTGGCCTCCACTCATGCCTCATTTTGGCTGCAGCAGAGCTGTCTGCTTAGCACTTTGAGGTGCCTCCAGGGACCCCCAAGGATTTCACAGAGGCCACGTGGCCTATGTTTTAAGACAGTTCATCTCACACAGACTCTCTAAGCTTTGTGAAAATCAAACCAAATGCTTTTATGTTTTGCAATAACAGATAAGCACAAGGAAACTTGGTTTCATTTATATAAATTCTAGTTCAATTTCTGTCTGAGCATCAGAGGCCCCCATGGAATAGGGGAATTTCCACCACCAGGAAAGAGATTTATCCAAAGCCAGCAGAGACAGTGTGGTCAGCTTAGAGAACCAGATTTGCTCTCCCAAGCACCCACCTTCAGAGCCAAGGGGAGGAAGAGGTAGAAAGGGAGAATGAACTGCCAAGCCATGGCCAGGGGTACGAAGAGGCAGAACGCAGCAGGCCTAAGAAGTGAGTCAGGGCAGGCTGCTCAGCACTGGAACTGTGAATCCATAGAACCTAACTAAAGATGCCAGACAGTTTGACCAACATAGCTGAAATAGCTAATAAAACATGTGTGAGTTCCAAAATGTAAGTATACCTACCTGACTTAGAGAGTTTGTTGATCATTAATATCACCCACTATTCTTTGGGTGTTGTATCAGATGGATTTTCCTCTTCTCCCAATATTTTGAAAATGTTATTCAGGAACGTTATTTAGAAAATGTTAATCCTAAGCCGGGTGCGGTGGCTCAAGCCTGTAATCCCAGCACTTAGGGAGGCTGAGACAGGAGAATCGCGAGTTCAAAGCCAGCCTCAGCAATGGCGAGGTGCTAAGCAACTCAGTGAGACCCTGTCTCTACATAAAACACAAAATAGGGCTGGGGGTGTGGCTCAGTGGTCGAGTGACCTTGAGTTCAATCCCCAGTACCAAAAAAAAAAAAAAAAAGAAAAAAGAAAATGTTAATCCTAAAGAAAATAAAACAAATAATATTGGAAAAACCCATCTGTATTAGGAACATGTTTTGTTACCTAATTTTATCACATATGGCTGCTCTCTCTCTAGTGGTTTGCCAAACCATTTGAAAGTTAGGTACAGACACCAGGGCATTTCACCAGCAAACACATACCAATTGTTTTAAAGTTTTTGAAAACTTTATTTCATTACCAAAAATAAATTTACGATAAGCACAAAACTTACTTATGAAGATTCCACAAGCAATGTGTTGTGTTCCTTGCCCATGGAGTATTGACTGGCAAATTTTCACTCAATACAATTTGAAACAGAACACTGAATCTTTTTAGATGTACTGGAATCATAGATTCTCCACAAGAAAGAAGAGATCCAAGTATCAAATCTTCAGCGATGCAGTAGTCATATAGAAGAAGAATATCTGTCCCCAGCTGGGGTGCAGAAGGCTGGGGAGGCCCCAGGTGGTGAGAGGATGTGGTTGGGGAAGGGAGACAGGGAAAAGGGTCAGCACTGGCTGCCTGTTTGCCCCCTCTGAGAGTGTGATGCCATCGTGACAAAGATACAGCAACTGGACTCCAGGAGTACTGGCACCATGTTGAATTCAAAGACCAGAGAGATAACCAGGCTGAGCGGGAAGGGCAGAACAGAAACACAGCTCTGTGGATGCAGCAATACTGCCAGGGGTCATTCCTGGAGCTCTTCTTGCCCCTAGGGACTGGCTGCAGATGGTCCCTGCACTAGCTTACTTAACCCCACCGCATTAAGGGTTTTATTGTCCTCATTATGAGAAGGAGTTGAGATTAAGAAAATGCCCAATTCATGATATTTGTCACAATGCTGGTAGAAATTACTTTCAAGCCACTTTGGTCAAAACAAAAAAATATATTTGTTCATATAACTGGACTGGTCACCTGTTTGTGCATGCCACACAGCAGGACGAGCCCAGAGCATCTGGCCTTGTGTTCCTCTCTCTCTCCCACCACGGCTGTGGAAGTGCCTTGTCACAGGTGCAGGCAGAGGTAAGAAAGAGAGTCTTAGGAAAGTCCCAGAAATCTGAGAGTTGGGAAAGAAGGAACAGAGGACCTGGGAATGTTGGGGAGCTCTGATCAGACCCCTGGCCACAAGCAGCCTACTGTCAGAGGATAGATCACCTTCCAGAAACTTCTGCTGGGGTGGTGGGCAGAGTCCTTTTGACCATGCTCCAGCCATGGGGCAAACACTGCTGAGCTCTATGAGGCTCTTGAAACCCAAGGGCATGTTTGAACTCCTTTAGACTGTTAAGTCTACCTGCATTAGAAAGAAGTAAACCTGATGAGGACCTTGAAATAATCTTGTTTTTGTTATAATGAAGTAACTGAGACTGGATAACTTATAAAGAGAAAAAGTTCACTTGGGCTTACATTCTGGTCTAAGGTGGAGGGCCACACCTCGTTGACAGCCTTCTTGCTGAAAGAGCCCCAAGAGGGTAAATGGTGTCACAGGGTGGGAGACAGGAAGCACGTGAGTCCTTGTCCTCTGGTCTCTCCCTTTTTCTTCTTAAAAGTCACCACTATTCCATCATGGAGGCTCCCCACTGATGACCTTCTCTAATCCTAATCACCTTCCAAAGGGCTCACCTCTAAATACCATGGTCAGACTGTTTCCACCCTCTTGGTATCTCTCCATAGGGATTAAATTCAACACTTGAAACTTTGGGTTCGGACAATAGCCAAACCATAGCAGAGTCCCAACCTGTATCCTCTAGTGGCCCACCACTTCTAAGGACTCCTGAGGAACATGAGTAGGGGACCTCTAGCTGTATCACTGTAGGACTTGGTCCTGTCCCTTCATGGCCAGCCTAGGGAGCAGGAGGATCTCTGTTGCAGGAATCGAAAGCAGGCTGAATCGAAAGCATGTGCTTCCATCAGCTCCATAACCCTCTTTCTCTTAGCATTTGGCCTATTTATGATCCCTTCTTTCCCTCCCATTAGCCCAAGGCTTAGGAGAGGGACCGCAGGCTTCTCTCTACACAGGTGACACCTGAACTGGGTCCTTCCTGACTCCCTACAGAGACAGAAGCAATGGGAAGGGTATCTTCCCAAGCAGAAGGGACTCTAGGCATCTCCTTTCCTCCTAGCCAAACTAGGGCCGAGTGCCCAATACAGACCACCCTAGTGGTGACTTACTGCAGGCAAGGAAAGTCATCCTCTATCAACGTAGCTCCATTCCTGGGACCTAAGTTGTCACCATCCACCCAGAGGAGAAGAAAGGAGGCCTCCCTGGCCTTGGCCCGCAGGGCCTGCCAGACCCTCCCAATGCTGCCCTTCTGTCTGCCCTATTGCCCTCTCTGACTTCTGGGGAGGGTCACTGCTCAGGCTGCCACAACCAAGAACAGCAGGCCCTCCATAACCACAGGTTCTGCACCCACAGATTCAGCCAAACACGCATCAAAAATAATTGAAAAGAAAGTTGTGTCTGTATTGAACGTGTACAGATTTTTTCATGTCGTTATTCCCCAAACAGTATAGCATAACAACTGCTCCATAGCATTTACACTGTATTAAGTATCCTAAGTAATCTAGAGATGATTTGAAGAATACTCGAGGATGTTTGTAGGTTACTTGCAAACACTATAGTATTTTATATCAGGGACTTGAGCATCCATGGGTTTTGGTATGGGGGAGTGGGGTCCTGGAACCAATCCCCCTCAGACATGGAGGGAAGGCTGTATAATAGACGGGGCAGCTTAAACAGCAGAAATGTACTTTACACATTTCTGGAAGCCACAAGTCCAAGATTAAGGTGTCTGAAGATTTGGTTCCTCCTGATGCCTCCCCAGGTTGTAGACAGCTGACTTCTCGCTGTGTCCTCCTAAGGTCTTTTCTCTGTGTGCATGCATCCCTGGTGAACCTTCCCCTTCTTATAAGACACCAGTTATAATGGTCTCCTTTAACCATAATTACCTCTTTAAAAGGCCGTCTCCCTCTATCTTGTTTACAACCAGAGAAATGGAAAATTGTGCTCCATATGTGTACTATGACTCAAAATGCGTTTTTGTTTTAAAAGATAAAAATAAATAAATAAACTTTAAAAAAATAAAATAAAAGGCCCTGTCTCCCAATACAGCCTTACTGGAGGTTATGGCCTTCAGTGGATGAATTTAGGGGTCATAATTAAATCTGGGACAGTTTCACAGGCCTCTCCAGACTTCCCCATGGCCATCTCACTCCCTGCCTTTTGATTCTAGCCAGGAGACAAGGCAGCATTCAAGTCCCCGAATCCCCATGCCCAACTGCCCAAGCACTCAGCCATGCATGTAATAGGAACCTGCTCCCTCCAGGGCATTTCCTCGCAGAGCCTGGGGCTTCACAAAGCCAGGTTTTTGTTTCTCTCTTGCATTTAATTAAGCAATGAGGCAGACAGGAGCACTTTCTCAAGTCTAATGACTGTTCTTAGTTAGCACGATCCAGCAAATGACTTCTTAAATTGAAGACCAGAAAGCACTCAATTTTCTGGATATTTACTGTCACATCTACAGCAACACAGCTGTCACTGAGCATGTGATTCTCAAGACTCATGCTGAGATGGGAGGGAAACCAGTCCCACGGTGCTGAGACCTCCAAACAAAAATGACAATATCCTGTCACTCTTGGGGCTGGCAAAACCATGGCCATTAGCCCAGGCCCTTGGGATCACATCCCGAGGCAGCTGTGCACCAGCTGCCTGCAAGGAGAGGTGGAAAGAAGATTCTGGGAGCACTTCCTTCCAGCAAAGAGCTCACCAGGAAACGCTGCCTCCCCCCAGCTCTGTTCTGAGAAGAGGTAGAATGTTTCTTGCAGGGGAAATCAGAGTATGCAGGACTTCAAAACCTGGAAGTCAGTGTTTCCTCTCAATAGGAAAGAGAGGCTCTGGGCGGAGAAGAAAAGCTGGTTTCAGAAGTTCCACTTTGTGTCTACCTAGGAAAACATACCTTATTCCTGAAATTCTGTTTAGTGGACTGAGGAACACAGAACTCACGGGAGAAGGCATTGCTGGTGTCTGGTGGTGGGGAGATGCCCTGGTGTCCCCTCTTCTAGAAGGATTCTTTGAATTGTGCCCTCCGTCCCCTCTGTGGAAGGAACATTTTCTCTAGCAATTGAGAATTATCAGAAACCCCAGAATTCTGGGCTATAACCCAGCTCCAAAGAAGAACCTATCCCCAGTGTAGTCTGAGGACCCCGACAGTTAGTATTTTAGCTTGAAGCTGAGCAGAGCTATCTCCTATCCAGCAGATCCCACGGATGCAGCTCACATCTCAGGAAAAGAGCATCCATGTCACATTGGTCCCGCACAACAGCAAAGGCCAGTCCACTGCCTTCAACTTAACATCTGTCACTGGCACTTTTCCTCAGCTCTCAATTCTGCAGCCCCTCTTGTGTGGCTGTCATGGCCCTGGGAGACAGAGGCCCGCTCCCATCTACTCCAGGTACCAAGCAGTCCTCTATTGAAGTTCTCACCCACCAAAATGCTCCATTCCTTTTAAGCCTGTGGATCTTGCCACACGCTGTCCCCTCTATCTGGAAATCCCTCCTGACCTCCTTACTCCACCACTGATAAGCCAACTCCTGCTTTGGGAACCCACTGTTTCAGGAACTCACTGGAAGCCCTTGAAGATAATACAACTGTATCTTATGCATCTAGTCCCCCCACAGTGCCTAACACTGTACCAGTGAGGCTCACTTATTATATATTTATTAAGTAAGTGTATATCAATGCACTTGTTTTATATTACTGTTAACAAATTATACAACTTGAGAAAATTACTGCAACTCAAGCATCTTAAAACACATGTCAATTATCTCAGTTTCTGTGGGTCAGGAGTCTGGGTGCAGATGAGCTGGACCCTGTGATCAGGTTGTAATCAAGTTATCAAGGAAGCTGTGTTCCTTTCTGTCAGTGGGGTTCTCCAGCAAGCTGATAACATTGTGCAGAATTCTGTTCCTGGTGTCTGTCTGCAGGGCTGAGGGCCTCTGTTCCTTGGGAACACTTCCATTCCTCTGTCCTATTAGGGAATTAACATCAGGGCAATTTGCACCTTCATAACCAGCAGGGGAGTCTCCTCCCTTTAGTCTTGTAGGGCATCATGTGACCACGGGAATATAGCCCAACACCTTTGCTATCACAGAAGGGCATCCCATTACCATATTCTCCAGGTGAGAAGCAAGCCACAAGTTCTGTCTTACCCAAGAGGAGGGGATTATAAAAGGGAAGGACTCAGCCGGGTCACCAGCGGGTGGATCTGCCAGCCAACCACAACTCAAAATGACAAATTAGGAAAAAAGAGTAAAACTATCATTTACTGAGCTCTTATAAGACACTGGCCACTTTTCTAAGATCTCTCTAAGCATTGCCTAATGAATGAATGTGGTAGATAGAGAACCACGATGTCCTCTCCGGATCCCGTGGTGAAGGAGAAAAGGACATGGAAAGCAAAGGCCCCCCACTGCAAAAAAAGCCACTTCTGTCCTTCCACCAGGTCAGGCAGGGTCCCTACCTCTGCATATTCTAGAAGCCAGCTCTTGTCCTCTGATCAAGCCCCAGGCTGTGACCAGGCCTTCTCTCCCTGACATGGACCCTCTGAGCTCCAAGCGCCAGCTGAGCAGATTTATACTGGACCTTTCCCTGTAGATGAGGACACTGCTGACCACTCCCGTCCTGGTGCTCTGTCCCCCTGCTCCAGTTCCTTCCTTGTTCCATCTGTCTGGTTGATAATGTTTGGCCAGTCCTTAACTCTTGCTAGTGCCCAAAGATCCGTGTCCAGTCCTGTGGTCCCCTCGCCCTGTACACTTCTCAGCCCCTATTATCCACCCCTGTGAACACGGCTGACCCCATACCTTCAGTCCCCAACCTGTCAGTGACTCACCTGTCCCTCACCTCCAGGCTCCCAAGGAGCTTCAGAATCAGATCCATCTGTCACCGCAAGGATACCCACAGGCTCAATGTGGTGAAACTGAATTTATCAGTTTTTCCCCAAATCTACTCCTTCTATCCTCGCCTCTCCATCATTACCTAACAGAGGTCGCTGGCTATCTCTCATTCCGAAATCCCTGTGTCCTTGCCATCAAATATACTCTACCTGGTCCTTCTGATGTTACCTGCATAACATTTTTCAGTCCTTTTCCCCATCTCTGTCCTCACAGTGTCCTTGAAGATCTGCTCCAGACCTCCTGGGTGGCGCACCTTACCCTCTCCATCCGTCTCTCTCCTAGAACCCTGCCCTCTGGCTACACTGAGTGAGGGACAATTTTTTTCTCTCCCTCCAGACTTCACTTCCAATCCCCTCTCCACCTGGTGGTTCTCCCTCTGTGCACTCTTGTTTGACTCCTAAGTGCTATTGTCTGTCAGGACCCTGCTTAGAGGACATTTCACCCAGGAACTCTTCTGAGACTTCCAACAGACTGGGCCACGCTCTCTGGGGCTCCTGGCCTCCTCCTGCTATCTTTGCCAGAATCCTTGTCACACAATTCTGACATCATCTGTTCACTCATCTGGTCTGTGAATTCCTGGAAGGCAGGATCTCATGTCCCCAGGGCCTGCTTCATGGTGAACAGTGACAAATGTGGGCTGGCAGTGGTAACATATGAGTCACCTGCCACCCACCTGCACCTCCAGCTGTCTCCAGGCCATTTTGCCTGCACACTGTCCCCACCAGATTTGTCTGAAGACTGTGTCCTGCTATTTCTGGCCTAGGGCCTGAGGCTATGACCCCTGCTTGCCTCAGTCTATTTTAAGGCTATTGATTTCATTTGGCTCCAACGCTGTTGGAAACAGGGTGAGGATGGGGTCTGTAAGAGGCTGAATAAACACAGCTTTCCTTTCCCAGCCCCCAGGGATGCACAACCCCAGGACCGTCTGCTTCTGCAGCTCTTGCATGGCAGGCTTCTCCAGGGGAACTGTTGGAATCTACTACAACCAAGGATTGGCCTGTTCCATTCCTTCATTTGATTTCAACTTCCAAACCTTTATGGTTTCCTCCACCTCTGCTGGGTACAGTGGATGGCCCAGGCCTATGCTGAGTACTTACTGCTAGCAACAAGACACCAGGAGCTCATCAAGAATAAAGACAGGGGTGGGGAAAAGAAGAAACAAAAATGACCAACAAATATATGAAAAACTGTTCAACATCAGGGCATGGTGGTGCACACCTGTAATCCAAATGGCTCGGGAGGCTGAGGCAGGAGGATTACAAGTTCAAAGCCAACCTCAGCAACTTAGCAAGACCCTAGAGCAACTCAGTGAGAGTTTCTCTAAATTAAGTATTCAAAAGGGCTAGGGATGTGGTTAGTAGCCCTGGGTTCAATCCTTGGTACCAAAAGGAAAAACACAATGCTTAATATCTCTAGCAGCCAGGGAAATGCAAATCATAACTAAACTAAGATTTTATCTCACTCCAATCAGAATTGGAATGATCAAGAATATATACAACAGGGACTGGGGTTGTGGCTCAGTGGTAGCGCACTTGCCTTGCATGTGTGAGGTACTGGGTTCGATTCTCAGCACCACGTATAAATAAATAAAATAAAAGTCCATTGACAATTTAAAAAAAAAAGAATATATACAACAATAAATGCTGGCAAGGTTGTAAGGGAAAAGGTACACTTGGACATTGTTGGTGGGACTGCAGACTAGTACAACGAATCTGGAAAACGGTATGGAGACTCCTCAAAAACATAGGGATGGAACCACCACATGACTCAACTGTCCCATTCCATGGAATTTTCCCAAAATATTTAAAATTGGCATATTATAGCGATACATCCACCTCAATGTCTATAGCAGCACAATTCACAATACCTAAATTATGGAATCAATCCAGATGCCCATCAGGAAATGAATGGATTAAGAAATTGTGGTATATATACACAATGGAGTTCTACTCAGCCATAAAAAGAAGAATGAAATTATGGCATTTGCTGGTAAATGGATGGAAATAAAGACTACCACGTTAAGTGAAATTAGAGAAACTCAGAGATCAAATATTTTCTCTCATATTCGGAAGCTAGAGTAAAATAAAGGAAAGGGGGAGGGAAGGATAGGATAATATAAAGAATCATCAAGTATAAATTAAGAAACAAGTGAAAGGAAGTCAAGTAAAATAGAGGAAGTAGAATGGAAGGAGGGAAAGGGAGAGGAAAAGGGGGGATCGGGCACTGAAATCGATTTCCATACATGTATGAATTTGTCAGGATGAACCCAACTACTACGTATAACCATAAAGATCTAATAATAATTTTTAAAAGAATAAAGATAAAGTGTAAATTGGTAAAAAAATATTTGCAATTTGCTCAAGGGGCTAATGTCCTAGTATCTAACGAGCCCCCAGAAATAGGTAAGAACAAAAGAAAAACTAAAACAAATAATCTGTGCCCCCAATGGGAGGAATGGCTCTGGAACACTTTAAAAGATGGTTGGCTCATTTAATCTATTTTTTTAATAAAAAATGAACATTCTAATGGCTTTTTCTTTTTTTTTTTTTTTTGCCTAGTGGATTAGAAGTGTGATCTCTGGGTTTGCGAATGAGGGCAAGAGGATGGGCGCATGCGCTCCAGATGAGCGAGAGCCCACACACCTGTGATGGAGCATCAAAACTGGAGATGACAACAGCAATTTCCCTTCTAGGAATCTGCCCCACATGTGTACAGACACACACGAACAAAATAATGCATGCCTGAATTGTTTGTGGCAGCATTGTTTTTAGCAGCAGAAGACTGGAAAATTTAAATGCCCGTCAAGAGAAGGTTGGGGGAAATAAATTATGGCATAGGCACGCCAGGGAAGGTAGGCAGCTGCCAAAGCAATGAAGAAACTCTCTTCAATATCAAAAGTTCTCCAGGATGCACGTTTTATGTAGGTATGTATGGATATGCATTAAGTATGAGTATGTACCTGAGCAGATACACATAGAGACACATATGCATTTGCTTGTGTAAAGCATAAAATATCTTAGACAGGAGGGCAGGATTTTTCTCTCACTCCCTGCCTCAGTCTCCTGCTTACAGACTTTTCCCGTTGTGCTCACCCAACACACACTGCACTTCCCTAGCTGAGGCTTTGTCCTCTGGGGGAGGAGTCGTTGCCATCCGCTGGTCATGTTTGGTGGAATGGTATCAAGGTTGGCCGCCTCCATCCAGGTAATAGGCATGGCCCCCAACTCTGCTGGCACTCAGTTTCGACGCTCTCTCCCACACCTCTGCTTCTCTCAGTCACACGCCCACTTCAGGAGTAGGCTACAGGGCTCCCGCGAGCCAGTGCTCCTCCTCCAACTTCACACCTCCAGGACATGGACTAGGAACCCCAGACGAATGGCCTGGCAGTAGCGTTCTTCTTCTCACCCCACGTGTCCTGGTTTCTGACTCAAATTCTCCAATGCATCCTTCCCGCTGTATCCTCACCACCACCCCATTTCCTGCCTCCTGCATTCTGATTGGACCACCCTAATGGCCTCATATCAGTTCATCTTGCCTCCAAACCCATCCTTTCTTCCAAGCCATCCTCCACATTGCTATGTGAGAGATTTTTCTAGGCTTAAACTAAGTGAAGCCTCCTGCAAATATCCTTTAAGTTAGTCACCTACGTTGTTTAAATTAAAACGTGAGCCCATTCACATGTGTTTCAAGGCACTCTGTGGGACCCCCTCCAACTCTTGGGTACACACACATGCACACATGCACATACACCTCATCCACGCAGGAGTCTTGATGGAGGGCCTGGCACTGTTCTCAACTGGGAGTGTGACTGTGAACAAGACAGACGGACTTCTTTCTCAAAAAGACACAATTCAAACTAAACCATCCAACCATGCCCCCCCCCCAAAAAAAGATGGTTTCTGATTTGACAAATGCTATAAAGAAATTTCCAGCTGATATGATAGAGTATAGCACATGGGAGCCGGTAGTAGAAGACACTCCTCACATGGGCAATCAAGGAAGGCCTGTCTGAGGAGGTGACCCGTGAACACCAGGCATATGAAGCATCTCAACATGCCACAGGTTCCTCATGCTTCTTTGTACCCACCTACCATTTAGTTTGTCTGAAATGTCCCCTCCCCATCTCTGGTTACCTTATCCCTACTCATCCTTCAAGACTCAGATAAGATGTCACCTCTCCAGGAAGTCTTTCTTTTTTAAAAAAATACATGTATTTTTAGTTGTAGATGGACACAATACCTTTATTTTATTTATTTATTTTTTATGTGGTGCTGATGATGAAACCCAGTGCCTCACACATGCTAGGTAAGTGCTCCACCACTGAGCCACAACCCCAGCCCCAGGAAGTCTCTCTTGATCCCCAAGCTGAACACAGCCACTGAGTTCACACAGCCCCTGTGTCCCTCCACACACACACAACCCTGTAGAATAATTTCCTATTTACCTAGCCACCTCCCCTACCTGATGGAAGCCACAACCAGGACCAGATGAGATTATGCAAAAGTCAGAGTACTGGCCAGAGGAATCTTGCCTTACCAAAGAGGAACCTCATTGTAAGCGTTGTTGGGTAGCAAAATGAAAGAGAAACACACCTCCATTCTGGCTGCCTTCAACAGCTTGCTTTAATGGTGAAAGTAAGACTCACTTGATAAACTCCAGGCCTGAAGATGCTTAAAAGATAAATATTTTTGAAACAGAGAAGCTACCCTTTCTACCCTGGATTTGGAAAAAATCAAAGCCTTTCTTTCATGTCAGTTTAAAAAATATATGAGGCCTATTCCTTGCTGTGTCTCTGGGTGGATGTTCCCTATGAATGCATTAGTGAATGGTAAAGGAATCTCCCAGTGGCATGGTAAGTATAGGCGACCAGGCACTATCTCCTTGTGACCTTTACCAGGAGCAAAACTCTTGCACAAGCGTTTATGAGCAGCACCTTACTATACATAAGCCCCAAACTGGCTGATAAAGGACCTTATGGGTTCACAAAGCTGCAAAGGCCAGCAGCATGTGCACATGCAGACCTGAGCAGACTCAGAGCTCACCGAGGCCTGCAGGACCCTTGTGCTCCATCCCTCAGTTCTGCCTGTCTCTATGCAGCTTTTGTTTTCACTTGAACTCCCTGCACAATGACCCCAAGTCACCAGACGTCCCTCTGAACAAGTCAGCAACTCCAGAAGAAAAGAGGTGCCTTGTTCCTAAGAATTTCAGCACAAATCCCAGGACCCACTCCGACTGGCCAGTTTAGGGTTATGTGATAACCTACAAGTCAGGATAGATGAGTCTGCTCAAACCAACCACATGGCTTGAGAGTTTATAGTGGTCCCTCAAAGAAAATAACAGCCATGTTACCTTACATGAGGGACCTGGGAACTAGACCAGCAAAAGCAAGTGATGCCCTCTGCACTGGAGAGATCATGGCATCTCCTGGAACTTAAGTTTCCTCATCTGTAATGTAGGCGATTGGCCTAGACTGGGAAGTCTCTAAAATCCTTTGAAATATTGCAAGAAGGATAAGAGCTGAAACTTGAAATCAGTTTTGTAAAAAGTTTTCCTGAGTCAGACCTGATGTTTTACCTGAGGATGTTGAAGTTTTAAGGAAGAGTTAGAAAGAAATGTCAGGAAGTTCAACCCCACTCCCACAGTCCTCATAGAACCAAACCCAACCCAAGTCTCACTCAAAGGGCTATGTAGTATGTGGCTCCCTCCTTACTACTGCTCATGCATTGCATGGGCTCTGCCCCTGCTCAGTGTCTCTGGTCCTAGAGCAGTCATTCTCAGCTGGGTATGGTGTTGCTTCCAGGGGACATCTGGCAATGTCTGGAGACATCCTTTACTGTCATGATGCAGAGGTAGTGAGGAGCAGAGGCTGTCACTGGCATTTAGCAAGTAGAGGCCAAAAGATGCTGCCAAATACAGATGCTGTGTACAGCTCCCACAGCAAAGAATGACCTGGTCCAAATATCAGTAGTGTGGAGGTTGAGAAGCCCAGGTCAGGAGGGAACAGTTCCAGAGCATCTGCTATGTACACATGGGCGTTCGTTCACTCCACAGAGAGGTGAATCAGGGCACTAATTTATACAGAACTACAACTAAGAAAGGAAGTGTGGCTTCAGCATAGAAAATGGCTTGGAGAGGGGCCCAAGAGGAGGGCCAGTGAGACCAGTTGGGAGGCGATTACCATAGTGTGGGTGAGAGCTGGGCTGGGTCATGAGCACGAGATTGTACTCACACAGGGCCCCACACTTAGGAGGGCCCACACTTGGTTTCAAGCTTTACTGTCACTCTTGAAATTCTTAACACTTATGGAACTAGTTCTACCTTCACCAACACCACCCACCATTTTTGGTTTTCCCTGAATGCTACAAATGATGTAGCCATCCCAGGACAAGAGCTAATCAAGGTCCAAATCAGGGTGGTAGCAATAAGAAGAGGGGGTCCAACTTCTCACTGGAAAATCACTACATTTTTCCAACTCCCCAGAGTCCTGAGTACCAGCCAGGTAGGAACAGGCTGGCCGTGCAGAAAGTTGGTTACTGTAGGTTTAGTACAATCCATGGTGGGTTGAGTGAAGGGGTTCAGAGGCCATAGAAATGCATGATTTTCCTCTTTTCAGGCTGGAATGGTGCTCCCAACCAAGAAATGATGGCTCTTCCTACCTGGCATGCTTTGAGAAAGAGAGGGAAGGAACCTGTGTATTACCTCTAAGCAACGAGATGGCTTTTAGAGTTTTAACACTGAGAAATAAAAACACCCTTCTCCCAACAGTTATAGCTAGAATGCTGGGTATCAGTATTTCTAGAACTACTCCCAGAAGGCAGGCTAGAGGCCTAGACTCAGGCAAGTAATACTCTCAGGTTTTCCAGGCAGGCAATGTTTGGTAAACATTATGAGTATCAATCTATAGTTAATGACACAAAAGTGGCCGTTCACTCCATCACGACTTGCTCTGAGACTCTGAGTAGTTCATTTAACCTCTCTGAGTCCATTTGAGTCAAAAGGAAAACCCATAGCACCACCAACATGTATGAATCAAATGAGATATTATACTTGTGAACCCTTAGCAGTGTGCCTGGCCTTGAGCATGTTGCTGAACCTCCTAAACTTTAGCCTGTTCGACCCTGAAGCAGAGATATAAATTAGCTCCTATGTCATAATGTATCTGGGAGGATAAAAGCAGATGATCTGCAATGTAAGTATTGGGTGTTTGCTTTTGTTATTTCCACCGTTGCTTGGACTCCCCAACTCTTATCCATTGCCCTGAGACTGATGTCCCTGAAAAAGCCACTCCCAGAGAAGATGTGCAAAGAGGTGCTGGTCCTGTCCATGGGAACCCCACTTCTAGTCCAGGACCCTGAAAGAGGCTATGTCCCTCCATCCATCCCTCCATATAAGAACACCATGGTTCCCTCAGCCTTTCCCCTAGTGACTCCCAAGAGAACCTTCAGTCCATATCCACTACCCTCTCCTTTCCATTGTCCTCTGCATTCTTAACTCCATACAGTTGGGGACTTTCAGTATGTGCATGCACTTCCAAGGACTTGTACTTGGGTTGAGGAAGACATTCTCTATAAATGACCAAGGGCAAAAACACAGATTCCCTGGAAGCTTCTGTCCCTAGCAAGAGACCACCAAGGAAGCTTTGTCCTTCCCACCCCACCCCATAGGACCAGCCCAGGATGATTGACCATTCCTTTTCTTTTGGACAAGAACCATCCTGAATGTGTATCTGAAACTTTGTGTTAAATAGTGTGAAATAACAAACTGTCCTCTGGCAGCTACAGAGGTCATTATTTAATAGAGAAGACACTTTTTCCAATATTCTCATCAGGGAAATAGGTAAAGATCTGAATCACTTAAATGATTGCGACAGAGACGGAAAGAACAGTCCAAGAGCCTCCACTGAAGTTTCCAAGCCTGGAAAACTGGCTGGTGACATTATCATTGACAGTAATTTCAATAACAGCTGCCATTTGGAGCATCCACTATTTGCCAGGCACCAGGCCACATCAAGAGCATCCTGGTCATAATGATCCTCCTAACAAGAACTTAATCTGAAAGAGAGTGCTGCTCTGCCTTCACCTCTGGTGACAGGCAGGCCACCTAGGCCTCGAGGCTCAGTTTTCTCACCCATACACTAAGAGCAATGGTATCTTCCTCCTTCGTTCTAGCGGTGTGCCAGATACCAGCTCTCTTGGTTTGTGGGAGATGATTGTGCACATCTCTTCCCCATTCTGTTCAGTGAAGTCAAGTTAGAAAGTTGAAATTAACTATGGTGGAAACATTTACACCACAGAAACTGGCAAAGTACAGATCGACTGGCTTTTTTTTTTTTTTTTGAGAGAGAGCCAGTTGTTAAACATTTACCAGCACACCAGTGCCTACCTACCTCACATACATAGACATGCAGGGAAATAATATCTTTATAGCTCTTTGCACAATACCTGGCACACAATAAGTGCTCAGAGCTGGTAACAGTCAGTACGATTCACATGTTCATATGAGGAAACTGATGCTCAGAACCGTGTGTCACTTTCCCTTGGCCCCAGAACTGATATGACAGAAACTGTGTGATTCTGTGTGCTGCCACTGCTTTTCCTGTTACTCAGCACAGCCTCTCAGACAGAGGGACAGGTGTTGATTGACAGGTGACTTCTGGAGGGAGAGTCAGGGATGGGCAAGGAAGAGAAGTTTTGAGCAGATCTGGAAGGAGAACAGGAGTCAAGGAGGCCAAGGGGCCTCTTCAGCTGAGGAAGGAAGCAGAGGCAGGGATGGGAATGGGTGCAGTCCTGGGGCATGTCGGGGGCTGTTATCTGCTTCCCCCTGTGCAGGCACCCAAGCCCAACCCAACCCTGATCTCTTCACTTTTCTCTTGATGTTGACAAAACTCAGGGTCGTGGAGTATTTGGTCTTCCAGTTTGCACTGTCCTCTGCTTAGCAATGCTGTCCTCCTAAGAGCCACCACCATGAGCTTCATGAAGTATCTCAAAGAGCTCCAGTTGTTCCAAACTGCTCATCCACGTCCACTTTATTTAATTTAAATTAAATTAAATATTGCCCAATTATATTCAATAGTAAATAGTAAAGATTTTTTTATATAAAGTCATCTTTTTTAGTTGAAGCATACCTTTATAGAACATCATTTTTATTCTGCTTAATTCTCCCTATGAGGGGGATATCATCATGCCCATTTGACAGATAAGGAAAATTAAGGCTCAGAAGGATTCAGTGCAGGACTCAACCCCAAGTATGTCTGACACTGTGGTTCCTATTCTTCACTTCAAGCCACATACTCTTTTTTCTGTGGGTTGCTTGATGATACATTTGGCAACAGCCCCAGCTGCTCCTTTCCTCTGGGACACCTGCAAAGAACCCAGAATGCAGGTCTGATAAGGTGTTGCTCCAACAATTAGCAGTTGGGTCTGCAGAGCCTTCCCCTGCATGAGGCACTGCTGAGTGGAGAAGATACTGTGTCTCTGTCCTTGTACTTCCAGGGATTTAGTCTCTGTGAACCTGGGAATCGCAGGCTCCCCAGTGCTGCCAGCTCTAAGCAGCTGCCCCAGTGATTTGGAGCAATAGCTCCTGGGATACAGTGGGACAGGGAGCAAGCCAGCCTGGCCAGGTACAGGCATCCCAGGCTTGCTTTTGCAGCCACTCCAGATAAGCAATCAGAGGACGAGGGCTGAGAGATAATGAGCAGATGCCCACAGGCTCCTCTGGTCACAGGCAGCTGAGCCTAATGAAAAGCCCATATGCCCAGAATTGGGAACTGGGTTCTCCTCTTGACTGTGAAGCCTGGCTGCACAAGCTCAGGTGACGTATTTACCCTCAGGTCTCTGACTCTCTGTCAAGTGGGAACAATAAGACGCACCAGGTCCACCTCATGTGGCAGCACTGGTCACTTCAAATAGGGCCTTTCTCGACTCTCAACTCTTCCAGGAAGTATGTGATTATTCTGAGGCTGTGTTCTTTCCCCTCTCTGAACAGTTCAATCTGCTCAGCTATTCTGGTTATAAACATAATGCATGATCACCGCAAAATTCTGAAAACTACATAAAAGAAAAAAGATTATTCACAATCCTACCATTTACAGATATGTTTTTCCCCATTTTTGCAGTGCCAGGGATTGAACTCAGGGCCTCATGCATGCTAAGCAAATGCCCTACCACTGAGCTACATGCCCAGGTCATAAAAACATTTTTTTAGACATTTTGTTATCTATCATGGTATACAGATATAAGTGAATAACATGTTTTTGTATGTTTCCTCTTTCTTTTAATTCTATATCAGAAATGCATCAGAATCCTTGCAAGCATGATTTTTAGAGTCTACAAAATACTCCACTGTATGCAGATATCCATCTAATTCATCCTTCCTGTCATTGAACGTTGAGAAGCCTTCTGATATTTTGATGCTGTAAATTTCATGGCATGGACCTCTTTGTTCATGAAGCTTTCTCTTCCCCACTTCTGATCATTCCCTTAGACAGATTTCCAGAAATGAAACCATCTGGTCAAAGGGTAGCCACACATTGGAAGCGCTCGTGGTGTACAGAAACGTAGCAGCAATGTTCCTCCTCACCAGCAATTTGGGTCAGGCCAGCCTCCCCAGCTCTGCCATCTCTCAATTATCTCCTAAAAAGTCCTTAAAAGTCTCCTGAAAAGTCTTTCTATTCTGATTCAGATAAAAGAGATTCTCAGGGCTGCTTTGTTCAGGTTTCTTTAATTACTTGTTAGGCATTCTGCTTATTTTCTCAGTGGGTTTAACTCAGCTTCCCAGATTTGCTTGTTTTCCATTTCATAAATGCATATTTTCTATCTAATCTCCACTGTGTCCAGCCCTGAGCCCATAATGGAGGACTGCACCGGAATTCCTTCTCCAGCCTGCGTTCTCGAATTTCCATATGTTCCCACAACTTGCCCCCCTTCTGCGGTCTATCTTGCTTTTCCTTTGCTGACTGGGAATGTTAAAGAGCCTCCAGGAAGAAATTCACACAGCAGGGTTGGAATGCCAGGACACCAGATTGCGGGGGCTCATTTGTCCCTCCCAAGCTCTTTGAGGGACCCTGTGCATTTATGAACTCTCGCTAGAGGGGGCACCTTTCCCTCCGTCTCCCTGTGTGAATGAGCCCTGGCCCACAATAGTGACATCCAACCCAAACTCCCACCAGAAGTACCAGGGAGAGAGGCACCTCCTTGTTCCCCATTTCTCTGCCACTCATGTTGACATGTGAGCGAGGAGAGATTGGCAGGAGGCCTGGGTGTGTGCACAGCTCCAGCCAGTCTCTGGGATTCTCTCCAGTGGGGCTGTCTGTCCTTGAGAGGCCTGTGCTTCTCCTTGCCTAGATTCTAAGGGCATTCTGCAGAGGCACGCTTAGGCATGGCTGGTGCTGACCGGGGAAGCAGGAGCAGGAGGACCCAATTGACCTCTAGTGCAGGTTTCTCTCATCCAGCCAACTTAATCCTTCAGAACACTAACGTTTGATTCCCTCCCCAACTCACTGGCCAGGAGCCCTGAAAAGAAAACAGAGAGAACTCTGGGAACCCCAGATTGAGCAACACTCACAAATGCTGCTTCATTCAAGGAAGGCTGTACCGGTGGTCTTGCCAGCCCCTTCTAGAACAAGCAAGAGTGCTCTGGAATTAACAAATAATTTCTAAATTTCATGCAATTCTTTTAGACTATTGTTTCCCAAATCTGTTTCTAGATTTTGTGGGTTAGGTTTGAGGTGCATACATAAAAAACATTTCTGGAATCAATTTCTGTTAGAAAGACTTTGTTAAACAAAGTGAACAAGTCTGTTACCCAAGGCACTTCCCAAAGCTGTCAGTATACTAATATATGCCGTGAATCTTCGAGAAGAAGTGAAGCAATGTGTTTCTCAAACATCTTTGGCTTCTAAACTCTTTATTTAGGGACATCTTATACAACAAGGACCCAACAGAACTTCTATGGGAAGAACAGCATCATTCGGCCTGAGATTTTCTTCTGCCAGATGCTCCTACTTCCCAGAAGGGGCTTCTGCTAGGAAGGGAAACTGGCTCAGTCTCTTCCTAAATCAATCCCTTCTCTATTCAAGTCCCAACATAGGACATGGTGCTACATTGCCTTCAATGGTATAGGACAGGGGTCAACAAACTTTTTTATAGAGAACCACATACTAAATATTTTAGGCTTTAAAGGCTAGAAAGTAAATATTACAAGCACTCAGCTCTGCTGTCACAGCCCGAAGCAATCACAGACAGTGTGCAAGTAAACAGACCTGTCTGTGTTCCAATAAAACTTTATATACAAAATTAGGTCACGGGCCACTTTGGTCCATGAGTCATAGTTTGGTCCTTTGTTGTAGGGCATCTCAGGCTGGAAAGGAAGTTCCTCTGGACACTAAGTGTAAAGAAGTAAGTCCTAAGAGGGCCTCATGACAGCCCTCCAGAAGGTGGCCCCCTCTGGGATGAGAAACTTCACTCACAGCCTGCTGCAGCTAACCCAAAGGGGAAGTTCTCATTTGCCCTTGGCCTCTGAGCTTGGAGGCTCAGAGGATATGGCCACTTCAATGCCCAGTGTTGCCAGGGTGTGATCACAGCCTCTAAAGCTCAAAAGCCCCAATGGGGCCTCGTGTGAAATCCCCAGCATTCCCGAATAACTGGACTTATTTAGGTGAACCGAGGGTCGGTGGCCTTGTCTGAACCAGGTTGCTTAATTGGGGCACAGCTGCTGCTAGCCTGGGGCAGGACAGCAGGGTCATATGTCTGCGTGCATTCCCCGCAGCATTCTTCTCTCCTGGGGCCACTGCAGGGGGACACATGGGGAATGCAAGGACTGTCAGCAATGCAAACGCCAGAGTGCAGGGCCATGTGGACCGAACAGGCTCCAAGACAGCGACACAGGTGGCTCTTCCTGTAGGCAGTCCACTCTCTGATGGAGGGGACTGTGCAGTTCCATCACTTTGGATCTGGGGCTTTCTCAGCAGTGCAAGGGGTAGACAAGGAGCATGTGGATGCAGACTAAACCAGCCTAGGACATTACTTGAGAAACACAAAAGGACCTTCACCTCCAGAAATCAGCCTCAAGTGCCTGCTCCATCACTTCCTGGGGAATCTCTAGCAGAACTTCCCAGATCAGACCTCATCATGACTGCACACATGCATTCCCCTGAATGGTCCTGATTTAAAATTCTTTTCCGATGTTTACAAGTCCTCATGTATAACTCAGAAAAATGTGTGACTGTGACCATATTTGAAGAAGTAACAATGGCAGCCTCAGGTCCAGCAAAGAATTTAGAAGCTAGTTTTGTATGCAGAAGGCTACCTAGGAGGTTCAAGTTGGAAGATGCAGAAGTGTTGAACTTCCTGGGTCATCTCAAGAGTCAAGAGAGACTGTGGCACAAAATATCTTAAATGAGCAGCTACCACAAAGGCCCCTGTGTGGGTAAACGGGGAGATCTTGGCAGAGCACCAAGAGCATCCATGATAATTGTCTAAATTATAAATCAAGTCTGGAGGCCAGAACCAAGAGGGTGCCAAGAACTTCACAAGGAACCCCGCACTGGCAGATAAAATTAAATCAAATCAAGGTCTCTCCACGGTCTCCTCAGCAGGCAGCCATCTGCACAGGAAGCCCTCTAAGGAATGGACAGAGCAGAGGACTTACTCTTGAGGAGTTTACTATCTACCTGAGGCTGTGGTTAAGTAAGAAAATTACATAATAATATTGAAGTCCAATAATATATGAAAATGAAAACAGAACTACCACAGGCTGTATTTTGTACCTGCCAATGGACTTGAATAGGGATAAAAATAAATAAATCTTCCTGAGAAAAAGAGAGGGAAGAAGAATGAGTTTGGGAAACTTTTAGGTAGAGTTTTACAGATGCTTTAGCTGAAAGAGACCTTCAAAGCTGTCCATTCAAGGATACAGTCATTAGACATGAACCTCCTCCCTCTGCCATGGTGGGTACCAATCATCAACCATGGAATTCATTCCAACAGAGCCTGGGAATGCACTTCTCCAAAAAAGTACAACTAATTGACCCAAACATGGTGCACAAAATGAGAACTAGCATCACTGGGCTTTCAATGAGAGCACAGGCACAGTAAGTAAATCCGGTTACCAAGGTCTCACTCAGGAGGTTCACAGGAGCGACATTAGCTTAAGAAATGTCAGACTGCAAAGTTAAATGGTTCCTGCTCCCAATCCTGGGCAGAGGCCTTGGGCCTCCCCAGTGTGTGTCCTGTGCTAGAAACCCCAGACCTCACTTGGAGAATCTCTTCCTTAACAGAAACCCAGATCCTGAGGAATCCTGGAGCATTCTCAGGATCAAAGAAGAAGCCCTCCTGAGGGGTGACATCTCCCTGGGCAGTACTACACTAAGTGTGGTGCCAACGAGAATGGGGTCCTCCCTCCTGGAGAGAGAGGGATAAGAAGCATGAGATGCACAACAGTTCAACAGCGCCCAGGGCCCTCCAGATGGGGCTGAAGTTGGTGCAGCCCAAGCCCGGCTGCAATGGCTCCTGCTGCCCCTTTCCTCATGAATTGCTCTCAGCCCTGTCCAGGAGGGCACCCACTTCGCACCCACTCATCATGAGTAGGCCATTCTTCTGGCAGCCCCAAAGATGGAGGCAGAGAGGAATTAACCAAGTTCAGTTCATTTTGCAGCTTCACATTTATTCAGTCGGTGGCTCTAAAACTTGAGGGTGCACACAGATCACACTGGTGGAGAGGCCGCTCCTTACCAGCTGACTCTCAAGCCCCATGCACAAGAGCGGGGTCACCCGCACAAGGAATCCTGTCGATGACTCCTCTTACCAAGTTCAGACTCCTAACCTGAGGTCTTCAAGGCCATTCAGCCCTGTCTTAGCCTACCTCCTCCTCCACTGTCTGTGGAGGATCCACAGTCTTCCCATCTCAGACCCTCAATGGAGTTGTCCCCTCTACAAGGAAAATTCCAATTCCTCCTTTGGCCCAAGTCATTTCCACTTGGTATTTCATTCCGGGGCCTTCCCTAATATCCTTTCCTCATACCAAATAGACCCCACCCTGAAAAATGTATCCCTGTGACATTTTCTGAGACAATTTGCCTATGGCCTTCCTCTTTTCTGGGCTCTAAGCTACCTGGAGGCATTGACTCTGTTGAGTTTTGCTGATTTTCAACCCAGGGCCTGGCTAAACAGTACTAATTGCTTGATCAAGTGGCCTCACCGCTGCGCCTCTGTCCTGGCAAGTTTGAGGTACCCTCCACTATTCCTCCAAATGTTAACTTGAGTGTCTATGGTGGTCAGGCCCAGAACCAGGTTCTGGACACATCAGGATGAACCTGCCACACACCCTGTCACTCATGTAAGACTGTGGCTGTTGGACTCACGGATTCCAAAGCCCTTTGTGATGACCTCTTTGGAATGTCCAAGGTTGACACAAGCCCAATCTTAGAATCTGAGTAGGCATGGGGAATAGTTTCCATTGTAAAGTGAGGCAATGTGTGTAGCCCTCAGGTTGTCCAGCTTCATCCCGGCCATAGCTCAATCCCAGCATCAGGCTGCTCTGGGCAGATCTGGAATTGTGCTAGAAAGTTGGGCAGGAACCAGCACTTTGGCTCCTAATAACCTGCTGAGATGCTCTATCTCTGTATTTCAGGTTCAGACTAGGACTTGTTTAAACACCTGGGATAAACCCAATGCCAAGTGCCAAAAATTGTCCAAGATTTCTACAATGACTTGTTTTATTTATTTGTTTTTTATGTGATGCTGAGAATCAAACCCAGTGCCTCACCTGTGCTAGGCAAGTGCTCTACCACTGAGCTACAGCCACATCCCAATGACTTATTTTAATTTTATGTTGCCCTAGATCCCCACTCAAGGTACCTCCTGGGTCACACGTGCCAGTCTCCCTCTGAGTCACTTTACTAAATCCTTCCTCATGTCATTTCATAGCTTTCAGACACTTGGTCTAAACTAGCTGGATCTTCCACAATCAGGAGACAGACATCATGGCTAAGCCTGGAGTGAAGAAACAGAGGGTGCAGTGCCCCTCTACCCAGGGAGGGCCAAGGCTGGGCAGCTGGGAAGAGGAGAATTGGCAAGGCCACACGAACCCTGGTGGACGGAGGTGTGTGCACCTCCCACCAGGAACAGAACCCTGTGAAAAACTGGCTGCTGAGGCTGCCAGGAAGATAAATCCGTGACAGCTGAGGAATGTGAGCGTGGGTAGGGAGTCGGGCATCAGACCAGCTCAGATGCCTCAGCCAAGGCTGGCCTTCTGGAACAGTAGAAGAGGAAACTGCCTTTGGGATTGGGGTGGAGGTGCAAAGGGAAGGCCTCCTCTTACCCTCTTACTTCTCTCTCTGGTCTGCATCAGAGCACAAAACTGCCCTTCCACATCCCCCTGGGCTAAGACTCCCAGGGTCCTTGTTCAGGTGTTGGAGAAAAGCACACAAGAGAAAGTTGTTACACTTTGGTAAATCTATGATGTTTTGATGGACTTCATAATAAAAACAAGTAGGAAGAGTTTAAAAATCCAGAACTCAGGCCACAGCAGACCAGTTACATCAGACTCTCTGGAGCAAGGACTCAGGCACAAGTGGTTTTTAACTTCCTGTATTTCCAATGTGCAGCTGAGTGAGAATCCCTACACCCACACCTTGGTGAGGATCAGCTTCCCAGGTAACCCCAGTCTGAGAGCAAAGCAATGGTATATAGGAATGGAGGAACCGGACAGATGCACCAAAGATGTAGTTAGGCCTCATCCTCATCTTCCCCCAGACATGGGGCGGGGGGCTTCATTATCCTCATGTCTGCAGGAATAGGTCTGGCACTCAGGGAAGTGAAGTAGCTCCGGGGAAGCCAATGTCAGCGGGACCCCAAAGTCCTCTTTCTTCTCAAGAGACTGCTCTGTCATGAGTGGAGTCTTGACAAGCAATAACAAGGACTGTGACAGGGGACACTTGAGAGTTCACTGTGACTGTCCTATGATAGGATGGGGTACCCTGAGTCCCAGGTGCTATTCAATGGTGATAGGACCTATGTGTCTTCTTCCTGATCTTAGTGGGAAAGCCTGGAGTTTCACACCACTGGGTGTGATGTCAGCTGTGGGCTTCTTCTGGAGGAGGTTCCCTTCTGTACCTACTTCACTTAAAACAAATGAGTGCTGAATTTTGTAAAATGTTTTTTTCCCTGTACTGATAAAACTGTATGTTTTTCTTTAGCCTGTCCTTTAGCATTATGTTAATTAATTTTCAAATCTTAAACGATCCGTGAATACCTAGGATAAATCTCATTTGCCTATAGTATATAATTCTTCTTACACATTGTTGGGTTCAATTTGCTAATATTTTGTTGGGGATTTTTGTACCTATGATCATTAGGGTATTAATCTCTGTTTTTCTTTTCTTTTCTTTCTTTCTTTTCCTTTTTTTTTTTTTTTTGTACCAGAGATTGAACTCAGGGGCACTTGATCACTTAGCCACATCCCCAGCCCTATTTTGTGTTTTATGTAGAGACAAGGTCTCACTGAGTTGCTTAGTGCCTTGCCGTTGCTGAGTCTGGCCTTGAACTCACGATTTACCAGTCTCAGCCTCTCAAAGTGCTGGGATTACAGGTGTGTGCCACTGCAACCAGCTTGTTTTTTCTTTTCTTGTAATAGCTTTACTATTAACATATTGCTGGTCTCATAGAATGAGTTAGAAAACGTTCCCCTGCGCTTCCAACTTCTGAAAGAATTCATAGAGAATTATTATAATTTCTTTCTTAAATATTTGGTAGAATTCACCCAAATTCACCAGTGACCCTGTCTGGGCATGGCCCTTTCTCTGTTGGAAAGTTATTAATTATCCATTCAATTTCTTTAACAGAGTCCAATTGTATATATCTCACTGGATGAATTTTGGCATATAGTGTCTTTTGAGGTCCATTTTGGCTAAGAATTTGTGGGTATGGAATTATTCATAGTATGCCTTTACTATCCTTTTAGCATCCATGGAATCTATAGTTATGCCCCCTCTTCCATTTTTTATAGTAACTTTGCTTTCTGTTTTTCTGAGTCTTATTAGAGCCTTATCAATTTCATTGATCTTTTCCTAGAATAGACTTTCTGTTTTATTAGTTTCCTCTTGATTTTCTGTTCTCAATTTTATTGGTTTCTGCTCTCATTTTTTATGATTTTCTTCCACTTATTTTGGATTTTATTTTTTTCTTAGTTTCTTGTGAAAACTTGGGTTATTGATTTTAGATCTCTTTTTTCCTAATATGTCTTCAATATTTTAATTTCCCTTTAATATTGCTTCCACTGCATCCCACAAATGTTGATGAGCTGTATTTTTATTTTCAATTAATACAACTTATTTTTAATTTTCTGTTACAATTTTTCTTTGACCTTTATGTTATCTAGAAGTGTGTTGTTTAATCTCCAGGTATTTTCATATTTTCTAGATATTGCTCTTGGTTCCAGCTTAATTCCATTTGGGCCTGAAAGGAAATACTCTATGGTTTATATTCTTTCAAAATTTAACATATGCTTTATTGCCCTGAGTGTGGTCTATCTTGATGAATATTCCATGTGAGCTTGGAAAGAATGTGGATTCTGTTGTTGACTGAATTAGTCTACAGATGTCCATTATATCCAGTTGGTTGATGATGCTGTTGAGTTCAACTATGCCCTTGCTGATTTTCGTCCTTCAAAGGCACAAATCTGATAGAGAAGGGTCCAAGTTTTTGACTATAGTAGTAGGTTCATCTATTCCTCTTGGCATTTTTATCAGCTTAGGTCTCACTGACTTTGGCACTGTGTTGCTAAGTGCACACGTCAAGGATTATTTTATCCCCTTGGAGAACTGACCCCTTTATCATTATGTAGTGCCCCCCCCCTTTTTTAAAATATTTTTTGTTTGTTTTAGTGGTTGATAAGCTTTTATTTTTATTTATTTATATGTGGTGCTGCTAAGGATTGAACGCAGTGCCTCACACATGCTAGGCAAGCACTCTACCACTGAGCCACGACCTCAGCTCCCTGTAGTGCCCCTTTTGATCCCTGATAATCTTCCTTTCTCTGAAGTCTTTTCTAAATTTTATATACCACACTTTCTTTCTTTTGGTTAGTGATGTGACGGAATGTGTTTTTGTGTTCATTTGCTTCGAATCTATATGTGCTTTTATATTTATAGTGGATTTCTTATAGACAAAATTTAGTTGGGGGTTGTTTCTGTTCCACTCTCACCATCTCTTTCAATTGAGGCATTTAGACCACTGTCATTCAAAGTGGTTCCTGAGATAATTGGATTAATAAGGTCCATATTTTTTGCTGTTGTCTATTTGTTGCCCTGTTCTTTATTACTCTTTTTCTGCCTTTGGTAGTTTTAATTGACTATTTTAACAATTCAATTTTCTCTTCTTTCTTATTACTTCATTTGTATTTCTTCTTCTTTCCTTTTTTTTAGTTATTTCCCTGGAATTTGCAATATTGCAAATATCCATATTTGCAAATATGCATATTTGCAATATGCATTTACAACTAATCCAAGTCGACCTACAAATAAAACCATACTGCTTCATGGGAATAACTTACATTAACAAAATTATCCTAATTTCTATCTTCCATTCCTTGTATCATTCATGTCATTCTTTCACTTATAAATAACCAAATACATCATTGCTATTATTTTGAAAACCTGTTTTATATGAATCAGTTAAATGAATAAGAAAGATGGAAGTTTTATTTGCCTTCAGTTATTTCTTCCCCAATGTTCTTTTTTTCTTTATATAGATCCAAGTTCCAGACCTTACATAACTTTCCTTCTCTCTAAAGAACTTTTTTTTCTGACATTTCTTACAAAACACATATTCTGGAAAGAAATTCCCTCAATCATTTTTTGGACTAACAGTATGTTTTTAAATTCTTTTTTTTTCTATTGAAAACTTCACATATTTAGTGTATATAAATTGATGAGCTTGACCATAATGATGCACTTATAAAACCATCACAACAAAATAATAAACACATCGAACACTTTCGTAATTTCCCCCTGCCTCCTTTGTGTTTGTGCATGTGTGTGTGCCTGGGTGTCTGAGTGTGATCTAAAGATCATTTACCTTGAGATCCACTCTCTTAAATTTTCAAATGTACACTTTAATATTGGTAACTATTAACCCTATGCTATACAGCAGACCTCTAGAATTTATACATATTTTATAATAAAAACCTTATACTTATTGAACAACAATTTCTCATTTCTCCCTTGCCCCAACTCCTGATAATTTCCATTTCACTCTATTTCTATGAGGTATTTTAGATACCTTGTACATGTGTGATCATGTAGTATTTGTCCTTCTGGACAGATGCTTCACTTACCATATGTCCTTCAAGTTTCATGCATGTGGTTTTATGTGGCAGGATTTATAAAACTGAATAATATTCTATTGAATAACTGTAACTACATTTTCTTTTCCCATTTATCTGCAAAGGACATTTGCTTTGTTGGATATTTGATTATTGTTTCCATATCTTGGCTATTGTGAATAACATCAAACTGAACATGGATCTCATTAAGACTCTGATTTCCAAGAGTATATATCAAGAAGTGTGTTTTCTGGAACATATAATAGGTAATTACGTTTTTAATTTTTTGAGGAACTTCCATTCTGTTTTCCATAGTGGCTGCCCCACTTTAGATTTCTACCAAGGGTGTACAAGTGTTCCAATTTGTCTACATGTTCACCGACACTTGTTGTCTTTTAGAAAAAATAATAGCCCTTCAAACAGGTGTGAGGTGATCTCTTGAAATTTTTATTTGAATTCCCCTGATGGTTAGTGATATTAAGTACCTTTTCAATTATCCGTTGGTCATTTGTATCCTTTCATTGAAGAAACGTCTATGCAGGTTCTCTGCCCATTTTTAAACCAAGTTGTTGTTTTGAATCAAGTTGCAGGACTTTCTTGTATATTTGGGATGGTTAACTTCTTATCAGATGCATGGTTTGCAAATATTTTCTTCCATTCTATGGATGGCCTTTTTACTCTGTTGATTATTGTTATGTAGGAGCTTTTTAAATTAATAAAGTTCTATTTGTCTATTGCTTTTGTTACTTTTGCTTTTGGTGAAATCAAAAGCACACAAGAAATCAATGTCAATGTCAAGAGGGTTTTCCCAAGACTGAGAGTGTGCCTAGTAGTATAGCACCTGCTTAGCATGCAACAATCCCAAGCATGAAGAAGGAGAAGAAGATTGTACCAATATTCATCAAGGATATTAGCCTGTAGTTTTCTTTTCTTGCACTGTCTTTGTCTGGCTTTGGTATAAATGTAATTCTGGCCTTATAAAATAAGTTTGGAACTGTTCCCTAATCTTTAAATTTTTTTGGATTAGTTTGATTAGGATTAGTATCAATTCTTTAAATGTTTTTCAGAATTCTCAAGGTAGAATTTTAAAGAGAGCAAGAGAAGAGCAATTCATCATGCACAAAGACTCCTCCACAAGACTATCAGTACATACTCAGAAGAAACTTTCCAGGCCAGAAAAGAGTTAGGTAGTACATTCAGAGTCTTTAAAGAAAAATCTGACACCTAAGAATACTATCTTCAGCAAAGCTGTCTTTTATAAACAAATAAATACTGTCTTTTATAAACAAAGAAATAAAGACTTTTCAGACAATGTTGAAGATGTTCACTGCCACAAGACCTGCCTTGAAAGAAATGCTTAAGGAAGTTCTTCAAGTTGAACTAAATAGCTCATAAAAGCATATTAAAGTATAAAAATTACTTGTAATTGTAAATATATAGATAAAACCAACACAGTAATACTGTAATGATATGTGAATCTTGATTTTAGTATAAAAGCTAAAAGACAAAAGTATTAAGAATAACAACTACAAAATATGTTGATGAAGACACAATATAAAAAGATATAAGTTGTGTCATAATATTAAATGTAAGGGGAAGCAAACATGTATATTTTTGTATATGATTGGAGCAAAGTTGTTATCAGCTTAAAACATTCCATTATAAGTATAAAATGTTTTATATAAGCCTCATGTTAACCACAAATAAAATACCTATATACAGAAGAAAAAAAAAGAGAAAGGAATCAAAACAAATTCTTACTAAAGAGGGGGGAAAAAAACAATAAAACACAAAGGAAGACAACAACTGAAAAGAGGGACAAAAGAACTGCATGACATATAACACTATCAACAAAATGGCAATAGCAAGTTCTATCAATAATTAAAGTAAATTATTAAACTTCTTAATCAAAAGATGCCAAGTGATTGAATGGAAAAAATAAGGTCCAACTATATATGCTTTCTATAAGAAACTTTATTTGTAAGGACACATATAGACTAAGTGAAGGGATAAAAAAGATATTACATGCAATATGATATTGCAAAAGAGAGCTGCAAGATATAAAGAAGGCCATTATATAATGCTAAAAGGATCAATTCATCAGGAAGATATAACAATCATAAATATGTATGCACTCAACATCAAAGCACCAAAATATATAAAACAAATATTTATGAAACTAAAGGGAAATATAGACAGCAATAGAATAATAGTAAAATACTTTATTATTCCAGTTTCAATAATGGGCAGAAGATCCAAAAATCAACAAGAAAACAGCAGACTTGAACAACATCGCAGATCAAATGAACCTAATAGACATATACAGAATATTCCATCCAAAAGCAGTAGAATACATATTTTACTCAATTGTACATGGTACATTCTACAAGGTAGGTCACATATTAGGTAATAAAACAAGTCTTAACTAATTTAAGAATGAAATTATATTAAATGTTTTTCTAACCACAGTGGAATAAAGCTAGAAATCAATAACAGAAAGAAAATCAGAAAATTCACAAATATGTGGAAATTAAACAACACATTACTAAACAACTCATATATCAAAGAAGAAATTAAAAAATAAATCATAAAAATATGAAGACAAAACACAACATATCAAAACTTTTGAAATGCAGCAAAAGCAGTACTAAGAAGGAAATTTATAGTGATAAATACCTACATTTTTTGAAAAAGATAAAAGATCTCAAAGAATTTTAAACTTTAAAAACTAGAAAAATAAAACACTAAACTTAAAATTAGCAGAAGGAAAGAAATATCAAATATTACAACAGAAATAGTGAAATAGAGAAGAGATAAACAATAGAAAAATCAATGTAACTAAAACTTGGGGGGTTGCAACAATATATAAAACTACCAAAACTTTATCTATACCTAACTATGAATAAAAAGTAAAAGAAGATTCAAATAAATAAAATCAGAATGAAAGAGAAGACATTACAGCTGATGTTAAAGAAATAAACAAGATCTCAAATACTAATCTGAACAATTATATACCAACAAATTGAATAATGTAGAAGAAATGAATAAATGCATAGAAATATACAAACTACCAAAGCTGAATCACAAAGAAATAGGAACTTTGAACAGACCAGATATATGTAAGGAAATACCTTCAATTTTTGTTTTTCTGAGAGAATCTTAACTTTTGAAGGATACTTTCATGGGTTCAGGATTCTAGGTTGGTGGGCTGCTTCTCTCTCAACACTAAATACTTCACTTTCTTCTTCATTGCATGATTCCTCTCTTTGTTATTGTACATATTTGAACTGTAGAACATGATTTTTATATATGTGGTTAAATAATAGCTATAATCAAGAAAATTCACATCTCTCCTAGTTACTGTTTTTTGTGTCTAAGAGCATCCCAAAAATCATGGAACAACTCTGGATAGAAAGCAACCTGACATTTTGTGCTTAAGAGCCTCTCAGATAGAACCCTTTTGCAGTTTTCCAGTGCATAACACAATATTTTGATTATAGTCTTCCAGCCTATCCAACTTACAATGTACAGCTTTGTTCTATATCTCCACATTTCCCACTCCCTCTACCTGCAACCAGCTACTGCATTTTATTCTGTTTCTATCATTCAGCTTGCACAATTTCTGAGGATAAGTTGTAGTCAGATATAATTCCTGTATTTGCTCATCTGTAAATTGTTTCTACCCAACTCTGGTTTCTCTGGGGAGTTTTTATTTATCTTTGGTTTTCTGTAGTTTGGAAATTATATACCTAGGCATAGATTTTCTGGATTTATCTGGCGTGTTGTTTTCTGAGTTTCCAGGATCCATGATTTGGTATCTGATGTTAACTTGAGGAAATTGTGTCATTAAATTGTATCAACATTTCTTCTCTTTCTTCTCCTTCTGATATTCTCATTACATATGTTATACCTTTGATAATTGTCCCACAATTTTTGAATATTCTCTTATATTCCTCCCCTCTTCAGTCTTTTTACTTTTTTAGTTTTGGAAGTTTCTTCTGAGATACCTTCAGGCTCAGAGATTGCTTCCTCAGCTGTGTACAGTCTACTAATACGACCATCAAAGAAATATATCATTTCCATTACAGCATTTTTTTATCTTTAGTATTTCTTTTTGTATTTCCTTAGAATCTCCATTTCTCTGTTTCAATGTCCATCTGCTCTTGCATACTGTCTATCCATTAAAACCTTTAGCATATTAATCATAGTTGTTTTAAATTTCTGATAATGCCAGCATCCATACCATATATGAATCTGGTTTTAATGTTTACCATCTCTCTTCAAACTGTGTTGCTGTTGTTTCTTTTAGTATGTCATGTAATTTTTTCTTGACAGCTATACCTGATATACCAGGTAAAAATAAGCCTTTAGTGATGTGGTGGTGAGGTTTTGGGTGAAAGAAGCATTTTATAGCTTTATTGGCTAGGTCCATGTCTTTTGGCTAGACCTCACATATTTTTCAGCTTCTCTTTAGTGGGACAGGATGGCTATCAGGGGTGGACTGGGGGATTTACCTTCTCCCAAATCGAAGGCTAGACAGGCTACATACAGTTGGGTAATGGAAGGTCAGAGGAGACTAGAGTTGGGTGTTTCCTATTTACCATGTCAGTTTGGTAAATGGATCTGATAGGATCCCAAGAAATTTGGTTCTCTTGCAAAAGTTTCTCTTATGTAATGTTTTGTTGTTTGTTTTTGTTTTGTTTTGGTTTGGTTTGGTTAAGAGGAAGAGAATGTGGCTCGATTCAAAATGGCCCCTTTTCTTTTTCCCTGCCAGAAACATGAAGGGATTTTTCTCCAGTATTCACTGTAAGATCCAGAAGATGAAACTCAAAAAAGTGTCAGAGCCTCCCCCACCCCCATAACTGGGTCCCTCTGCAGTTCTTATTTTCTTGGATTTGTCCATGTTGAGCCTCTAGCAAATCATCAATTACGTCTCAGGTTTCCTTACCCTGGACTGGTTCCCTTGAAGGTTGCTGCTCCTGGGTTTCTTCTCTGGTGAGTTGTGATTCTGTATTTACTTGTTGGCCTTTCCCATTTGGGGGTCAGCATTTGGTCCTGTAAACTTATGTTGTCATATGTCTGAGAAGAGGTGTTGATTTTTCTGTTTGTTCAGATTTTTACTGTTAGAATTGGGTCGTGACTTCCAAACTTCTTGAGTGCTGAACCGAAAACAAAAAGTCATGAAAGAATTCTAGATAAAAAGCAACTGCACATCCCCAGCTTCTCCAAAGCCCCTAAGAAGGAGAGGTTGAAAACAGAGGCTCAGGGTAAGGGATTTTTCAGGGGCTAGAGTAGGTCTCATTGGGCCACGACTCAAGGCCCTAAGTGATGTGACCTTGCACAGGACACGTTAGGATGGGAAGGTCTGAAATTTAGGCCCTTAAGGAAAACTTAAATGCAAATCTGGCCTTCCAGGGAAGGGACCTGCATTAGGCAGTTAATTTCCTCTCTGAAGGCAGAATCTCACTTGTACAATCAGCTCTGTGTTTTGTCACTCAGACTGGCAGCAATGAAATAGTACTCAGAAAAATTACATCCCCAGCAGTATCAGGACATGCTTGGCTCATGAACACAATTACTGCTTCATAAAAGTTTGATAAATGAGATGCAAAATATACAACTACTACCACTGAACAATATAGGGAGCTTTATTCCAGGGGTCATTTTGGATAATGAAAAACACAATTAAATGAGTTTGATTAAAGGATTCGTTAATGGTAGAGAATGTTTAGAAACTAAAAACAAGCATCTTTGCCTGGGAGTGTCAAATAAGCAACTCACTTCAGCTTGAAACTAGTGTCCATGGTTTTGGGGGAGCTGCCTTCTAAGCTGTGCTCCAAAACCTGTGACCTCCCTTGAAGACCTTGGGAAAGTCCCAGGTCTTCCTTCTGCTTTACCTTCCCCAGCTGGGGAATAAAGATTACAAAACTTTACCCTTTGATTCTTAGACATTGGTTCCAGGGTTAATGTTTACTGTGAAAAACCAGTCCCTTGGGTTTAAACCATATAGGCCTGCTGCCTATTAGGACACCTAGGACAAGATTAATGGCAATAGGTGACTTTCCATCTTTCCATGTCTGGTCTGGTTTTTGTACACAGCAAGGAAGGTAGCAATGTAGAATAAAAGAGCTTCCATCAGAAATGCTCATTTCAGATCTCTACAATAACAAAGAAAGGCAAAAGTATATTTGTTGTTTTAAACCTGTGTGTGTACATTTGTTTATGAGTGTGTCTTTTGTACGCGTTTATGCATAAACCTACATAAGTGTGTGGGTGTAGATGTGAATGGGTGAATCGTGAGAGTGAAGAGGTTTGTGTCGTCTCTGCGTTAGCAGGTACCTGAGTATGTTAGTCAGCTTTTCATTGCTGCAACCAAATACCTGACAAGAACTGAGGATAAAGAGTTGATTTTGAGCACATGGTTTCAGAGGTTCAGTCTGTGGTCTGCTGACACCATGGCTCTGGGCCGGAGGTGAAAGAACATCACAGTAGAAGGCATGCCGGAGGAAAGTGCTGTGCTCATGGTTGCCAGGAGAGAAGAGTGAGACCCCAGGTACAAAATATAAACCTCAAAGACACACTCTACCTCCTCCAGCCATACCACACCTGCCTGCAGTTACCACCTGGTTAGTCCTTTCGAATTTTTATGGATCAATCCAATATTAGGTCCCCTCTGAACATTTCTGCATTAACAGAGGAGCTTTTGGAGGACATCTCATATCTAAACCATAACACTGAGTGTATAGATGAGCATTAAGTGTGTATATTCTCCTTACCTCTGAACAAGCATATGTGAACACTGGCCCAGTTTGTGCGAATGTGTGTGGGTGTAGATGTGAGTGGGTGGATTGTACAAGAGTATGCATGTATGCTTTCTAAGTACCTGTGCATAGGTGTGTGCACGTGAGGGGAGTGTGTGTGCATTCGTGGATCTGAGTGTGCATGTGTGCATCAGTGTGTGCATGTGCGTGTGTACATGCATGTTCAGGTGCATGCATATGTGTGCCACTTTTGAGGGCTCCTTCCTTTCACCCCTCTTAAGTGTGCTCTGCCTCCTGCTGGTCCACGCCTTCAGAGGTTCACCCCTTACATTATCTCCTTTATGCACAGAAACCTCAAGAGGTAGCTTAATGGTGCAGGCTGAAGCTGTTTGTGGAGCGATTTGTAAAAGCCTTTAAAAGAAAATTGTTTTAAGCAGAAAACTACAGCATTACACAGCAGTCCTCTGCTTAACCCATTCGAACTTTATTAAAAACAAGAGTCAGTTCTGCAGAAGAGAAGACAAACTGTGCCCCAGTACTGAAGAGCCTGCCAGCCCTGAGAAGTCAGAGAAGAGTTTATATTTAGAAAAGGGACCGATTATTTTCATGCCACACAGAACTACATTATTAACCCATAAAATTCTTCATTCTTCAAAATGCTAAAGTGTTTTAGGAAACTTGGATGTATTTGACCCAAGTCTAGTCCAGATTTAACTACAAAAGCAACAAATGCTTTCAACTGGGTGAACTAAGGACCCATAAATGGAAGCATCCAATGTAATCTTTCCATCTTAACAGGTGTGTGAAAACACTGGCCCATTCTTACCACCTGCCCAGGGTTCAAGATGCCTCTATGGAAGGAGGATTTGGCATTTGGGGGCTGAAAACGATCACATCATGTACGATTCTTCTGAGAAGATGACAGAAGTTGCCGATGGGCTTGGTGGAGGAAGGAAAATTCCCTCAGTTCCAATTTCCAGCATGGCGTCTGGACACAGTAGATTCTCAAGAAATGTTTATTTTATAAGTTTAGTGAACACATGAGTGGGTGAATCAGTCAATTGATAAAGAAAATCATTCTATGGGAGAAAAGGGAAGAGCTCCTTTTGGACTTAACCAAACAGCCTTTCCCTAGAATGGATCCTGCCAAATGATGCTTTATCCTTAAACTTGCATGATCCCCAGAAATTACAGCTTTCCCAGGAGAAACTCCAAAAGCAAAGTAACGATTTTCAGACACTTCTGTCTTTGCCAAAAAGGACCAAATGCCTTGGGTGTTTCTCATGCCAACAAAGTGATGCCTGTTCTGATCAATTTGAAGATGTCTGAAACATCCCGAAGCAGTTTGATTCAACTAATTTTTATTGAACAATAAAAGTCAGCAGTTAGGATACCTGTCAGACCAGATCCATTTCTTACTGTGGAGCTCCTTGAGTCATTATCAGAACCTGTTAATTCTTAGTTAACACACCATCCTTGTAAGCTGGGAGAGCTGCTCCCCAAAGCACAAAGGCTCAACATTTGAAGTTAGAAGATAGAGTGCTAGAGACAGTATAGCACTATTTACAAGAAACGACACCAACTATTAAAAAGGCCCTGTCTGCTATTACAGAGGAATCTCCAGGATATATTAAGTGCAAAAAGTAAGGAAGAAAAAAAATGTATAATATGTTACCAACAATCTACCAAAGGAGGACTTATAAATGCATAAAACATATTTGCTTATATTAAAAGTAGATCAGTGCTAGACTTCTTTATATATACCTTGCCTTGCAGATTTAATTTTGGAACTCTGAAAATATTTTACATAAGTATAAAATGAAATTAAAATTTTACATAAGTAATTTGTAAAAATCAAAAGGAAGTAGGTGAACCTAACTCTGTATTCAGTGGGTAGAATAATCACACAGGGCAGAATTATTCCAAGCAATTTTCAAATACAGCAATTTAACTCTACATTTATCCATAGTGGAATATGCCTGAAGGACAAAAAGAACTGCAAAATATTCTTAAACTCATGTTTAATGTTTAAATCATAGTGCTCGTGTGAGGGTTGTATTGTTGTTCTTAGACTGGGGCATGTGTGTCATGCAATAAAGCACATGAATAATTATGTGGTGACAGAAAGAAAGATGTTTTCAGTAAGTGAGAAATGGCACAGAAGTGCAAGATCATGAGGTTGAGTACAATTCTATAGCCCTAAGTCTAAATTGGTAGCAGTAGTGCTTGCTCACAATGTATTTAACTTTAAATCTTCATACATACACACATTTCTATCTCTGACCACTAAAAATGCCTAAAACTATGGGTAAGCCAGTGTTCATACCCATTTTCCTACTAAATGAAACCGAGAATCCTTTAAGAAATGTTTGAAGACCATTTCAAACAAGAATTGTGGGCAAGAATTGTGCAAGATAATTCTGGAACACCTTGTGGTACTATCGTCTAAGACTCCCAGGGCCATGTAAAAAGGTCCAAAGAGCACACTTAAAGACAATCTCACTGGCCAAGCAGAGGGGATTTGAGCTTCCAAAATGACTGTGATCGATTAAAATGATTAAAATGATTTAAAAAGATTAAATATGTTTAAGTCCATGGGTTAATTAAAAAATCAAAGCTAAACTAGTCATTTTAAGGCACAAACTAACCAACTAATGATCTTCAGAACTGGTGAAAGGAGGGGAACTAATCAAACATTTATCTTGCTTTTCCTAAATGAACTCTCCCTCGGGGTAACTGCAGAGTTGATGAAGAGAATTATCTATTTATAGATGTATTCTTGCGAATAAACAGGCGGAGTGACAGTACTGGTGTCTCAGCATCGTGCCAGCTCCAATCAATTAATGCATCTAGAAAAAGAGCATCAGCGCCTGCCAGCGCCACCACAAGACTACCAAACTCGACCTGCCTCCTGATGCGCATGCGCAGAGCCTTCCAAGGCGTGGTCTTGCCGAGAAAACTACACCAGCAAGCTTCTAGATCTAACTACTAACTTGCAAGAAATACAACTATTGCTAATTTGATGTGATAATGATATTGTAGCTACGATTTTTTAAAGATAACTTCTCTTATCGAGGTATAACATGAAGAGTTTAGAGATGAAATGATAGAGTATGTAGAATTTATTCTCAAATAACTAGAGTGGGGTGGGAAGAAAGTGGGTAGAAAGTACAGAGGGGAACAGACCAGCTATGAATGATAATTATGGAATCTGAGTGAAGGCTAACTGGAGGTGTGTGACAGTTTTTCTCTGCTTTTTGTACGTGTTTGAGACTTCCCATAATGAAAAAGAAAAAAAAAAAAAAAAAAAGCAAAGGGCAGCCTTATAAAGGCTAAATAAATAAAGAAACAGCAAACAGGGAACAAGCAATAGGGACTATGTAAAAAAGCAGTATATTTTTTAAAAGAGCCTTTCAATAAAAAGATGAACCACAAAGCCCACAAAAGTTCTACCTCTGAAAATTTTTATTTCTGGAAGACTTGAGCCCATCAATGAATCTTTGCTGAACGTTTATGTTTATTATAAAAATGCCATTTATATAGCTCTCCCTCACTCTTAAACAACTTCTTTACACACTCTCTAATATTATGTTCCCAGCATCTCTGTGTGAGGATGTCATTATCACTCAGTTTATAGATGAGGATGTTGAGTCTTGAGAGGTTAAATGGCTTCTCCAAGGCCACACAGTCGATCAGTCCTGAAGCTGGGACCATGGACTGGGTTCCTCACTTTGCTTGCAGAGAAGTTGGGTTTCTACCTATCCCTGGTGGCTCTTCTTTGGGAAGGACATCAACAGCAATTAATAAACACACCAGGTATCTCCCTTGGGGGGAAAAAAATGGTGCCTTTGTCTCCAAAATGACTCATCAAGCTTGAAGCAAGCAAACCTCCCAAGATCCATTGACTCCCATGTTCCCAGGGTACCCACTTTTTCATTCAGCCTGCCATCGCTGTCTAATTGATTCTAATCACATTATTAATGTTGAAGGATGTTTTCATTAGTGCCAGAGGCTGCACCGTGCTCCCTAGATAAAAGCACTCAGTTGCAAATGGAAGCTCTTATCTCCTAAGAGGTCTTGTTTCATCTCAGTGCACATAATGCGGTACTATGGAGCTTCATTGCTGCATGGCAGGTGTGAGATGTCCCATGTGACCTAAGTTAGAACAACTCCTTTAGACCTCACTCCTAAGAGAGAAAGATTTTCCAAAGTACAATGGACATCGACTGCTGAGGTTTGAACATGTACCCCAGGGAGCACATGTTGGCAGCTTAATCTCCAATGGAATGATGTTGGGAGCTGATTGGGCCATGAGGGCTCTGCTCTCACGAATAAATTAATGTTACCATGGGAACAGGATCCTTATGAAAGGATGGATTTGGCCCCTTTTATTTCTTTCTCACCATTTCTTTTCCCTTCCAACATGTTATGGTGCAGCAAGAAAGCCTTGGACAGATGCTGGGACTTGCCAGCCTCTGGAACCATGAGAACTCAATTTCTGTTCATTATACATTTCTGTTCATTACCCCATCTGTGCTACCCTGTTATAGTAGCATCACATGGACTAAGATGTTGGGGCTGGGGAATTTGCTCCAAAAGCAGCCAAATTGACTCAGCATCTTTCATAGCACAAAAGCTAAGCCATTAGCTGAGACAGTTGGTCATACTGTGTCACTCTACATGCCCAGTAATGTGACCCAGAGGTCTCATCAGGGCAAAGTGGGACACAGGAACTTCTGTGGCACACTGAGTCTGTGGTCTACCCTCTAGACTGCACATCTCCATCTTGAATGACACCTAGTATACGAGAGTGAGAAAGTCATCCAGGTACGTGTCCTGGGACTGCTGCTGATGCTACAATACTGTGATAGGAACCAGATCTCAGAACAATGACCCCAGAATCAATAGCCTGTGATTGGCAGGTGCTGGTGAGGTGCCGGGCAAGGGCTTTCCTTCACATTCTCATGGAGACCCTGTAATAAAGGAAGCGTGATGATCCCCATTTACAAATGAAGGTACCAACACCCACAGGGGGCAAGTCAGTTGTCCAGGTAGCAGCCAGAAGGTGACAGAAGTAGGGTTGGACCCCAGGTCTTGCTGATGCAAGAGCCGTGCCCTGAACTGTTTGCTGTGCTGTCTTCCCAGCTTTGAATCCAAGAACAGGGCTAACAGGTGCTAAGGACCCAATTAATATTTAAGTGAATAAATGAATGACCAAAGTGAAAGAATGAATGAGTGATCAATAGCTCCTGACCCCGGATGGAGCTTGCCCACACTGGTGGCGAAGTGCTTGCTCAGCACTCTTTACTACCGTTGGTACCCAGTTGAGGTCTTATGTACACTGTGATGGAGATGCCCAAGGGTTTGTAAATAACATTGTTCTGCTTATCATGGTAATAATACGTGTTTATAGTAGAAAACTAAGAAAGTGAAAAAATAGAAGAAAAAATTTCTACACTCCATAAATATTAAAATATATTTTTAGAAAAAGAAAATTAAGAAAGCATGTAGAAGTATAAAGAAAAAATAAAACTCATCTATAATGTACCCTTCAGAAGATAGGTACTGCTGACATCTGAGTGTATTTTATTCCCCCTCCAAAAAGAGAAAATCTTGGGTAATACTAGGCCTTAAGGGGTCTTTACCATCTCCTCTTGTGTCTTGGAACAGAGATTGTGCAAGTCAAGGTGTTCAGCAGAATGACATAATGATAATTGCATAAATAATAACAACACTTTCTGTCACATTTAATGTATGGCAGGTATTGCTTGGAATATTTTACATACTAATTCATTACCTAAAGGAGAAGAGCTATTCTATAGGTAAATTTCAATATTTGATATCATTATAAAATTCAGTCCAGTAATTTCAAACTCCTCTCTTCCATTCCCATCACTCATAAGTAAAAAAAAAACAAAAAACAAAAACAAAAAAAACAAAAAGTTTTAAGTTAATATAGGACCAATGAGTTATTAAGCACTTGCTTTCATCAAAGCACTAGGAAAGGCTCTTGGTAAATAGAATCCCTTCCCTGCTGAAATATCTTATTGGGCCATTAAGGAAACAGACCTAGGCCCACTAAGCTGTCACTTCAGACCAGAAGTGGACACGTGTTAGAAATGCAAATCCTCCAGGCCCACTTGGACCTACAGAGTCAGAAATGCTGGAGTGAGGTGCCCTGATCTGTGGTTCATAAGACCTCTAGCAGATGCTACTGCCTGCTTATTTGGGGAAGCTCTGCTTTTGAATATGCTAAAAATTTTGAACTGACCACACCTGCTCTTGGACTGTGGGCTGGAGTAATCAAGGAAGCCTTTCTGGAAGAGGTGATCTTTACCTGGAGCTCAAAGGGATCCTCTTTGGAAGGAAGAGAGATGGCGGCAAGGGAGTGTTAGGCTTTAGGATCTGGACAAGAGCTGACCACCGTCTTTGCTGCATAAGGAAACCCTTCACTCCCTCACCTTCAGCTCTCCGCCTCGACACCACCAGTCAATAGCTGTCAATGGTGATTACTGTAAAGAGGCAAGGAAATCCTGACTGGGCAGAAAAGGAGGGAGAGAGGCAGGCAGCGTGGGGGCAGAGGTGGTGGAGAGGTGAGACCTGAAGCCCACGTGCAGGCCCTCATTGACTGCCCTGCCCCCCGGGTCATCCTCCATGTCCTCTGATACCACCAAGCTGCTCAACCTGCGCTCCAGGATTCCACAGCCCCCAGAGATGGCACAGAAAGACCACAGCATGAGAACCAGAGCATCCCTCGGTCCCTGGGAGTCTGCCTCAGGAAGGTCTGTCATTCATGGGGATGGGAGGGTGGTGTCACAAAGCACACCCTGCTGGCCTTGGGACTGCTTTCCTGGGGGTCTATGCCTTGCTCATTCCCTGCTCTGCAGGACAGAGGGGCTGACACCTCCTGCTGCATTTGCCAAGCTCTGGGCTCAGCCAGCTTCTGGCTCAGGCGACGAGGAGGCACGGGGAAGACAGTCCAGGGCCTTTGTCCACTGCTGTGTGACTTCCATTGGCCTCTCCGGCCATGACTAATCATGTTTGTGGTCATAGCCCCCAACATAGGTCCTGGAAATTATTCCTTTCCCCCACTACTCCCACCTCACCAGGAGAAATAGGAGCAGGGACACATGAACAAAGGAACAGGATGGGACTACACATGGACATGTCACGAAAGAAAGCCTGGAGGCCACTCAGGTGGAGGTTCCCTATGGAAAGGTAGTAGTAGGTACCAATGCACCTGTTGGCAACAGCTGGGAAACTCTTGCCTTTAGCTGTTCATCCTTTGCTTTCTTTTAGACATAGTCTCCTTCCACAGTCGCAAGGATCTGCCCAGCCACCATTTATCAATCCCTGGCCTCTCATACTCGCCTGTCAATCACTTCACACATGCCCCTGGCTCCCAGCACATGACCTTTTCTCTTGCTTCAAATAGATGTAGAAACCCTCCAGGAAGCTTTTTTCTCAAGCTGGCTTAGATGTCCCCTTCTGGCTGCCATGATGCCTCACCTATGGACAGCTGCCACTCACCCCCACTCTGCTAGACTGGGAGTTCCTGGAGGATCTATCTTATTTATTCTCATTTCCTGGGCCGAGCACAAAGTCTAGGCTAGACCAAGTGCTTAGGAAACATTTGCTAAAGGAACAAGCGATCGTAATCTCTTGTTAAGTAGACATTATCACACCATTTTACAGTCAGAATGAGTAAACTGCCCAAAGCTACCCCACCAGCAGGGGGCAGCACTTCTGAATCCAGAGCAGTCACTCGCAAGATCCTAGGATTCCCAGGAAAGGAGACCACAAATGCCCCTGAGATGGGCAGCTGCCTCCCAGGCCTGAAGGATGCCATGTGCGCCACTGCCCAAGGTGCAGGGACAGCAGAGACGGAGGTCACCCGCACAGCCATCAGAGTTGAGTCCATGCTTATGCTCACTTCTGATCTGGACGTTCCCTGGCAGTCATCCTCAGATGACATGGGAGGAAGGGACTCGTCTGGAGGGGCTGTGTGGGTGGGGAGCAGCCAACATATGGCTACTGGGCCTTCCCATTTATGGTACTGATATTTCCCCACGCCGTTTGCTGAGCCCATATCCTGTTTGTTTTGAAGTTAGCATAATGAGTGTCCCAGGCTGGCTTCTCTCTCTGCACCAGTTCTTGGCTCCCTTCTAGCAAAATGGCTCCCTTAGAGGGTCTTGCTGCTATGTGTATCAATGCCGCAATGCTGTCTGCAATCTCCAGAGATGTGCTGATTGACGGCCATGTGCCACCCCAGCAATGGGGAAGCATAGTCAGCTTCCCCTCACTCCACCCTCTCTCCAGGACTGCAGCTGTCAGGAAACAGGCTCAGCCCACCCGGGAGCAGTGCATCATGGGGCTCTGCTATGCCTTTGTCACAACACCCTTGTCCCACAGCGTACTTCAAAAGCCCCCTCCCACTGAGCTCCACTATCTTCCAACCCCTCCTTACTGCTCATCTGCGGCCAGTTTACCAAGTCCCAGCCACTTCCCAGAAGCTCACCTGTGCACCTGCCACTCCCCACACCTGGAATGCCTTTCCTGTTCTACCCCACACCTAAGAGACATCACACTAGGTACCGCAGAGTGAGAACGGTTATGAAATTGCTGCAAATTCAGGTTTTGTACACCCATTTTACAGATGAAGAAAATGAGGTGTAGAAAAGTTAACTTGCCCATTGGTGCACAGCTAATAAATAGCAGAGCTGGGATTTTGAACTGAGATCTTTGTTCCCACTCAATGCTGGAACTTTATCTCTCAGGATTCAATTTGCTCATCCCCTCTTCTCTGAGATCTCTCCTGACCTCTGTATAGTATACCCTGCCAAAAGTCTCTCTCTCTCTCTCTCTATCTCTACCTCTTTTTGTCTCCCTACACATCCTCTAGGCAGACTCCTAGCAGAGCGCCTGAGACACTGAACTGTGCTCTCTCTCTCCATTGGCCCGGGCGCTCCACAGACAAGGAAGGACTCATCCCCGACACTCATTGGAGATTTCAATCATGTGTAGGTGTCTAGTCCAGAGTCTTTAAATGAGCTAAGTAATGGATTCCAAGGCAGCCTGAGCCTTGGTAAATGCAAAGGGTGACAGGAACCCAAACACCATCTCCCCAGTGATGCGTCCTTCTGTCAACACACAATGCCTGACGTGCTTTTCAAGTTTCCAGAAATTATACTCAAAAGATTACCAATTTTCTCTTGGGCAGTTTTCCTGAATCACAGGTATGCTAACCTCATTTGACACATAGTACCTGTGGCCGAGGTGGGCTGATGGTAGCTTCTGGGCATACAGCTGACCGTGTGTTCTGCCTTCCTTTGAAGTTCAGATTGACATGTGCACCCTTCAGGCTGAGCACAGGTTAGCCATGGTCACAAACACCACATCTGTGTTGGCTCCTTTTACACGAGTCCAGGCCAGAGCACCCACCTGCATGGACTTCACCTTCACGAGCAGGTGAGGTTCGTGAGCTTCTCTATCTGGGCCTTCAGAGCTCCTTTATCTGGGGACGAGGCCTCCTGGATTTTCTTCTTCACCATCTTTAACGGAGCAGGAAAGACTTGCTTGTTATTGATCTCAAGGTGTCACAGGAAAACAGGTTTCTAGAGATATTCTTTCTCATCCTGCATATACTCACAAGAAAAAGAGAAAAGACCTTGGGAACATTCTTGGTTTAAGGTGAGAACAAAGAGGCTGTGAAAACCCTGGTCCCAGCAAGTGCGTTCCCATGTTCTCTTGAGACATTTGCACTCATTGAGTCTCTTGGTAAAATCTGTCAGTTTTAGGGAGGGCGAGATGGCAGACAGGGGGTGAACAGGTCACTTCCTGCTCCCTGCTCTCCTCTTTTATGCACGTTCCCCCCAGAGCAGGTACCACACTACATCCCATGTGTCTCTGTTCTTATCCCCTCCTCACAGGGAGTGAACTTCTGGAGGGAGGGGATTTGTCCAGTCACCTCCGTGACCCCTGCTCTTGAATGTCTTCAGTAAGATTTGATGGATAAATCAGTGTATGAAAGAGAAGATAAGCCAAATTAGAATTATACTCTATTCCAGGTGGTCCACAGTTGGGGACGTCACTCTGACTTACTGCCTTCAAATCCCCTTGCTGTTCAGAAAGGTGGATAACTGGGAAAAGAAAGATCCATGGAATCCACATGGGGCTGCTTCCATCATCATGTCTGCACTTCAGGAATCAAGATCAGGCAGCACCAGGGCAGCATCCACCACATGACATCCATGCTGGGGATGTCGGGAGGATCCACTGAGCAAGGCACAAGAGCCATAGCTACAGTGTAGGACAGCACAGTTGAGGGCCACATCAGGGCAGCTACATGACTTGCCAATCTCAGAGCAACATGAAAGTGCACAGCCTTGGCCTTTGGCTAGGAAATTAACCATACCTGCTTCCCAACACTGCAGCCTCAACTCACAGGCCACCCCCAATGGACTGCATCTCCACACCAGGACAGGCTGGGCAACTGGATTAAAGGTGAGGGAGAGGCTCTTGCCGGTCTCCACACTGGTCACACTGTGGCCCTGCTGGCCCCAGGTGAGAGCAGCTTCCACAGTGCCCCACACTGAGATGCCACGGGGCACTAGCCACTTCCTGTATCCTCCTGGTGGTGGTACCCAGGCGCATCTGGGGCAGAGGGTGATCACAGACCTGGGTTTCCTCCAACCTGCTCCATCTCCCTTAGCAGTGCAGGACAAGGGTGAGAAGTCGGAAGACCAAAGGACGCTAGAGGGAGGACCAGAATGCTAGAGGGAGGGCATGGGCAGTTGAGAACCTACCCCAGAGAGGCAGCAAGAGATGACAGTATGTAGGCGCTGAGGCTCAGCCCCTAACACGTGCTCCATTATCCCACCAAATGTCACTTGCAAAACACAAATTCAAAGATCAGTGATTACAGATTTCAAAACAGCAACCACGAAGCCTTAAACTCCAAGTATGGGTGTATTCTGAACACAGGGTCTAGGTGCCTACACTAGTCATGTGCCCCTGAAGTGACTTTGGGCTAGATAGGGTGTCACAACCATAGGATCCCTGGAGAGTCAAGAAAAGAAGAGCAGGAGAAACCAGGGAATCACAGCCAACATCGAGAAGAAGGCAAACCCCAACTTCACTGAAGCCTGGTTAAGTCGTGATGGGTGGAGTTAAGAGAGGCTGTCACCACCCATCCTGCCAGGTGTGGGAGAGGCGGAGCCTGGCCCTGCTCTATATCTGTCCTATTCAAAGTGTGCTCCCAGCTGGGCAGGGCCAGCATCACCTGGGGACCCATTAGAAATGCACATTCCCAGCTCTCACCCAGACCCTCTGAACCCTGACTTCAGGGTGGGGCCTGGTCTGCTATGACCCCTCCCACACACAGGTGACACTGAAGGAGACCTACCTATGTGACCCAGCAGAGTGTGTAGACCATCAGTACCCACACGGATCCCAGAGACCACCCAGCAGCAGAGGCAGCCTAAAGAGTGTTCCAATGAGAAGCTCTGGATTTAGACTGCCTGGGGTTGAGCCCCAAACCTGCCATGGTATAGCTGTGCATCCCTGGGTGACTTGGCTAACCTCTCTGTACCTCCACCTTCTATCTGTAAGATCATTAGATCCCACCTCCTGGGGCTTTTCTGATGATTAGTGAGTTGAGATCTGTTAAGTGCCTGGAAGAGGGTCTAGGACACAGTAAATTCTCTGTAAGTATTTATTAGTCCAAATAAATAAAATAACAGTGAAAGTTAACATTGAGCTAATACTATAGACCTGGCACTGAGTTCTGTTTATGCAGATAGAATCATTTACCCATGTTTCTTCTTTCCTCATCCTCCTTTCACAATAAAGAAGCTTGGTGTGGGGGGTGTGGATCCCCAAGGGTGAACAAATTAAATTCTGTGTTCCCTGTATGCCAGCCCCATGTCTTGGAGTCTGGTGCCTAACCTCCAGCCTTACTTCTGCTCTCTCTGGAATGGTAATTAAAACTATATCTGATTTGGTTGCAGTGAGGATCAAATTCAGTTCTGGAAGAACTCTAGCACATGCACAGGCCCTGGCTGGCCACTGGCCCTTTCATGGTGACCAGGTCTGTCACTTACTCTGTGGGGTGACCTGCCCAAGTTCTTTACAGGAGGATGTTTGTCTGCAGCCATCTCAGCACACATCCGCTGGAGAGCCCTTAATTGCCACATCTTCTCCTCCTAGCCTTGCTAATAAGAGAGACCCCTCCCTCCATGTCCCCCATTCCTTTCTCTTTGAAGCAGCCTGAGTCTCCTTCCCTCTGTCTTAGTCATTTCTGCTGTTTTTCTCCTTGAAGAAAGCATATAAATATTCAAAGAACACTGGCATTTAGATGCCCTACAATTTAAGGACCTATTTAAAATTAAGCATGCTGAATAAAAGGCCTTTATGAGGTATTCTAAACCCCTATAAAATCCCATGGCCGACACCTCAGTAAGCGGGTTATTTGCAGCTTCATAAACAGGGCTACACGGTGGGTGTCTCGGCCACACTTGGCATTCCCTCTGTTCCTTCTCATAAATGTGGATTGGACCCTTGGAATGCTGTGTTTATGAGCCTGGCAGAGGGCCTCAAGCCCAGCCTAGGATCGGGGATCCATTGAAGAGTTATGTCCTAGGGTGGCTGTAATCTCCGATTAAGTGCAAAAGCAAATCCAGTCATGTTTGGGAAATCCTGCACACAAATCTCAGGGTCCTCTGCTGGTGACAAGCCTAGATACTTAGCAAGTTCCTTGCTACATCTCCCTTAGGGGTCTCTTGTGGATCTGACACCCCTGCCCAGTGGCTCTTGGGCCAATGCCTGTTCAGGGTGGCCTTTAGGCTATCCCCACCAAAGCCCCTTCCCTGCTCTCTCCCAGAAATGCAGGGTTAAAATGCAGAAGGAAAATGGCATATCCACGTTGTATGGATGATGTCAATTCTTTGGTTTTATGTTGTACCACAGTTACGTAAGATGCAGTCATTTAGGGGACCTGGGCAAGGGAACACAGGACCTCTGCCTTCCCAACTTCCTGTGAATCTATAATTGTCTCTGAATAAGAAGTTAAAATAAATTCAAAGGGAGGCAACTGGTTTTAAAGGCTGCATTCCACGCTGCTCATAAATGGCACAGGGTGTGCTCAGCCGTCGCTACCTGTCCCAGTGAACAGATTCTTAACAAAATTTTGGTAATTTAAGATTTTTGTAAACTGATCCTTGTTGTTTAAATTCAGGAGGGAAATTTGAGTCACTAGACATTTGTTAAAATGTCTTTTAAGTATGCTGCTCTGTGCTAGATTATTGAGTTTGGTACTTAAAGGAATTTATTAATTACAATTAGAGTAAACACCAATATTATATTATGGAGAGTGCTATGTTTTATACTATACAAAGACCTACAAATCTTTACACAAGCTAGTTTCTTGGTGGGCACTTAACAAAATCTTCATTGATTGGTTGATTAATCCAATATTGTTTTTCCTATAGGTCTTGATTAATTTCAATTCGATAAAAATCAATAAATGCATGACTAGTGAGTAGCTATTATGTAGAGTTGGAAACTCAACAAATACTAAAGCTAATTATATGCTTGGTGCAGGGAGGTTAAGATAAGTAACCCTGATCATAGCCAAGCTGTGCTGGCCATCATGATGGTCACAGGGCATTTGCACTATGCTGTCCAGTACAATTGCTCTGCATGGTGAGTGTTATCATCAGCAATATTCTCACACTATAGATAAAGGATTAGAGAGAACTCACACTCTCCAGATCACACAGCTGGTGAGTAGCAGAGTCAGGATTCAAACTCTACAGCACTGTTGCAGAGCTGGGGTTTTAACCTACGCTGCACTACCTCTTTCTAAGAGACATAATCAAAAAGCATACAAAGCGTCATAGGATCCCACTGGCAAGAACAATCCACTCTAAACTGAAGGAGCAGAGATTTCTCAGAGGAGTTGACATCAGGGCTGAGTTGTGAAGGGTAGAATCTAGCATGCAAAACTGAAGAGGTAGCTTTCCAGGTGGCTTGAGGACCCGGGTATGAGGAGCAGTCCTTCCTTATGTATAGCAAGCACTGATCTCATCATTGAGTGATGATGTCTGTATTTCAAAGCTCTAAGAACTCAGGTCCATGTGGCTGGATATGTCCACCATCAGTGCAACCTGGCCATTGCTTTGGAAACTCTCCTAGAGAACCCACTTTTGCCATGTGAAACTGTAGGGCCATCGCCTACAGATAGCGTAGTTGCCTGTCCTGGATCTCCGGGCTACAATTGTCTTTTGGTCCCCAAACAGCAAGAATACTCTTGAGTGTTCAGATAATGTTTTTATTTTTTTATTCTAGTAAAAATTATGTCCTGGGCAATCTATACTCTTAACAAAAATTTTAACTGTTCGGTACAGTATCGTTAACTATAAATACATTGTTATACATATCTCTAGGACTTTTCCATCTTGCCTGATTGAAGCTCAGCTATGAATTTGAAGACAGAGACTTTAGTATCAAGTGGTAGAGAACAGATGCCAAGGTGCCAAAATGCTAATGCCCACAGCAGTCCCTTGGGTTAGTTCTCAGAAAATGCTATAAAAGAAAGAGAACCTTAGCTACTGTAAATAGTCAATTATCTTACCAGTATTAAATTAAGATAGAAATCAAAGACATAAAGGGACACATTTTCCTTTAAATAAAATAGACTAGAAAAAAAGTCATGAGATCACTTTGGAAGCTACAGTATTACAGAGAGGTCATTTTCCAAAGAGGACATTGTGACTGTTGTCAGTGAGTAACAGTCTGGGAGTCCTCTGGGCTGGGAGTCCACTGAAATCTAGTGCAAATCCCTGTCCTTCTTCTCAGATAGCAACACCTCCCATCCCAACCTCCTCAAGATCAAAAATAAAAATGAAACAGTGCATGAGAAAGCACTTTTGTATCACTAAGGCATTAGCACATAAGATATTGTTATTGCAAGTAAAATAATAAATAGTGCAGCAAGCAGGGCCAGGTTAGACAGATTTATTCCTACCAAACAAAAACCTCTTAGGAATCTGATTCTCTAACAAATACTCTAGAAATAAAGCTCCAAGTCCTCTTTTTACGGCATGAACAAAATCTGTTAATAAAAGAAGACCAGTTTCTCTTTGAGGAACATTCACTCCAGACATATCTTGAGTGATAAGGCAAAGAATTAAGTGATGACCTAATGGCAAGACAGGGAATTCACCTTCTCTGGGACAGAAATGAAATGTCAGAACACAAAGAGAGGTTTCACATCAGATGTGTTCATCTGAACAAGAGGCCCCAGCACTGACACAGGGTTTGGAAGTTATGCCATCCAACTCCAAGCCAAAAGCACACTCATATCACATCCACAAGAGTCCAGATCATTGTATTCATTCACCAAACGCTGTGGATCCCCTGCATTTTGAGGTCTCTGCCATCAGTTAACTTTTGGGAAAGGGAGATGGGAATGGGGTTATGAAGTATCTTGAGAAGTCACATGAGGATTTTAAATACTATCCTTAAATCCTAAATAATTTAATAGAAGAATGGCAGGATCAGGCTTGAACTTTAGAAAGATAGTGGGACTCCCCTTAAAGCAGGAAAGGCGCGCTGGGATTGTGGCTCCATGGTAGAGCGCTTGCCTCCCATGTGCGAGGCACTGGGTTCGATCCTCAGCACCACATATAAATAAATGAGTAAATAAAGGTCAATCAACCACTAAAAAAAAATGCAGGAAGGGCAGTGAAGGGCAAGCACTCTGCACTAACAGTGGAGAGAGATGGAGAGGGAGGATCAGGTCTGAGGGGAGATGCTACTGGGTTTTATGTCTGATAGGACCAGGGAGGGAGAAGGAATTCTAGAACGTTGCCTAAAGTTCTTCATGGCTGATGTTGGTGCCATTCACCAGGATGCAGCATACAGAGCAAGAAGAGCAGGCTTGGGACTATAGATGGGAAGGATGATGAATTCTGTTTGGGAGCTCCAGAGGCAGAGGCAGTCGCAGTGGAGACAAGTCCAGATGCAGGCATGGCTCTCAGCTGGATTCAAGGTTCTGAGCAAGTAAGTGGTAATGAAAACCTTGGGGTAGGAATTCAGCCAGACAGCATAGAGACAGTGAGGAAATCAGAGACACAAGTTCACAACTTTCAAGACACCCTGGTACACAGAGGCAGAGAAGATCTAATGAGATACAAAGAAAGACTAACAAAAGAAATGGGAAGGAGAGAATGGAGAGTGAAGCCAAACAGAGCCAGAGGTGAAAATGCAGTCAAATTTGTCCAGAATGAATGGCAGTGGGCCTTGAAGTGGGTGTTCTGAAATCCAAAGAGAAATGAACAATGGAAGTTTTGTTGAGTACCAGCCCTTTCCTAGAGGTCTGCAGGGAACCAGAGGACCACAAGACAGCACTCCCGCCCTCAGAACACCAAGCATCAGTACAGCTCCTGCCCTCTATTGACAAAATTCAATTATTACCAAAATGATGGCATGCACCCTGAGGGCCATGGAGGCAGGTATAGACGGGCTAGGGAACAGGCAGCCTATAAAGCAGCTTTGTGGAGGGGGATTGACACTTGGGACACATAAAATATTAGAGGGTGGCGTGAGAATCCACAAAACAGACACAGAATGGAAAGGAGAAAGGACCCCGTGGGATACGACTGGCCTGGAATCCATGCTGTGCCTTTACCTAAGTTCTTCCTTGCAGTTATGCTAAATGACATGCCATTCTTTAAAAGTTCAAGCTGCTGTGATTCCAGGCTTTTGCATAGGCTGTGCCCACACCCTGGAATGCCTGCACTCCTTCATGAACCTAAGTCCTGCCCTACTTCAAAGATCTTGGAAGCATTTCATGATGCATGAGCTTGCCTTTGACCGATCGTGGACTGTGAGCTCTTTGAGGGCAGGGCCTGTGTCTTCCCTATAGGCCCCAGCTCCAAACGCAAGGCTTTAAAACTCACAACATCACATTTGTTAAATAAATAACTGAATGCTAAGATGCAGCGTGAGATCCGCCGAACGAGGCAGGGAAGACGCCCTGAGAAAAAACGTGCTCTTTAACAGATCTACCAGGTGTCGGAGTTTATAAATTTACTTTATTCCAGTGTGAGACAAACTGACAGATCAATAGATTTTATAGTATCACGGTGAGGCCCGAATTCGATTTGGAGAGGAACAAACATCATCTCTAGATGGAGAAATTTTTTTAATCTATCTACTTTTCAACTACAAAATGCATTTTAATCCAGAGCAGACTGGGTAATCGCTTCTAAAATATTGCAATGCATCAGTAACAGATCCCCTGGAGCCTGGGAACCTAGCTTTATGGAAAAAAATAAACATTTCCCTCTTTGGTTCTTGAATATTCTACTGGGCTGGGCTGGGCTGCCCTGCCATGCAGTCCCTTTTAAGAGCACGGATGTGGATGGCTCCCAGGAGCATCCTGCTTGGCAGACATTTCTTCTCCCCTCCTGGCTGGAATTCAGTCCCCTTGCCCCCACCCATCCAGCCTCAGCCTGGTGAAGAAGGTGAGCTCCCTCCATGCTGCTTGGGTTGAAAACCTGGTTGCAACCATTTTTAGCTGCGGGACTCAGGGGAGTTTCTCCATTTTCCTGGGACTTGGTGAGGACTATAGTACTCCTACTTCTTAGGGCAATGATCCTCAATGGGGAGCAGTGGCTCTCCAGGGGACATTTGGCAGTGTCTTTTTTTGATTATCTAATTTAATGGCAAATGAGTGCTACTGTTGTCATGTATTAGATAGGGACCTACAGATGCTCTAAGCATCCTATCATGCACAGTACTATCCCCACGGAAGAGAACGATCCAGCCCAAACTGCCAGCAGTACAGAGATGGAAAAGCCCTGCTCCTGGACACTCAGGGAGCCTTGGTGAAAGCTGGTTTCTCCCCACTTGGTCATCAAAATCCCACCGTCCCGCTGGGTTCTTGGCTCCCTTGGACAACATCTTTTCCTTCTGTGTTCTTCCTCCCACCCCGCCACAAATATGCTGACTGAAGCCTACATCGGCTCACACCTGGGACCTTCTTCTTCCTCCTAACTGATGATCTTCAGTTCCCACCTTGGACCAACACTCCCCCATGAGACTCTGAGCCCCTCGCCATCAGGACATGGCACCTTCTTCCATGTATCCTCAGCACCTGTCTCAATACTGGTCGACAACACCAGGAGTGCCCAGTGAATGCTGAGTGGGCCAGCGTGAGCCCCACACCCTGCTGAGCTGCCAGACCATCTGCCTGAAACACGTCTGCTCCGACACTCTCCCAGGCACTAAGCCCCAAGAGTCACTCAAAGGCGCCACCTCCTGGGGACCCAGCCTCTACCTCCTACTTCATGTCCCACCACCCTTTCCCTTCAGGATTCCATGCTTACCACCTATTCCACATGGACTCTCCGTCCTTCTCTCAGCACATTTGGTCATCGAGTGTCCCCACCTCAGTTCTTCAGGTGACCAAATTCTATCCATTCTTCAAATCAAAGCTCAAACCCACATCCTCCCAAAAAATGGTTCCTGGTGACCCTCATCCATAAGGGTCCCTCTCTCTTTACCTCCCCAGTCTGAGCTCTTCTTCTGCACATGGTCACCTGCCATTTTTCTTCTCGGAGACTCAGTTTCCTTGTCCGTGAGCCAGGTACTGATAAGATCTCTCATGGAGCCCAGAGTCCACAAGCCTTCTCAGATCAGTTGTAAAAACAATTTAGAAATAAGGCCAAGTTGAGCCGGGCGCGGTGGCTCACGCTTGTAATCCCAGCACTTTGGGAGGCTGAGACAGGAGAATCGCAAGTTCAAAGCCAGCCTCAGCAATGGTGAGGCGCTAAGCAACTCAGTGAGACCCTGTCTCTACATAAAACACAAAATAGGGCTGAGGATGTGGCTCAGTGGTCCAGTGCCCCCGAGTTCAATCCCCAGTACCAAAAGAAAAAGAAAAGAAAGAAAGAAAGAAAGAAGGCCAAGTTGGAGGAAAGTTTGGAGAAGGAGGCGAATTTGCACCTCTGACATCTATGGCCACAGACACCTCTTACTTGAATGCAACTTCCAGGTTTTCCTTGATTTTTTTTCTCACTTAAACTGGCCAGTCTCCTCTTGTAAGCTAAGAAGATGAGATCTTTATTTAATTATTTGGGGTGGGCAGAACAGGAAAAACCAAACAGTTATTAAAATCCCAGCCTCTGGCCTCCCTGCATTCCTAGGCCCCAGGCTCTCCGAGGTGGAAGGTGGACCATATGTTCCAATAAGCTTCACTCTTGGAAGCTTTTAGCCTCGATTAATAAATGCAATTGAGAGCAATGAAACATTTGGAACTCACTTTAATAAGTCAACAAAATGTAAACGAAAATGGCAGTTGGCAGAAGCCTTTTGTCCTGGAAAAGGAGGTGTGTCTCCCACCTGCTACCAGCCCTGTTCAGAGGCTTAAGGAGGAGTGAACAAAACCCAGGGTCTAGGAAACCATCTGCAGGTGACAGGTGAGGCCTGAGTGGCACTGAGGAGTCCCACCTCCCATCTATCCCTGATCTTCACCAGAGAGAGTGCCTGAGATCCCACTCCAGGGACTTTGCATTCTTCTGAGAGACTGATGAGGTTGTCTTTCCTAAATGGTCATAATTATTTCATAATTAAAGAGCTGTCACACACTTGCTCAGAAGCCCCAGCCTCAAACTGGCACAGGTGAAATGTAATGGACAAAGGTGGGAAAGACGTTTCTGTCTTCAGCTCTTCCCATCCAGCCTGGGAGTCAGCCCACCAGGGCAAAGCCATGGGGGTGAGACACAGCACGGCAGAAGCTGCCTGTAGTGCTACAGAGAGGAGGAGTTTCTTCAATCCCATTCGGCAAACGCAGTGTGCCAGTCCTGCCCATCCACCAGTCAGCGTGGTGATGAGGATTTAAATTCTCTGGGATCAGATATCTCCTGGACTTTTGGAGTTTGGTCCACTGGTTTTGCTATGTGAAGGGCAAGGTTGGCAATATTTATGGCACTTCATAAGTATGCTCAGGAATCCCACGTCTAGAAGCTCACCCTGCAGATATATCGATATGTGTAAAGCAGCATACGTGCAGATATTTGTGGCAGCATTGTTCATAATAACAAATAATTGGAAATGCTCTAAATGTCCACCAAAATAGGAATGATTAAATAAATTGGTACAGCTTGTTGAAAACAAGGTCATTGTGTATACCAACGTGAAAAGCTACCCGACGTGTTTTGTTAAATCAAGAACGTGAGGCAGGGGACTATACGTGCGGGGAAGACAGCTCTGAATGTCTGGGTTTGTAGGTGCAGACGTTCTCCAGAAGCACACACAAGAAGCTGGGATGATAGTTGGCTCTGGGGAGAAGAAATGGATGGAGCAGGGCCTGGAAGGATGGCATGCTGTTCTTTATATTTGTATACTTTTGAATTTGTAACCAGGGGATAATTTCAAAGAATAAGTAATGTAACAAATGGAAAGAAAATGATGGGTCTTGTAGTTAGAGGGCATGGATCCCAGCCCTTCCACGTAGGGTGGGCTATCAAACCTCACTGAGACTTGGTTTCCTTGATTTCCAAACAAGAATAATGTTACCTATCACATCGTATTATTGTAAGGTTTGGAGGAGACAGTGGCCCAGTCTAAGGCTCAGTAGGTTATCCCTCCACCCCAGAACAATCGCTAGCATTGTAGCAAGTGAAGAGAACTCAGCAACCACCGTAAGAAGGTGGCCTTGCTTTTTCTTTGATCACAGACTGACCCTTTGACCAAGGACTGACCCTGACCTTGAACTCAGACCATACTCAAAGTCCTTCTAAGATAATCATGCATGCATGAACCCAGTCATGACCAGGGAAGGGCAGTGGCATCTGCAGGAAAATGAGCGAAGCAGTATGGCATCAGACCAGAGATGTGGCAGTGACAATCCCGGCTGAAGAGCTTTCCGGTATAGCTCCCCTCGCTGCTGGCAGCAATGGGAATCCGTTCAACACTTCCCAAAGCTGTGAGGCGGTATCTGTCTACTAGAGCTAAACATAAACCTGCCCTACAACCAGCGATTGCATTTCCCAATACATACTCAACAGAAGTGACTACATCTGTCCTCCCAGAGAGTGGTACAAGAACGTACGCTCCTTGCAGCTTTACTTGTAATAGCCAAAACAACTGATAAAAATCAAAGTGTTCTCGAATAAACAAATTGTGGAATATTCTTGCACTCAGATATCATCCAGCATCAAGAAAGAACGACTCATCAATATCCAACGCAATGTGGACAAATCCCACGGACGCAAACAGGAGCATACGATATGAATTTAACAACAGGAAAAACTGATTATCCTAAGACATTAGGTACTAGCCAGGAACTGGCATAAAGGAAACTTCTGAGGTGCCAGGAATGCCCAGGATCCCTATCTAGGTGGTGCCACATGAGTCTCTACCCAGTCAATGCTCATTGAGCTGTATGCCTGAGACATCTTATGATAAAGATTAGAACTCAAATAAAAAAGAAATGGGTAACCATCAAATAAAGCTCTCTTTTATATGTTTTCACGACCTCCTCTCCATGCTGACCCATCCTTGCCAGCCAGAAAGTCCACCCTGTTATCTGAGTTGTTATCCTTCCCAGGAGGGCCCAGGGCCTCTCATACCTGGCTCTGTTCAAATTAGTCCTGGAACAAATATTTCTGTTCAAATAGCCTCCTCCTTAAGAGGCCACGTTGCTTCCCAAGTATCAGGTTGTGACAGTGCGCTGGGTGTCTCCACTTTGGGGGCAGGTGCTCCCTGCTCTCCCAAGGCTTTCTGTGCATGGGGTGTGGGTGGGGATTCACAGAAGGACACAGCCCTTCATGAAGTACTCTGTGGGAAGCCCACTGCCAGGTGTCTCTGGGGGTCGGAGGAGCATAACTCTGTCTGCAACTTCAAGGAGGGGCCCTTGTTTTTTCCTTTGATGTCATTAACAGATAAACAGATGGGAATTGCTGATGCTCCCATCTGAGGCCCTTGGAGGGGATTGGCTTCCACTCCAGGCGCCCTCTGCTGGTCTTTGGGGGGAAATGCAGCTATTTGGCCTGAGTCTGCTCTAGACAGAACCGGCTGCAGGAGGCATTACAGTCTAGAAAGCCAGCCTTCCCTGTTCTCTCCTCTGCCACCTGCTCTTCCCTGGAGTCCCAGGTGGCCAGGGTATTTTAGCAGTTCCCATAGCGGAAGGCTGGGGTAAGCCAGTTTTTAGCTACGGTGACCACTTAGCCATTTCCTCAAATACATACACACACACACACACACACGCACACGCACACGCACACGCACACGTACGTACACACACAAAGCATTTTCTGAAAACATTGCTTCCTCAAGGAGAGATTGGGAATGTCCATTCACAAAGCAGTTTTCCCAAAAATACAGAAAAATCACCCCAAATACTTCAGTCTTCAAAGCCCTAGTATACACAGAGCTGAAGGGTCTTGAGGTCCAGGGATACAAGCTGCTTAAAATAAGTTCATCTATTTCCATCTCCAGGCCCCCTCCAGGGAATCTCATCTCTCAGGAATTCTCAGGACTGTTTTTATCTGGAGAAAGCTAGGAGATTTGTGAACTATGCCCAACTGAAGATAGGCGCCTGCTTTTGTCCCAACCTAAGTCTTCAGAATGCCCTCCTGTGTCATTAAAACCACTTGAAGTGTAATTATAGCTCTTCTGCCCACTGACCTCTGGGGGTGGGGGCACAGGAGGCGAGAACTGGAATGCACTCTTTTTAGACTCTTCAGTGCTTTCCTAATAACAGCTATTTAAAGCCCTGTCAAGCCAACCAAAGGCTGTAATCTTGTCAGAAATATGTCTGTCTTTTCATTTTTATTTTTCCAATTCCAAGACTTGGTTGAATTTGAGGAAAACTTAACTTTAAAGTCTTCGATGAATGTTGGAATTGACAAAGAAAACAGAAGCCTCGATACACAGGCAAAGCCCACCTCTGCTCGGTTTCTGTCTGGGCTGGCAGCCAGGATTTCTGGCATCTCCAGTATTTGTTCAAATACATCTCCAGAATGTATTTGTTCAGATCCACAGGACCTGGTAGGGCGAAGTGCAAACATCACAATAGCCTGGACCCTGAGGCAATAGATTTAGAAACATCTGGCTGATGTTTAAAGTGTTATCCAAATAATAATCCTGTCCTTTATCTAAAACAACAGGCTTCATCTTGTCTGCACTTTGGACCCACGTGATAAATGAGAGGCTTGTTTGTGCTGCATTCCCAGGGGCCCTTCCTGGGCCACAGGAGGCTCCCTTCCACTCCACACCACTGTCTGGCTCAAGGGAGCTGTTTTAGTCAGCTTTTTTGCTGCTGTGCCTGTAGAGAAGGAAAAGTTCATTTGAGGGCTCACGGCTTCAGAGGGTCTTGGTCCATAGAAGGCCGGCTCCATTCCTCAGGGTTCGAGGTGAGGCTGAACATCATGGCAGAAGAGAGTGGCAGAGGGAAGCAGCTCACACGATGATCAGCAAGCAGAGAGAGAGAGAGGTCTCCACTCTCCAGATACAAAATATATACCCCACAGCCATACCCCCAATGATCCCACCTGCCTCCAGTTACCACTTAGTTAAGCCAATCAGGGAATAATTCACTGATTAGCTTCAGACACTCACAACCCAAACATTTCTCCTCTGAACCTTCTTGCATTGTCTCACAGGTGAGATTTTTGGGGGACACCTCACATCCAAACCATAACAGGAGCATCTTGCCATGTAAGAGGGTGAATGAGACACTATTATGGGGATAATGAGAAAGCGACCCTTAATTGTTCAAAATGTTAATCTGTCACCCAAGGGACAATTTGGGAGAACAGACTCTGTTGAAATGCAGACAGCCAGGATCCCACGGGCTAGATTCCACAGACACCCCCCATACACAACCTCACTCCTCCCCTGCCCTCGGTGCTGAGATTCTTGCTGCTTAGCCCTGTCCCATTCAGCCAACTGGAGATGGCTGGGAGGAGACTTGAGGTTCCGGGTTGGTGCTGTGAGGCCCCAGGGGCAGGATAGGAGCTGGCAAGAGGACCCAGAGGAGGACTCTCATGTAGAAGAGTCCTCTGAGGGAGGAACTGCTGTCTAGGAGGTAGGACATGGTCAGAAGGAAGATTGAGCTAGAAGGTGGACACCTGCTTCACAGGTTCCACCAGGCAGCCATTTCCAACATCCATTCTGAGGCTCAGTTTGTTAATATTGCTATGCCCGGGAGAAAGAAAGTTCAGGGGCCAAAGACATTTGAGAAAAGATCAAAATTAGATGAGTTTCTTTTCAAAAGACTTCTAAGAACCATTAATGTGTAAATGATGAGGCTTATAGTTTTTGATCGGTATACAATTTGTTATATCTTAGATTTCCTTTTTCTCAGGCATCTCAGAGCATTAGTGAGCTGCACCATTCTCTTAGCTGTTTGGTCAAGTGAGACACTTTGTTTCCCAGAACCCTCTTCTGTCTATGGTTTCAAGTTCAACTTGGCTCAAAGTGGAATTTGCTTGAGTTGTGGGAAGTGGAAGTAAGGCAGAAACCATTTGTCTCTGAGATGATTAAAGAAAGATACACAAGTACTCAATGAGTTCCAACTTGCCCATCCATGACAGGGCTTTCGAGGGATGGACAGTGACTCTTTCTGATTTGCCGACTTCCCCTTCCAGATCACATTAGTCGGTTAGAATTGCCATAACAGGGTACCACGGATTGAGTAGCTGAAACAACAGACATTTATTTTCTAGTTGTGGAGGCTAGAAGTCCACAATTAAGCATGAGTTTCTTCCCAGGCCTCACACTTTGGCTTGTAGATGACTATCTTCTCCACTTTGAATTTGCATGGTCTTCCTCTGTGCTTGCCTGTGTCCTAATATACTGTTCTTATGAAGGTACCAGTCATATTAGATTGGGACCTGTGTCAGTCCAGTTTTCCATTGCTGTAACAAAATAACTGAGAAAGTTGACTTAAAAAGAGGAAAGATTTATTTTGGATCATAGTTTTAGAGGTTTCAGTCCAGAGTCACTTGGCTCCATTGCCATAGGCCTGTGATGAGACAAAGCATCATGGTGAGGAGTATGTGGTGGAGCCAAGTTGCTTATCTCATGATGTTTGGAAAGCAAAGAGAAGGAGTAGAGGACAAAAATCAACCCTTTAAGAGTACACCCCAGTGACCTGCTTTCCCCAACTAGATCCCACCTCCTAAAGTTCCCACCACCTTTCCAATCACCTATTAAGTTCTGAGTCCAGCCATGGACAAATCTGTCAGAGCCCTCAGGACACACTCACTTTGAAAGGCCTCGCCTCTGGGCATTGCTACACTGGGGACCAAACCGTCAACATACGGGTTTTTGAGGGACAGGCCCATGCCAGTGATTCCATTCAAGCTTACCTCCCTCTTTAAAGACCCTGTCTCCAAACACAGTCATATTTTGAAGCACTGGAGGTTCAAACATCAACATATGGATTTTGGAGGACATAATTCATCCCATAACACAGGCTTTCCCCCCTCAAATCTTTCCACCATTATGAAAACTCTAATTCTTCTAATAAATTCCTATCCAATGATACACACCATGCTCTACTTTATCTGGCAAAACCTGACACAGAACTGTTACTCGGAGTGAAATGCTGCTGTAATAAAATGAAAACAAGTCACATTGGCTTTAGGACCATATGGCAGGCAGTGGCTGAAGAAGTAGTGAGGTCAGGGGTTATCCCAAACCGCAGCCTGCCTGCAGCCTGCAGAGAGGCTGCTGAGGGCTTTGGTGGGGGGCCAGCTGGAGGATCTAGGATCAAGGATTGAGATCCTCCAACCCCAAACTTCTGAAGTTTCCTATCAGCCTTGGTCCATTGTGCTGATCTGAAGAGGTGACACTTCTCATGGACACCCAGCCTGGTCTGACCATCATGCAGAGTACCATAGAGGAGGCTCCGATGCTAGGGAAATAGCTGGAGATGCACACAAAGCAATTAGAAAACCAGCTAAGACTATCTATAATTAACTGTCCCTGTGTGTGCCACCAACAATGTGGCTCTCGTCTCCCCTACATTATGTTCCAGCCAAACAAAACCACTTAAAGCTTCCTGAAATGTCAGGCTATTTCACGCCTCAGGGCCTTTGTTCATCTGCTCCCTCACACCCAAAAGCCCCCAGCATAGCTGCCTAGCAAACATCTGTTCTTCTTTCAAGTGCCACCTTTTCCACAAAGCTTTTGCACCCAGGTATATATCATTTATTAAGCATTTTCCATGTGCCAGAAAATGTGCAAAGGACTCTATTTGATACTCTTGACAACTCTATAGCATAGGTACAGTACTCAGAGCCCCCCATATGAGTGAGGAAATAAGTTTCAGAGAAACTGAGTGATTTGTCCAGGATCACCCAGCTTATATGTGGTACAACTGGACTTTAAATTTAGACCATTGTGATTGGAGTCTGAAGCCACACATGATCGTGTATGCAATATAGACTGGTCCTCTGAAGCAAGTCTAAGCCAAAAACTAAGATCACCCTGGGATCTCAGTGTCCTGGTGAGTTTCATAGCAGTCTGGAGGTCACCAACCCCACCTGAGAGCAATCCTTTCTAAGCACAGACACCAAGAGTGTCTGACTCTCTCTGGAACTATCTGGGCAGGACACAAAAATGCTGGCCTGCATTCAGAGGGACACTCTCTGCCAAGGGATGGCTCCTGCTTGTCAGACATTCTCACAATCCCTGGACACTTGAGAACAACTCCTGACTTCTCCAGGGACAGCCATTCCTCTGACAAGAGGAGGCATAAGAAGGACAAGACCCAGCTCAAATCCTGCCACCACACTCTCTGCTCTTGGAGCCTCGCACTGGGGGTTAAGAGGCAGCATCTATGTGGTCTGTTCTTTGAGCACCAGGGCAGAGGCTAAGGCCATGTCTCCCTGCCTGTGTTTTCCAAAACACAATTAGGACCTTGCTGAGTTGTATCTAGATTATTGTCCAATCATCTGTTCGCAAGATGATCCATTTGTACTCTAGCTGTCCCCATTGCCTGCCCACATGTCTATGGGCACACGTATGCATCTGTGGGTGAGTGTACATGGGGGGGAGGCAGACATAACAAATGTTTTACATACACCACTTCTGATCTCACTTAAAAACTCTAATGGTTAGTATTATCTACCCTGATTTATTTATTTAGGCTCAGCAAGGCTAAATTGCTTGCTTTCTTCTTCTTTCTTTTTTTTTTTTTTTTTTTTTTTGGTACTGGGGATTGAACTCAGGGGCACTCAACCACTGAGCCACATCCCCAGCCCTATTTTGTGTTTTATATAGAGACAGGGTCTCACTGAGTTGCTTAATACCTCATCTTTGCTGAGGTTAGCTTTTAATTCACGATCCTCCTGCCTCAGCCTCCTGAGCCCTGGGATTACAGGCATGCACCACCATGCCTGGCTTAAATTGCTTTTTTGACAGCCTACAGCTTATAAGTGAGGAGGTGACTCACACTTGTTTCTGCCAGACTTGAAACCCTAAGCCCTTACTCTCATAACTCCATATACCCAAGTGTTCTCCAAACTTCCCACTCACCCTTCAAGGTCATACTTGACTGAGCTCTCAAACTTGACTCCACAAGGCCACTCTACTCCTCCCCCTAGTCAGAGCCAACTGTACCCCCTCTTCCATGTGTCCACGGTGCCTCTCTCATTCCTCTGGTTGGGTGTCCACTCACTGTGTTGAAACTGTGTTGTTACATGTCTCCCCACTCCTAACTAGATTGTGAGTTCTAATGAAAGAAGGAGAAATTAATTAAAAGCTTTCCTTAATGCTATTTGGACCTGGAATGTGACCCCAAGACCCATATGTTCAAAGCTTGGTCCTCAGCTTGGTGCTACTGGGAACTGGTAGAGAATTTAAGAGGTGAGTCCTACTAAGAAGTCTTCCAGCTACCAAGTTGTGCTCTCAAAGAAGACTGTGGGACTCCAGTCTCTTCCTCTGTCTATCTTTGCTCTCAACCATGAGGTAAGTGGTTGGCCCCCACCATATGCTTCTGTGGTGATGGGCCACCTCATCACAGGCCCAGCAATAAGACCAAGATAACATGCAGTAAAACATCCAAAACTGTGAGACAAAATTAGCATTTTCTCTTTGTAATTTTATTATTTCACATATTTCTTACAGTAACAGAAAGCTGACCAACACAGTAAATTGGTTCCAAGAAGTGGGGTGATGTTTGTCATTACCAAATGCCTGACAATGTGGAAGAGTATTTAGACTTGGTTTTCAGGAGGAGTTTGGGGAATTTCAGAGGAGTGGGATAGAAGAAGCCTCTAATCCTGTAGTGGAGCTTAATGGGCAATTCTTGTACAGACTTATAAAACCAGAATTCTGTGGGAATGCAGACAGTATAGACTATGCTGATGAGGCTTCAGATGGAAATCAGGACTGTTAGCAATTAGACTAGGGGCCATCCTTGTTATTATGTGGCAAAGAATTTGGATGCATTTTTTCCATGCCCTGAGACTTTTGATCAACTCAGCCTCCCACAAGCCATGAGATGTGATGGCCTAACTTTTCTGGTAGGGAAAATTTCAAGGCAACAAAACACTCAGGTACTGGCATGAGTCCCTTTAGTCAAATTTACAGTGAGAATTTGGAGCAAATAAAAGCAAAGCAGAAAGATTTGACACAATTGCAGTTTCACCAGAAAACTTTGGCTTCTTAGTAAATGTGCTGTGCTGCTTAGATATAAAGAAGGCTAATATTTTTAAATCAAGAATTAAATGATTTATGTTTTCCCAATAAAAATTGCAAACTTTTCATAAGAATAGTGCAAATGAATCTTAAGGGAAGAAAAGGCAAATTGTGGTTCTATAAACTTTGAACTGTGGACTCTAAAAGAGGCATGAAGAGTTGATTCCCTTAGGAGTTACTCTTTAGGGACAAAGAAGGTACCTCTGCTGTCTACAGTACCATTTAACCAGGAACTTCAGGTCCTTGACTATGCTACAAGACCAGAAAAAAAAGATGCAAAAGAATAAATTGTAAAATAAAATAGATTTTAAAAGATATACACAGAAGAAAGAAAAAAATTTACAGCCATCTTTACAACTTTAAAAGAATTTAGTAAGACTGCTAATCACACAACATTTAATAGCATTCTGCCATACAGAAAACAATCAATTATGGAACATAAATTTTAAAAATAGTATATGATCTATCATTAGAACAGAAGTTCCAAAGAAGTAAAGTATCTACAAATCTAACAAAATCTATATGGTGTTTTTTTCTACTCTATGAGAGTGTACATAAAAATATGACTAATATGGAATATAAACCATGTTCAGTGACATTTTAATATTGTAAGAAAGTTAAGTCCCCCAAATGAATACAAAAAAATTCAATTCAATTCTAAGAAAACTGCAACTTTTTTTTCAAGAACTTGAAAAACCCATTGCAAAATCTTCTAGGAAAAATACCAGACCACAGATAGGTAAATCAATAAAAATTGAAGAGCCAAGAGGAGAGACTCACTCTAGGATAGTAAAAGCTACTACAAAGCCATAAGAGTCATAGCAGGATGATACAGCATAGGAACAAAGAAGATCAATGGTACCCAATAGACTAACGGTACCCAATAGACCAATGGTACACTTTATATAGAAGAACACAAGATGGTCAAGGTGGTACCACAGAGAGATGGGAAAGGGTTGTTGTCTGCCATAAGGAAGAGAATGCTGGGTGGTTGTTTTATGCTGAAATATTCCAAATGGAATAAAAACCTAAGAACAGAAAGTAGAACTATAAACCTCATAGAAGAAAGTAAATTTGAATGCCTATAATGAAATACTCAAAAGCACAAACTGTAAGACAAAATCTCCTCCAAAATGATAAACATCACAACTTGACACTCATGAGGTTTAACAAGGAGCACCACAATGTTAAAAGATCAGTTTCAGACTGGAAGAAGATATTGCAGTATCTAATGCCAATAATGAAGTAATATCTATTCTAGACTCTTCCAGAAACTCTGAATCATTGGGGAAAGATGAGAAACCCAATTTCTTGAAAGAACAAGAATGTGAATAGGCAATTCAGAAAATGAGAAGCTAAGTGAAAAATAAGTTAATTCTCTTACTACTTAGTAATCAATATATACAAATTAAATCATGAATAAGGTGGTGGTTTACACCCATTAGAGAAGCAGAAATTGGAAAAGTGAGCAATTTACTGTCAAGGAGAGAATGTAAAGAGTTCAAATCACTGTGGCTGCATTCTGGGATTTTAAGTTGGCACAGCTGTCTTGGAAAGCAATGTAGCAGGACTTGGTAAAATGATGGTTATTTATGTCTATAATCTGCCAATTCCATTTCTATTTATGCATCTCAGAGATTGTGCATAGTTTAGTAAGGGAATCAATGTGAGGATGTTTATCAACAATGTTATTAATTCTAATCACAGGAAGTTAAATTTGGAGGTCCATCCTTGGAAGGAAAATTAATTAAATGTGCTAGCAAATAAAATATCAAGTAGCATGGAGAAGATGTAGACTAGATGCTCATAAATGAACATGAATACATTCAAAAGCATGGATCTGAATGGGAAAAGTCAGAACCAGAATGGATTTTATAGGTCAACACCTTTTATATAAATTAGAACCTAAGCTTCTACACACACACACACAACCTCTAGAGACTTTTTTTTAAGGTGACATGGCTATTATCAATCTAAATAACAGAGAAATATTCTCCAAAGATAATGAATTTCATCAGGAATAGACATTGCTGTGGGAGTAGGTGTGCCATAGAAAATTATGGGTGTATTCAGGGAGGTGAAAGAAGAGTTTTTAAAGGTAAAGTGAGGAGGGCTACATAAGTTGTTTTGAAACAATTATCCTTCACTACAAGGATCAATAACAACAGTGGCCTCAGTCCAAAGTTGGACAGACAGTTTGCTGGGCAGATGTCCTTGCTGAAGAATCTTTTGTGCGAGGTTGTACTGGTCTCTGTGCAAGGTGGTGGTTCTGGTGGAGTCTCTTGTGATTGTTTTCATTATCAGAGACACACACATGTGATCCCCTCCATAACCCTTTTTATTTATTTGCTAAGGTTTGACACAGGAGTTCCATTTTGATTCTGACAACTTTCACACTATTTAAACTTTTATATAAAACTTGTTAGCGCAGGAGACTATGAAGGATGGAGGAATGAGTGTAGAGATCAGAGATGGGGGAAGAAATAAATAGATCAATGGTAAACAGGAGTGGCCATATATGGACAGATGTTGAGAGCTGGGTACAAACCAAAGGTGGTGGGGAGATCCACTGTGGCACCCAAGGTTCTAACAAAGGAGGAGAGAAGAACAAAGGAAGAAAACACACAGCAAGAGAACAAGAGAGCCAGTGGTGTGTCTGGAGCAAGCTACCTTGCTTGTAATCCTGGCTCTATCACTTAAGAGACTGGACTTTGAGCAAGTTACTTTACTGAACTCTGCCTGCTCAGATGTAAACAGAAATGCTAACAGTATCCACCAAAGGATTTGTGGAAAGTTAAAAAGTCTGTACGCAAATCACCTGATGAATAGTGGGGATTCAGTGACAATCAGCCGAGATTGTTTCTAAATCAGTAGTGTTTAATAGTAATGCCATGCACTTTGTAAACTAAATGACCTGATAAGGAGTGCATACATAGATCTTTTAATCAGCCATCTCAAGGATCTTTTAGATCCACCAGGAAATAAAAATAACACCCCCACAAACTTCCTATGAAGATAGAATGTGAGCAGAAAGCCCTTCATGGTGCTTTGTAAAATCCCATCCAGGCATCTCTAAATGGGAAGAAGATTCCATATAAAAGTCCTTCCCCTTGTGTCATGGTAAATTTCTCCCAAGACACCCAAACACAACCCATGAGTGAGCCCGTTGCCAAATCCATGATACCTTCTTGGAGCTATGAGAGTAGCAGAATTCCCCAGCCTCTGAAATCTGCATCCTAGGGCTCAGTGGATGGATACAGGCTTGTGTTCTCTCTCCCTCAACAACCTCCCTGACTCCACCATGGAAACAAAAGGAGGTTGAAGTGGATAGGGTTGGGCTGTAGCCTGTGCTGTTGGACTCAAATTGCCAGAGAGGACTCTGGAGGAGGCAGGCTGCCTCTTTTACGGTTTCTAAAGCAGCCCTTTATCAAAGCCTCTGGAGAATTCTGGTTCTGACCTTAGTACAAATACTCACTCTTGCCCAAGGAAATGATGTTTTAAATTTCCAAAGCTGTTCATGCCTGAAGTCTGTTTGCCAAACAGTTATTCTTCTCTTCTGTTGGATTTTATTCCTCCAGATCACTGATGCTAAAATTTCTGGAATCTGTAAAAAGTCTAAGAACCTTTCAGTCACATGTGTACCTCAGATTGTTAGGGAAGACAGGAAGACTTTGTCTCTGAAGAGTAACCCACATTTCCTCAGCTCCTGCCAGGTGCCCAGTCCTGTACTAGGCCCTGAGGCTCCAGCAGGTTCCTCCTCTGGAGGTACATTGTCCTCTTGCCAGGAGCCCCAAAGATGAACCCTAACTAAGTCCTGTTGAACCAGATCCCCATTATAACTTCCATGGGCCAGCCTTAGAAATTTTTGATTTTGTGGGCCATCTTCTCCATAAAAAAAAAATTTAATTATATTTTATTATTGCATTGGTGTAATTATGAATACAATCCAGTATAGATTCATTAGCACTAGTCAAGGTTCTCCAGAGAAACTGAAACTATAGGAAATGGGGTGGTATTTATAAATTGTGGGAATTGGGTCACAAAAGGACAAGGAGTCCTCCAACCTGCCATCTGCAAACTGGAGAATCAGGAGAATAGGTGATGTAATTCAATCCAAATCTATAGGCCCGAGAACCAGGGAGGGGACCTGATGTAAGTCCCAATATAATAACTTGAGAACTCAGGGCTCCAACACCCAAAGACAAGAGATGATGTATATCCCAGATCAAGAAGGATGAAAGAGAATTTGCCTTTCCCCTGCCCTTTTGTTGTGGTCCATCCCTCAACAGATTGGATCATGCATACCTACACTGGTAAGGAAGAATCTTCCCTATTAAATCTATTGATTCATATGCTAATGTCTTTGGGAAACACCCACACAAACACACCCAGAAATAATTTCTTACCTGCTATCTGGGCATCCCTTAGCCAGGTCAAGTTGATGTGAAAGGAACCATCAGAGGCCAGAAGATGGAAATGAATTTGAGGAAGAGACCATTTAGGTTAGGTAAAAACACCTACTTGTGCAAAGGTGAAAAGATAAAGGGACAGTGTGTGTAAAATCAACCAGGAGCTCTCACTTCCATCTAGCCTGACTTCTACCTTGAAGGTACTAGCTAAGGGTATGCTGGGGGGCTTCTAGTGCTAAATGAGCAGCACTTTTTTTTTTGGTTGTGCTAAAAAAAGTTTGTTTCTTTAGCAAAACAGAGTCCTAAGGATCAGCACCTGCTTCGTAGCCAACTATGCTGGAAAGCAGGTACTGTCAAACTGAGAAAATGATTTTATTATTCTTATAAATGATTATTCTGCTTCTCTTGGGAACTCAAGAATAGCTTATAAGGGAGAAACTCGGCTTCCCAATGACAGGGCTGTTTTCAAATCAGAGTTGGCATTTGCATCAGTTTCGCTGAGAGGGAACAATTCTTTTTTTTTTTTTTCCCAATCCTATATTATGGGGAAGGATAAAAGAGTTGAGTTCCTTGCATGAAAGGAAAATAATGCTTGAAATTGCAGCCCTGGGGGAAAGATGAAGGCTTGTAGGCTTAACCCTTGTGGGGTGGAGGTGGGGGAGATAACTGTGATGAAAACACTGTGTGGAGCTGAAGGTGCCCAAAAGGATACAGTCAAGTGGTGACACTGAACAGAGCCCCTGGCATCCTTCTATGGTAGCATCAGGAAAAGGGAGAGAGGGCTGGGGAAAGAGTATTCCCCGACACCACTCACTGGGCTTACCACCTGTCTCACAGCATGGTGAGCCTCCATGAGCTGATTCTGAGTCCTCCTCTGAACCTCCCGTCTGCACTCCCTTTAAGCTGCCCCCTTTCAGACATCAGAAACCCTCCCAAGGCTCTTGTCTGCATTTGTTGGGGCCCATGGATCCTCCAGTGCTCCCCATGATCCCAAAGTCTGTTAATATTTTCCAAACTGGTCATACCTAAACTCTCTTTGCCATATAGTGACTGTGGTGGATTGTGTTCCTCCTTTGCATTCAAGGTCTCTACCATCTTGACTCTCTGACCTGGCCTTGCCATGAGCCCTCCAGGACCTCTGCAGATCCCCAGTCCCTCCTACTGCCTTAATTTTGTTCATATGGCTGCCCAACCTGAGATTCCCTCATCACTTCTTTCTACCTTCTGTCAATAATACCATTCAGCCTAAGTTTCCTGAGCTCTTATTCTGGGCCAGTCCATGGGTGGGAGGTCAGGGGCACAAAAATAATGAAGATAGAGATCTGGCTTACATGGAGCTAGTGTGGATGCAAGACAAGAGGTCTAAGTGCACTTCCTGCTGCTATAACAAAACACCCAAGAATGGGTGATACACGTAACAGAAGCTTTTTTGGGCTTGTGGGTCTAGAAGTTGGGAAGTCTAAGAGCACTAGCTTCTGGTAAGGACTTTATACTATATCATTCCATATTAGAAGAATGAGAGAGCCTGATACCAGGAGAACAAAAGGAGGCTGAACTCACTTCCATTACAGGCCCCCTTCTGTTATAACTAATCCATCCAGGAGGCCGGAGCACTCAAATCTTATCTCCTCTTATTAGGCTCCACCATCCAACATTGTTGCATTGAGGGTTAAATTTCCAACACATGGACTTTGAGGACACATTCAAGCCATAGCACAAGACAAAAGTACTGGAAACCTGGTATGTTCTCCAAAATAGTAAGAGAAACACATGACATCTTTTAGTCACACATGGAAGAATGGCCAGAGTAGGTACAGGATGCCCCCTTCCAAGTGACAAATTCAGCTTCTTCCACCACCTCCAGGCAGCTTCCCCTGACTCCTCCCAGCATGACCTTCTTGAGCATGCATTTGAGAAGCAGTCAGTGTAGGGGTTAAGAGCCCACACTTTGGACATGAATTCCTGAGTTTTGAATTCCTGCTCTATTCTGTGACTTTGGGCAAGTTACTTAAACTCTCTGAGATACAGTCGCTCTGTTGTAAAATGGAGATAATAATAATACTACCAGAGTGGTTATAAGGATTAAATGATATAAATATGTAAAGCACTTAAAACTGTATCTGTCCCAGCGTTCATGCTTCAGAAGTGTTTGCTATTACTATGCGGGGCCCTCATAGCATATTTCCTGTGGGTCTTCATTAGTACACCAGAGCTGCCCCAGAAACAGTGTTGGAAGGTGATGTTTGGGAAGGTATTGATTTCATCTATTCAGATGCATCAATTCTCTAATATTCTGTCTTTTCCTCCACAATGACAATTCCGTTGGCAAAGCCCTACCTCATTCGCTCACACACTATCCAGAGACTCCCAGAGAAAGCTCATTGCATTACATTTTGATTGACATTTTTAAGAAATAATAAAAACAGAAACTTCTGTCTTGAATGTCCAAGAATAGACTCTGCAGTAAGTCTTCCAGCTTCGGGTCTCGGACAGAATTGGAAGAGGAAGTGATCATTTGTCGTCTTTCTTTATAGACTGCATATTTGGCATCACTTTGATGCTAAATGGGACTTTTTAAAAATAGTCTTAACAAGCATCTTGACAGAGACTTCATTATGGCTACCAGAGGGTGTGTAGCCAGGGAGAGTCAGCATGCATGAAATCTTTCCTGCCCCAGCCAAATGGCCATCTCCCAGGGGATGAGGCCAGTGGGAATGGAGAGACTGACTCAAGAGAATCATGTAGAAATATGGTATTAGTTTGATGCTAAAGCTCTAACTGCCTCATTCCCAGGAGTGTGAAGTGGGATTAGCCAAATGAAAGGCAAGTTCATCCTACCGTGCCCACTGCTCTGTGGGGAGCAGCGAAAGAGACCTTCAGGGTCATACCCCACGTGATTATTTTTTGGAGACTTCTCTCTGCAGAATCAAGCCCAGATCAAACTTCAAATGTCAGCATATATTGGCTGAGTGCCTTCATCCACAAGTAGTGGGCTGGGCTGGGCTGGGCTGTGAAGAGAGGAAAAGCCCAGACTCTGGCACTGAAGAGCAGCATCACAAGAGGATAGGACCTGGGCCCCCATAGGTAGATGCACCTGACTCTGTGGAGCATTAGGAAGTGTCAATCTCTGGGCCTATCTGTAAATTGGGTCATGGGAAGACATTGCAATACTGTTGCAAATATAAGAGCGACTGCTATTACGACATTACCACTGGAGATAAGACCCTGTAGCGGCAGGTGAGTCTGTCCACAAAGCCACTGCAGGCAGGGGCAGGTGCTCTGTTCTAGGGAGAAAGATGGGGACCTGCTGCCAGTCAGGATTCCAAAGTTGTTGCTATCATGGCACCCACCCAAATTGTCTCCAAGGCCAACTAACTGATGTCCACAACTGCCATTTTCCCTGTCCCTCCTCAAACCCCTCATCAGAGGAAGCTGCCAGGACACCTGCCCTACTGGGCTGCCGCCCCATCACTGGGGCTTTTTTCCATTCCTCTTCCTCTCCTTCCTCCTCCTCTTATTTCTCCTTCTCCTCATCTTCTTCTATCTACTATAATCACACTGCTCTGCCTTTTCTTCTTTTGGTCAGAGGGAAAGTGAAACGTCAAGTTGGGATTAAGAAGTAACAGGCAAAGAAGGCACCCTTACACAACCTTAACTCCAGTAAATGAGGCCACCTGCATGGCTAGGGGGAGGCCTGGAGTTGGGCGTGCTCCCACTCAGAGGAGTTCTGCTGGTGGAAGACAGGAAGGCCCAGAGCTTAGCCCGTCCAGTGCCCGCAGGAGAAGGACACCCCATGGGAGGAAGGAGATTATACCCTTGAAATCTTGGGGCAAAGTTAGTGCTCCAGATCCCAGTCAGAATTCATTTTTCTCAAAGGAAGCAAGCTGTCTCGGAGACTTAACCTCCTGCCCCTTCTTCCACAGGTAAGCAGCTGGCTCCCAGAACCCAAGTGACAGGCCAAGTATCAGCTGAGCTGGAATAAAGATGCAGGTCTCTCCATTCCCCACTCTGCTGCTGCCTTGCCCACCTGTCAGTGTTAGAAGAAGTGGAGAGAGATGAACACCCTACCCAATCAATCGCTCTCTCTCTCTCTCTCATACACACATATGCATACCATCTGTTGATAATGACAGGTGGGGGAATTCTTTCTCTACTGCCTCTTTCCATTTTAAGAGATATTTTTTGATTATTCAATCAACAAGCAAAGCTTCCTGAGACCTAGCACTGTGTCTACTTTCATGGGAAAACCAAAGCAGCAGAAGATATCAGATTTGCCCTGAAAGAACTCACACTGTGTGTGGGAGAGACTGATGCCCTGCTTGGATGATTTTTTTTTTAAGGAGAGTTGAGAGAAACTGCACATATCACTCAGTTCACCCATTTACAGTGTAAAATTCAGTGGTTTTTGGCATATTCAGAGCTGTGCAACAAATACCACAATCAATTTTCTAACATTTGTATCATCCCAGGAAGAAGCTCTGTGCCCATCAGCAACCATTTCCCTAGGAAACTATTCCCCTACTTCCTATTGTATAAATTTACCTACTGGACATTTCATACAAATAGAACCATACAGTGGTTCATCTTTTGTGACTGGTTTCTTTCAAGGTTCCTTCATGCTTAAGGGTCAGTCATCTTTCATTCCCTTTATGGCCAAATAATATTCCATTGCATGGATATACCACATTTTGTTTATCCATTCTCCCATTGATGAACATTTGGGTTGCTTCCACTTCTCATCTATCATGAATAATGCTGTTGTAAACATTCAAGTACAAGTTCTTGTGCAGCTATATGTTTTCACTTCTCTCAGGCATATACTTAGAAGAATTTTACGTAACTCTATATTTAACATTTCCAGTAATCGCTAGATGGTTTGCCAAAGTAGCTGATCCATTTTACATTCCCACCAGCAATGAATGAAAGTTCCAATTTCTCCACATCCTTGCCAGCACTTATTATCTATCTTTTATATTCCAGCCATCCTGATGGGTATCATGTGGTTCTTGGTCTTTGTTTTCCTGCTGGATAATTATGTTAAGCATCTTTTCATGCATCCATTGGCCATTTTTATATCTTCTTTGGGGAGTTGTCTACTCAGGTTCATTGCTTGTTATTAAATGGTGTTGTTGGCCCGCTTGGATTTTAACCCTTCTCCTATGAGAAACATGAGCTTTCTTTTATGTTAGGAATTTATAAATATTTTAATCTAGGTTAAATCTAGAAATACTCATTTAAAAATGCCTTTTGGCCCCAGCGTTCTCAATGATATCATATTTTTCACATTATTCCAAATATGGAGGAGACAAATGGTCAAACAGCCAGAGGGGTAGACATTAACTTCTAAGGAGACAAGTTTACGCATGCCATCCTTCAGACCAGGGTTTCTGAATACACATTTCCTTCCAGACAGGCCTGCACAGGGCATGTGAGGGGAATCCACGCTGGCTATCATTCTTAGGACTTTGCAAGCAGACTGGGAACCACCTGAGAGTGAGGAAAAATGGCACATGTCTCTGGTACCCAAGGGCCAATCTGTCCTAGAGGTAATGAATTTTGAAATGATTCCCACCTGGGAGGAGACTTCTGTGTCCTCCAGACCCCCATCCAGCCAGCTGTTTCCACACCCACATACACGCACTACCCCAGCCAGCCTGAAGAGGGTCCATTATGTAAGCAAGAGTATATGCCCCCTTTATTGTGGAAAGCCCCTCAGAGAATCTGCCATGGGCCAGGTTCTGGGCTGGGCACTGCACTGCTCAGCAAACCATTCCTTGCTCTTAGTTTATCACAGTCTGCTGGGGAAACAGGCAGTTTTGATAGAGGGAGGTAAGGGACACAAAAAGACGCCCTTTCACTCAGCCTGATGTCCTCAAAGCCTTCCTAGAAGAAGGACCCGGGATGGCTCTTAATATGTTTAGAAGCTATTCAGGCATTTAGGCTCAGGATGTATAGTATGCCTACAAACCCCAGAGGGTAAAAAACTACAGTGACTTTAAGTTCAAGTTTGTTTACTCAATAATTATATGTTTATAGTAACAGAATATCTGTGCCCTTGATTTTTCATTTACTCATAAATTTAAAAAATCTCAGGTAAAGGAAAAGGACAAACACCAATCTACAAGAAATTCTCTAATTAAAATCAGTTTCTTCTTCACTTGTCCTGCATTTCATTCCAACCAGCTCCAAACACGCATGGATGTTTGTGTGTTCACAGCCGGACGACAGCTCCCTCAGAAGCAAGGACAACTTGCACTTCTGTGTTCCATGAACCCGGCAAAAGAGTCCTCTTCCAGAAGGCAGGGACCATGTCTATTCCACAGCCACATTCCCAGTTCTTGAATCAGTCCAGTTAGCTTTAGAAGGTGGGAGCAGCTTTAGAGCTGACCTGGACCAAGTTAGCCTGTGCCCGGGGTCATGGACTCCTTAAGGGCAGGGCCAAACGCCCTCACGTGGGCTCCCTCCAGCACAGAGTCCTGCCTGGTGTCCAGCGGGCATTCATTGCATGTCTGTTGAATGTGGTTAGAGTATTTTGGATGGTCAAATGTAGCTGCATCACTTTGACAGAATGAGGGCCTCTATTTTGTGTGACTTTAAGGGCTCAAGAAAGAGGACAGCTATAGTCATTTAAGAGAGACTCTGCCATACCAAAATTTGCAGCAATCTTTCATTTTGGGTTTTGTTTTTCGTTTTTTGTTTTGTTTTGGTACTGGGGATTGAACTCAGCTGTACTTGACCACTGAGCCACATCCCCAGCCCTATTTTGTGTTTTATGTAGAGACAGGGTCTCACTGAGTTGCTTAGTGCCTCGCCGTTGCTGAGGCTGGCTTTGAACTTGTGATTCCCCTGTCTCAGCTTCCCAAAATGCTGGGATTACAGCAATCTTAATCTCTTCTCTTCCTGCTATCCTGAGTTCTGGTCCAAGCTCTGCCTCCTGAAACAGAGCATCTAAAGTACTAACTGAAGCCTGACACAGTGGCGCATGCCTGTAATCCCAGTGACTTGGGAGGCTGAGGCAGGAGGATGGCAAGTTTGAGGCCAGCTTCAGCAACTTAATGAGGCCCTATCTCAAAATAAAAAATAAATTAGAAAAGGGCTGGGATGTAGCTCAGTGGTAAAGAACCCCTGAGTTCAATCCCAATGCCACAAGAAAGGCATTTTTCTCTTTTTGAAAGAGAAAAAGAAAGGATGGAAGGAAGGAAGGAAGGAAGGAAGGAAGGAAGGAAGGGAGGGAGGGAGGGAGGGAGGGAGGGAGGAAGGAAGGAAAAGGGAGGAGGAAGGGAGGAAAAGGGAGGAAGGAGGGAGGGAAAAGGAAGGGAAGGGAAGGGAAGGGACAGGGAGAGAGAGGGAGACTGATTTTTTTTTTTTAACTTATTAGCGCTAGGGCTCTCAGTTAAGCAAGCACTATGAGAAAATTCACTCCAGCCCTTGTCAGATGGGAGAGGAAGGACCATCTGTGCAGAGACGGGACCAGGAGCCCCAGCAGATGCATTTGCCCAACAGCACTACGTAAGGCTGGTTAGAAGTGGTCAGTTGAAATGGCATCGTGAGTCCTGGGTCAGTGGTGGGCTCATTCTCTTTCTTCTTAAATGTATATGAAATAATACATAGTGAGTTAGTTCATAGCACTAAGCAATAAATAATGCCCTGAGGTCTGCCGTGACGAGCAGTGTCTCCCGACCTGGGTGGTGGCTGCACCAGGAAGCAATCCATGTTAAGCTGCAAGCCCCTCGTTGGGATGAAATACACCAAAGTTTGTTTCCTAACTTGGAAATTCTTCTTCTTAGGGGAAAAGTGTTGAATCCTCTGCACCAAAACCAGCCAGTTTGACCCCGCCATTCTCATGCACACCTCAACCCAGCACCCCAGAGTGAAACAAATCCAAGTCTTGTGCACGTTTTCCTGACTTTTATGTTCATCTTTCTAAATAAGATGCTTAAGGGGCAGCTAGTGCTCGAAGTGTGTGTGAAGCAGTATCTAGCAACTTCTACCGTGAAAGAAGGTGACTGAGCCTTCTTCCGCTCTTGTTGCCCAACACACACACACACACACACACACACACACACACACACACTTCTATGTACACATGACCTTTTGTCTCCATTCTCCCTAAAAAAATCACATCACAATTTGTGGATGAATCATTATAGTGTTTACATTTCTAGGACCGTGAAAACATTGTTCAAAGTCGAGACAAACAGTACATTATAATTACATTTATTTTCTTGAATATGTTTTTCATTTTTCCTGACATTGAAATTGCCTTACCTTTTCATTCACTTGTTTGTCCTCGGCATCAATCATTGATTCATGCTCCACATGGACGGAGCTGGAAAACGGTTCTCATTCAAGTCAAAGGTACAAGAAAAATCTCTAAGTTTTACTTTTTTCTCTGGCAACATCTCTCCTGGATCCCTCCACGTCCTGCTCCCAGTCTGGAAGGTCATTTTCTAGCTGCACAGCTGTCATCCCAAGTCACCTTTTGTCACCAGCTTGCAAATCCCATTTCCCTCTGTCTCCTGGATCACATGTCTCTATTTTGTACCTACATAAAGGGGTCTGAGAGGTCACTGATTTATTCTTGAAGGTTTGGCCATACAGAGAATTCTAGAATGGATTTTTTTTTCCTTTAAGGATTTTGAAGAATTGCTCTGTCAGCCGGCATCCTGGGTTGCTGTTAAGAAGTCTGCCACCAGCTGGACACGGTGGCGCACGCCTGTAATCCCAGCACTTTGGGAGGCTGAGGCAGGAGAATCGCAAGTTTGAAGCCAGCCTCAGCAACGGCGAGGCGCTAAGCAACTCAGTGAGACCCTGTCTCTACATAAAACACAAAATAGGGCTGGGGATGTGGCTCAGTGGTCGAGTGCCCCTGAGTTCAATCTCCAGTACCAAAAAAAAAAAAAAGGATAAGTCTGCTGCCATTTGTTCCCACTTATTTTATATGATATATTCCCTACCGCCTTTAGGATCTTTGCATGGTCTCTGGTACCCTGTCCTGTGTGGGTTGTTTTTCATCCACTGGGCTGAGCACCCAGCAGGCCCTGTATTTATATTCTGTCTTCAACAATTTCCCACCAATCTTGTCTGTTCTCTATTTCTTCAGCTCCCACCAGTTAGCTTTAGACCTATAGATTGAGTCCTTAATTTTCCTTCCCTCTATCTTTCTCTTTCCATTCATCCTTCCTTCTTTTTCTTTTCTTTTTTTTTCTTTTTGTCCTATTTGTATGTTCAAGTTATCACTCTGGAATATTCCTACATAGTGACATTAAGCT
>CM053409.1:14565958-14584246 GCA_028644305.1 Xerus rutilus
TGCAGACACACACCTAGGTTGAACAGAAGAGTTCCTTGCAGACAGTGCTTTGCATCCATTGGAGACTTTGAGGCCAAGGACACAGGGAAGGGAGACAAGCCACACCATGCACATTCAGGACACATGAACCCGTATTCACACATAAATTGAAGAAAGGCCAAAACAAACCCCAAGCATAAGATGATTGGATATTCTACTACACTGGACAGTCCACCCCATTACATTCCCTCTAGAATTGCTGGCCATTGAGTTTCAAGAGTGGACTACCAGCCGGGTGCAGTGGCGCATGCCTGTAATCCCAGCACTTTGGGAGGCCGAGACAGGAGGATCGCGAGTTCAAAGCCAGCCTCAGCAACAGCAAAGCGCTAAGCAACTCAGTGAGATCCTGTCTCTACATAAAACACAAAATAGGGCTGGGGATGTGGCTCAGTGGTCGAGTGCCCCTGAGTTCAATCCCTGGTACCAAAAAAAAAAAAAAAAAAAAGAGAGTGGACTGCCCCCAAGCCTAGTTAAGGGAAGAACATGTGAATAAAGAGAAGAAATTTCACATCCCCATGTAAGGAAAGGTTTGTTTCCAAGTTTACCTTAAATACCACTGAATTGTTTCATTTTTCAAAACTTACAAGCCAGCCTTCCTTTCCTGTTAGAAATTGTGCAAACATGGCACATCGTCAGCATGCCTTGCTAACCACAGATTCCATTATGTGTTTAATAATTGACTATTCAATAGAGCATTGATGCATTTTTTGTCTGGAACTAATTCACCTTTGTCTGTGCTTCAGCACGAATGTTCGGTGAATCACAGATGGGATCGTAGAAGTGCTTCGAGTGTAGGCTGCCCAGCACAGATCCACAGCCTCGGGATTATTCATGTCAGGCCCTATGTTCAGAAATGTTCTAGCATGCTAAAACCACCTGAAAATGTGATTTATGAAAGCCGTGGAGTGAGGGACTACGCCTTTTCCCTTCTAATGAGAACTAACAAATCACAGTCTGCAGGCCGCTTAAGCCAGAGAAGAAATTGTCGGTTACAAAATTAACAAAAATGACGCCCTTACAGCCCATTAAGGCCATGGAGCCACCCAGCTGGAAATCAGGCCGAGCTGTGTTGATTGGGGAAGGAGTGTTAGCAAATGCTTATGTCTTGGCTTCTCTTTAGTGAAAGGAAAATCCTCACACCCCCCTGAAGAGTTTCCACCATGCTTTCTTGGTTTGGATTTATGGGTTTGGGCAGCTCTGTAATAGCACAAATGGTGTATAATATTGTGATGAACTGAGTGCATGGTCCTGCAGGGTGCTTTCCTGGAAAGGATCAACTCTGCCCACACTTAGAGGCTGAGCAAGGCTAGTGTGGTGGCATGAACATCACAGATTTTTTTCTTTTTCTTTTTTTTTCTTCTTTTTTTGGTACCAGGGATTGAACCCAGGGGTGTTTTACCACTGAGCCACATCTCCAGCTCTTTTTTATATTTTATTTGGAGACAGAGTCTGGCTGAGTTGCTTAGGACCTCGTTAAGTGGCTGAGGCTGCCTTTGAACTCACGATCATCATGCCCGGCAAACATCACAAATATTTTTAAAGAGAAAGGAAGGGAAGTTTAGAATTTATTCCCAAATTATTCTTAGCCATCGCGATTTCCTTTGCTATTTTTATACCAGAAACAGAGGAGTTGGTATGGGCCTTGGTGGGGAAGCCCAGGCACTGGCTGGAGAAGGGTCCTCCATCAGGGAAAGACTGGTTGCTTGAGCCTCTTCCCAGCTATGAAATAGTATTCTATAGTGGGATAAAGAGGGGAATGGGATTACAGGAGACACATTTCTTCTAGTCATTTGTAGAAGCTTCTAGTCAGTTTGATAGCTAGTATATTATTTTATATCCATTCACTTCGAAAATTCTGGCACAGTTAGATGTCCAGGCCTCCTTATTGGTGCAGTTTGGGTTTGCCAATGGGATTTGCACTGCTTGGGGATGTGGAGTCTGTACTTTTATTTGGTGACTGAACTCATTTATTTCTTGAAGGCAATCTGCTTCTCTGTTAGGAGCAGGAGAGGACAAAGAAAATACCTTTTTCTGCCATCACATTGCTTTGACTAGTTTCATTTTCTTTTTTTTTAACTTGAATGCAGGCATGCGAATTAGCATGCCCCCAAGGGCCAGGGGCTGAGGATGGCTCCTGTGTGCTTCCTGGGGCAGCCAGAGCCATTATAATTGAATCTACACCTGGGCCAAGACTGGAAGAATGTGGCCTGCTGATCAATTTTTCTTTTGTAGCAAAGTTGTTAGAATGCCCTTAAAATCATCACCCAGGCCTTGAGCTCATTGCCCAGGCCTTGAGCCTCTTGAATGAACAGGATCCAGCCACTGTTTTTGCTCTGTTAAACTTTGTCAGAATAGTCAAGCTGACAGAATGAATGCCCAATATTTTTAGCTATAATTATAACTTACAGCACTTTCTAAAATGCAGACTCCCTTCCAAGTGTTTGCACCTATTATTTAATCACAACAACTATATAAGATAACTACCTCCAAATTATAGATATGGAAACTGAGATACAGAGAGGCTAAGCACCTCTGGATCACAACAATGGTGGAGCTGGGCTGGGGACATGGCCTATACTGTGCTCTAGTCTATGTCCTAAGTCACCAGGCTACGGTCTTGCATAAAACAAAAGTACAGCATGCTGTTGCATCATTAATGGTCTGAAAAGTTCTGATCTTTCTGGATGTCTTTATTCAGCCTCTATTAAGTGTGTGGCATTATGACAAACCTAAAAGGAAGAATAAAATAAGAGCACAGAACACGATCTCTTGCTCCATGGAGCGTTGTGGGCGGTGGAGAACACGGGGCTGTGGACAGGGACTGCAGGCGGTACCTCTGGGCAGCTGGGGTGAACTTAGCAGTGTGACTTACCTCTCAGAGCCTCAGGTTTGCCCTTCCTTTATGAAATGCAGACACTGAACTTGGCATCCAGACATCCCGCTCCTGGGCAGCGAGGCTGTTCATAGGGGCCTGCAGTAGATGGTCCCTGATAGGAAGTTCTTGAGGTGGAACGACGCGGGCAGGCCAAGGGTTGGGCAACCAGCACGTCCTGGTATACCTTTGGTCTGCTGGGGACAGTGTACTAGTGTTGGGTTTTTGAAGAAAGTAGAGCAGGCCACCACCTTCCTGTAGCCTCACAGGGAATAGGAGACATCAGACGCAGGGACTATGATGTGAATACAGTCCCAGAAGTAGTGTGACATGGTGACCCTGGAGTGGGAAAGAAAAGCATGCATGGAGAGGTTGAAGAGGGAAGACTTAGGAGAGAGGAGGAAGGAGAGGCAGCTGCTGAAAGAATTTTTTAAGGAAATATTTAGAAAAGTTTGATATAAAATACATGCTGTAACTTCCCCCACTCCTTCTCCCTAGGAAACCATCAGCAAAAGCCACACCATTGTTGAGTGCTTTTTAGAGTTGGACTTGGAAGTAATCAAGAGGTTGATGAGGAGGGTAAAAATAACACAGTGAACCTGGCCTTTGGAAGTTCAGACGCCCCAAGGCTGTTTGCCAAGGAGCCAACCTCAAGATTACAGGAACCAACCTAAGTGTCTGGAAACCCACGCTACAGAAAGGAAGAACAGCAGGAGAGTCCAGGGCAGGCTTCCTGGAAGAGGAGGATGAATTGGCTGGAAGCAGAAAGTAAAGATGGCTTTCAAAATATTAGGAGCCATAGCTGTCCCTGATGTGACCTCTGAGGTTTCCAGGAAGCCCCTGGCCCACTGCCTGCCTGTCTCAGGTCTCTGTGACACCACAGGATAACACCTGGAGTGGGAAAAGAACCCCTGCTTAAAAGATGGAGCATATGGGGCACACCTGGCCAAGTCTACCAACTATTAGGGAAAACACAGGACATTTGGAGGGCAGCTGGCTGAGCTATTTCTAGGATAAGGCCCCATGAGTTGAGGGTTCCTACAGTGTGGGGTAGGGAAGGCATTACTGGAAAGAAACAGAAAATAGGAAGCAGCAGATGGCCCACGCAGTCATTCAGCTAACCTCCACTGAGCTCTGTGCCAGTTCCTGCCAGATGCTGGGGTGCACTCTGTTTCCCCCTTCTAAGAGTTTTGCTCTAACAAGAGTATATAAATACAACCTGAAGCATCTGCATTCAATCAGCTGATAAATATCTGCATCCTCCCTAAGGCCAGGGCCTCTGCCAGGGGCCTCCTGGAATGACACTGGCTGCTGGGCTGGCTATTCCTGGGCTGCACACACACACTGAGGTCCACACCCAGCAGAGAGGTTAGAACTTGGGAGACTATTGAGGCTCTGTGGGTTCCCCGATTCCAGCAACAGTATGAATTTTAATGGGCTGGGCAATAGATAGTTCTCATAGAGGAAAGAGTTACTGGCCAGTTGCTGACGTGGTCTCTTGTACTACATCTCTCCAATCATCACACCTGGGGAGAAGAATGGGTGTTGAAATGAGCTGGACACTGGCTTGGAGAGTCACCTCCAAGAGGTAGGTGTTAGGATTGCCATTGACAGGAAGAGAAACCGAGTCTCTGCATGCACATTTGTAGACAGTTATCCAGCTGCAAAGTGGCAGGACCAGGATTTGAGGCCATCAGACATGTGCTCTTTTAGCCTGGCTCACTCTACTCCTGCTGAATGACCATTTCCCCACAGATGTCTCTAGGTGTCTGCGAGGCTCTTCTAAGTCCCACCCCTGTCTGACCAGCACTCCTAAAACCTCTAGTGGATGCCATTTCTTCTAGAACACTTTCTTGGACACCCTTACCCGCTCACCTATCACTGTCCTTCACTTCTCTGTACCTCTTGAGACATGAGCCAGCTCAGATGGATCCTCTAGCTCGGAATCTAGACTGGGACCTGACTCGACTGGGACTCAAGAATTATTTGTAGGAAGAAAGTGGGTGGGAGGGAGGAAAAGGGGGTTACAGTCCCCCAAGGACTGCCACAGGCCTTTCTTCCCATCCTACCAGGTCTGACCTGCCTCCACCACCCCCTGACTCTCAGATCTGACGAAGACAGTGACTTCTCTATGCCCAGATCAGGGGCACAGTTTCCTAAGCTGGGGTAGTAAATTGACACTGCAGTCAATTTTTAGTCTTCCCGAAGGGCATGATTTGCTGGCTGGTGATCTGCAGTGAATTTCTAATCACAGATCAGCCACTCTCCCTCCTGCCACCCTGACGGGTCTCCATGAGGGAACAGGGACTCTGTTTGCCTAGGATCTGCAGGAAAACTAATCAGGAAAGGGCACTGAGCCTTAAGCCTTCATGCAAGCTGCTAAAGCCCCATGCAAACACTTTCACCTGATAACTGTCCTCTCAGATCTGGGACAGTTCAGAGTGGAGACCATCACGAGGTGTATGGATGATTCTGTCATCCCTGCTTACCTGGGCCCCATGATGGGTATCTCCAGAAGGGTATGGAAACCAGCAATACAGAATCTGTAATAGGGGCCAATCTGGATCTGAGGCTTCCCATCTTACAAAGCCCTTTGTATCTGTGACCTCAATGAATCCTCACCACAGCAGCATGGGGTGACATTCTCTTACTGGACACTTACAAGATGCTAGACTCTACACTCATTTGCTTTACAATTGCTGTCTCTTTTGTGTACATGCATCTATGAGATAGGTGGGTTGTTTCAAATTTTATTTTATAGATGGTCCTCTCAGAGATGTTAAGTTTCTTGTCTGAAGTCACACAGCTAAGAGAAGGAACGTCTAGAGCTTAAATTCAGGTCTATCTGATAATCAAGACCATGCATTTGACCACTTGGACAAGCTACATGCCCATTTCACAGACAGACATAAGAGGATCTGAGCAAAGGCTCAGAGAATTGAGCAGCGAAATAGAATCGGATATAATGGAATTTAAGTTTGACTTGACTTATAGACTTGGCAGCCTTGGCAAGTGGCTTTGTCTTTGTTTCCTCAGCTGTAAAACAGGGCCGAAAGCACCCATCTTGCAAGACTCTGTACTGCAAAACCCCTCAAAGTGCTGCTTTGAGAATATCACAATTTCTCCCTCTGACTGTCTTCTGGATTTCTAGAACCCAAAGTCTTCAGAAGCCAATGATTCCCCGCAGTTCAGCCAGTTCAACAATAGCTACAGGTTAAAAGTAATAATACTTCCTACTGTTGAGCCCCAGCCATGTTTCAAGCACAGTACTTTCACATGCCTGCAAAGTGGGGATTTTTATGAACTTGACAGGTGAAGAGACCGAGGCACAGAGAGGTGAGGTAATGGTCTCAGATTTGGTCTGGGGCACAGCCAGGCCGCCTGGCCTCACTTTCCTTGTTTCCCCATCCCTTCTGTGATATGCAGTACCACCTGTCACCTCCCAGAAAAGCACCTTTTCCTTTCACCGAGAGAAAAAAAAGGCCAAGTATCACCAATACACGTATGGCTGAACTTTAAGCAGAACAGCTCAAGTAGGTTAAGAACTTAATTATTTGGTCTTTTTTTTTTTAGTTTTCAAAATAAAATACATTCACTATCTGCATAAGAGCTTTTTATTTCTGTTTGCAAATAATATTATTTAGCCTTCTTTTACTGAAGGGAATTTACTTAGGAGTAAAAAAAGAGAGAAAGAGGGAAAAGAGAGAGAAAGAAAGGAAGAAATTACAGTGGATAAAAGGCCTAGGGGACATAATTACAGAAATTCTGCAGGTTCTGCATTAGCTGGAAAATTGCAGCCATTTCATTGTGGGAGTAAAGCTATTTTCTTTTATTTTAAAGTGGATCCTTCACCTTCCAAAGGGCTAATTATGGTACTGCCTACATGTTGCGCTCATAGGCTCCAATTTCATCTTTTCATTAACCACCCTGGCAAATAACAAAATTGGGCCTGCACTCTGGAAGCATCTTCGTGACCGTGCCCTTGTAACGGGCGGGAGGGGCGGTGGTGGCGATCACTCACTAGTGACTCAGTCCATGTTTTCCATAATTGAGCCCCGCAAGGACCCTGTCGGAGGCCCCTCCCCCAGTTCAGCCAAGAGAAATTCAGGAAACAAAGCAGGTGAGCAGGTGGGGGTAGGGGCGGAGGAGGCCCAGGGAGGGCCACGGCAATGCCTGTTAAGAGGAAAAAGCCCTAAAATGATGTTTATGAAGAGTTTTTAATGTTGTAGGAGAATACTTAGGAAAAAAAGCAGGATATTCAATATGTAGACAGTGTGATTTCAACTATGTTAAATATATATATATATATTTATATATTTATGTTCTGTAAATTGATATGTATGAACTCTAAAATATCATGTGATATTATAATGATATTTATCATCATGATAAAACATTATAATGATATTTTAGAGTTCATACATATCAATTTACAGAAGTCTTTAATATCCAAATATAATAACTCAAGCCCAAATCTCACCAAAAGGAAGGAATCCAAAGCCTCTTCCTCCTTGAGATTTCAAGGACACCCTGAGAAAAAAGATTTCATTTTTCTAGGAGCTGCTTCTCCCCTTTTCTTGCAAACCCTCTTAGCAGGGTTACTAATCCCCTTGAGCACCGTTCCTTCTTGGCCGGCTCCTCTCCCTAAGCCACTCCACCCCTCTCAGGACAAGCATCCCTCTCCTGCATCCCCCAGGGCACCAGCAACATCCGGCTATTTGTGAAATACTTTATCCTAAAGATGTGAAATTAAAAGGGTGGAGGCTGCAGGATAGGCAGAAAAAGCTGCCAACTGAAGATCCATCTTCAGTCTCTGGGGTGATAGGACCAGCCAGGCCCCCAGGCGAGACTGCCTGGAACCTCTTACTGAAGAGGCAGGCACACTGGCACCCTGGCTGTCTTGTTCTGCCTGTGAGTATGGCAGAAGCATTCCTGGGCCTCTCTGCCACTTGCCTGTCACTCTGCCTTGCTGTGTCCCCTACACCCAGCCTCTCTGTGCATCCTTCACATTTGAGTATCTCTGTCTCACAATCCCTTAGGCTTCCCACTGGGCCCAGAGTCTGTCTTTTCCAATTTCTGGAGCCCCAACAATGGAAACACCCACCCTCTCTGCTTTTGATAGAGAACTAAGAAACTTGTTTGATTAGTATGCAGAGAATTGAGAAAACTTTTTTTTTTCAATGCTTACCATCCAGCCTAACAAAGGGTGGGAGAGCTAATAAGCCTATTAAGGTGTCTTGCCTAACAAATGTCTACCTTGTCCTTCTGCTCAAATGCAGAAACAGCTACTGCTTTAAAAATAGCATGCTTTCATCTTTCAAAGGAAATACTCCAAAATTTTAACACTGGCTGTCTTTGGGTGGTAAGGAAGAGTTTAGTATTATTTGTTTCTTCCTATTTTTCTGAGTTTTCAAAATTGTCCATAGCTAGCATGAACTGCTATATCGTGATAAAATCTCCCATGTATCATGCACCTGCCTGATATCTCATTTAATCCTTACAACAACCTTAATAAGGAGATATTTATATGCCTATTTAGAGGTTCAGAGAGGTTAGGCATTTTGCTCAAGGTCACATAGGCAGAAGTAGAAATCAAATTAGACCTTAAGCCCTCAGCCACTAAATCAGGCTGCTTATGCAGCGACCCATCCTGTGCTTGTGCTGCAGGTACAGAACCTTGAACATGCCTGAAAGCTTACCAGATTGCCTGAACTTCCTTGCTTGGTTCCCCATTGAAAATGTGAGTGATTCAGCACAATACAAATAAGGAGGCTAGCAGCCACTTGACCTCACTAGACATCCTCAGCCTGTGGAACCTAGAAGTGGCCTGTGACTTGTTTCAATTGATAACAACTTAGGGGGACATGACTTAAGGAGCCGGCTCACACTTCTCCCCGTCCCTTCCTAGGCAAGGTCCCTGTAAGGTTTAGATATGAGGTGTCCTCCAAAGGCTCGCACGTGAGACAATGCAAGAAGGTTTAGAGATGAAATGATTGGAATATGAGAGCCTTAACCTAACCAGTGCATTAATCCCCTGATGTGGATTAACTGGGTGGTAACTGTAGGCAGGTAGGGTGTGGCTGGAGGAGGTGGGTCATGGGGGGGGGGCGTTGCTTTTGGGGTATATATTTTGTCCTTGGTTTGCATAGTGCTCTCTCTCTCTCCCTCCCACCTTTCCTCCCTCCCTCTCTCCTTTCTTGTTGCCGTATCCTGAGCGCCTTTCCTCCATCACACCCTTCCCCCATGATGTTCTGCCTCACTCAGGCCCAGAGCAATGGAGTCTGCCGTCTATGGACTGAGACCTCTGAAACCGTGAGCCCCAAATAATCTTTTCCTCCTCTAAAATTGTTCTTGTCAGGTCTTTTGGTGACATCAGCCGAAAACCTGACAAAAATAATCCCCAAGAAGATCTGTGTGTAAATACAGGGTGAAGGATGGACAGGTGATCTGGGAAAGCGCTAGATCTTTGTTTTCCTAAGCTACTGGGATATGGGGGTTGTTTGTTACCACAGTGTGACTTAATCTAAGCTGACTGACTTGATGTATGTAAAACTGCAGATGGAGAAGCAATTACTGTGCCTTTCCTACTCCCTCGTCCTGGAGGAGAGAGCAGGAGCAGTCTTCATTTCACCAAAGCATTTGTGTGAGATTCCACTTGCCTTTCTGAAAATGATCTTTGGACAATTATCTCCTCCTCCGGGGTGTATTTCCACAGCATGCCCTACTGATGGGACAGGCTGTCAGAATCCGTCCCCATCACGAGCTCGGGATCTGCCCTGGGAACTGCAGACCAATTAGTGCATGGCTTTGAGACATTACCGGACCATGTGGATGGGAGCACTTGGCCTGTTCTCCTCCCCTCCAGGGGCAGAGAGCTCCTGCCAGCTGCATGCACAACTGGAGGCTGGAGGCTCAGGTGCCATCTGGGCACAGCATGAAGCAATAAAGATGGACGGAGGGAGACTCAGGGGTAGTGCAGTCAATTACCACCTTGCGGTCTGAGATCCAGAGAGCCACACGGCCTTTACGGACAATCTGTGCTCTCTGTGCCTTTAACAACTCTGCCTTTGAGGGAAACCAGGTGACTTAACCCTCAAGCTGCAGGTTCGGACTAAACCAACTAAAGAGAGTAGCTGTCATCGCTGGGAAGCAGGCAGGAGAGGAAGCAGACACCGCCATACCACCGAATGAAGCTGTCAAGAGCTTTTTCAAAGAATCCCCCCAGGAGGAGGGGATGAAGATCATCTCATCCCTCAGTGACTCAGCTGGTAGTTCTGTATGATAATGTTTTCATCCAATTTGGTTTTTTCCCCATTGTTCCTGCATTCTTTTCTTTCCTCATTCCATAATTCATTCCTTCTCCTGCTCACTCTGCCAGTGGGGACTCAGGACAGCACTGTCCGGTGCTCAGCAGCCTGAGTGTCATGCAGAGGAGGCACAGGCAGGTGGGGCAGAGCAGGGCCAGCAGGTGGAGGAAGGAGGCCTGGCCCGACTCACCGCCCCCTTCCCTGCATGCAAGAGCTCAGCAGGGAAGTCTTCAGTTCTGGAGTCCTACGAAGAGACCTGGGTGCCTCCGTGGCTTCTGTTGATGAAGATGTGGTTCACACTGCTCAGATCTGCCTTCAGAAAAGAGTGGTTCGTGGTGTGGGAGGAACGTGGTTTCCTGACAATTTGCAGCTGCTACCTTCTTTAGGGTCTGCCTCTGTTTTCAGTCAAGGTCATGGTCTTCTTGGGCAGTCAATGATTAAATGAAGCTGCGGTCAGGGGCCTGGCCATCTCTGAGCACTGCAAGACTCCTCCGTGGGTGCACCCGAGTTAGAGGGCTCCTCAGCCCAGGGCGCCTCCTTCCTTGGCCTTTCCCAGGTGTAATTTCCTGTAAACCTTTTTGCACCTCTAAATCCTTCTCAGAATCTGCTTCTTGGAGAACCAAACAGACTCAGGAGGACAGGAGATGGGGGCAGGGGATGAGCAGGCTCCTCCATGCCAGGGACTCTGCAGTTCACATCCTGTTTCTTGCCTGCTCCTTTTCAGAAGACAGAAGAAAGCTCAGGGATCTTTCCCAGAGTCCTGTCATCTTCCTGAAGTTCTCAGCTGGAGCAGGACAGCACCAGTGAGGAGATGCTAAGTGAGTTGGGGAGACCAGGTCATGGCCCTATGGCCCTACCAGACCAGCTGGGCCAACTGGTCAGGGATAAACTGCTCTGAGTGCAAGCATTAGAATCTGATGTGAAACAGGTTCTTGCGTGCTTCAGGCCCTAAAAGACCAACAGCCATCAACGCCTTGCTAAGGCAGCAAAAAGCAACAAGGCTTAACCATCAGAACATGGATCAGGGAGGGCTGCCTGGAGGAGGAGATGATACTTGATCTGAGCTTTGCTAAATGAGCTTCCTGGGGACACGGTTGCAAACTAGCGCCTATGGCCTGCTCTACACACATATGGTTAGTGCCCACATTTAAAGCCTGGATCAGGGTTTCACTAAGGCTTCTATGAACATCAGCAAAAGAAACTGATTCTGGCTAATGTAAAAGGAAAGGAGATTTGCAGGGAGGCCTTTGGGAAGCTGAAGAATCACTCAGGAGGGCAGTCAGCAACACAGTCGCTCTGTGTCCCATGTGCCAGAAGCTTCTCCACAGTTCTACCAGGCACTGCTCTGAAAACGGGTGGATGCCACCACTTCTATTGTCTACATTTCTCTGCTCCATTTCTAAGGGGAGGGACGCTGTCCTCCTCAGACCCTGGAGCACGGTCTGATGCCTGCCTTGATACACAGCCCTGGCCAGACAGAATGCGCACTCCAGAACATAAGGAGGAAACCAGGACGAGCCCAGGGAGAAGTTTTCTGAAGGTAGAGGCCATTAGCATCCAGCAGCCCTCGGGCCCAATACAATAAAGATGATTTACTCCCAAGAACGAGCCATCAGCAAGAGCAGCTTCAGCGTGGAGGTGCAGACAGAAGCTAGATGCCCTGGGTTGAGGACTCCCCAGAGGAAGAAGGTGTGGGCAGGGGACTTGTTTGAGGAGCACGGATTAGAGAAGGTGCATGGCGGTGTGTTAGAGGATGACTTCTAGGATGAGAGAGTTGAGGCTGTTTATAAGCCACAAGGACGGTACAGGGAAGAGGAGGCAGAGGGGCAGCAGAGAATGGGAATAGCATGATACGGGGCAGCAGGAAGGCACAAGGGCCTGAGCAGAGGCTGGCCTTTGAACTGTGTCTTGGCCATTTCAATGTGTCCTTTGCTGCTAAGAATGCATCATAGATCAGCTTCTTGCTGTCTTTGGTCAGGAGTATTAATTCTAACCTTCATAATGGGTAATTTTATATGTCAATTTGGCTGGGTTGAAGGATGCCCAGAGAGCTGGTAAAACCTTTTGTTCTGGGTGAGATGAGGATGTTTCCAGTAGAATGTAGCATTTGAATCAGTAACTGAGTGAAGAAGATCCACCCATCTGAGTGGGCATCATCCAAGCTGTTAAAGGGCTAAAACCAAACAAAAAGGCAAGGGAAAGCAAATTCTCCCTCCCTCCTCAAGCTGGGACATCCATCTATTCCTGCCCTCAAATGTCAGAGCTTTCCATTCTCCTGCCTGTGATTCTGGAACTTCTGCGAGCAAACCCTCTGTCCCCATCTCACCCCTACGCCGGCTCTCAGGCCTTCAGACTCAGACTAAATTACACCACGTGCGTTCCTTTTTCTCCAGCTAGCGCAAGACAGACCCACAGTGGAACTTCCCTCCTTCCATAAGCATGAGAGCCAGTTTCCATGATAGATCTCCTCTTACGATCTCAATGTATCTTACTGGTTGCTCCTGGGGAGAGTCCTGGATAATAAAGCGTCAGTTTGACCATGAGTCCTTGAAGACAGAAACCATGGCTTTGTAAGAAGAACAGGAATGGTGCTGCATAGACAATCCAAAGAACAGGACTCTAGAACTAAATTCTATTACTGAATTGGGCAAGACTGTGTAGTACTGAGACTATACTACAACGTGGCCAAATCAAATTTTAATTTTCCTTCTGATAAGAAGTATGGAGATAGGCTGCTCAGAGTTGGTACATCAGCTCCATGATGTACTTATCAGGCTCCTTCTGTGTACTTGCTCACTCATCCTTAACAGATGGACGGGGACATCAGGCCTATTACCTCATAGATTCAAGACAGCTGCTTGGTCTCCAGGCTTATATTACATTCCAGACTAAAAGAAAGAAGAAAGAGAGGGACAGGGAGCTCCTGTGTTTGTAAAGCAAAACCCTCCTAGTTATCTCAAGCAGACACCTATTTGCTTCTCATGACCACCTCTAGCGGCCCAGGAATCCACCTGTGGGGATTTTAATGCCCCCTGGCTTCTCTGCACCCCTGCCTTCCTCCTAATAGCATCCTTTGGGGTGTCCTTTTGGGGAATGGCCTCTCTCCACTATGAGAGTCTTAGCAGGTGAGGATTTTCAAAAGCATCATTAACACCTTCCCCAGGACAGCCTGAGGAGTGTGTGCTCATCGTGGCCAATCAGAGGCCTGTCCCAGGACTGTCACTCATGACTGAGAGAAGTGAGGACATAAAAATGTCTAGGATCTGATCAGTACTTTGCAGTGACATTCCAACTGGACCATTGCCACTAAGAGCTCGTTCCTAAGGTTCTCGCTTTCCAGCTTTCCACAGCAGCCTCTTCCTACCTCTTTCTGAGCCCTGATCACCAATCTTCCTGTGAGTTCTGAGGTCTAATCCTACCAAAAAAGCCTCTTCTACGAGGTGAACAGAGACTGTGTTTGTCGATGCCATCAAACAGACAGACAAAACTCTGATAGTCCAACCCATCACTGGCCTGCTGTGTGAGACCCTGAGAAAGTCTTCTAACCTCTTTGGGTAATAATCTCTTCATCACAAAATGATGGATTATTCCTTGAGTGTATTCCATTCTGAACAATTTAAAAAATCTGATCACTTACAGAAAACCCTTTTATACCAAATAGGCCCTAATGAACATCAGGCCTGGATTCAGGTTTTAGAAGCTCCATTAGAAAAAGGCAACTGAGGCATTGGGGTGCAGCTACTGGAGCATTCCTTGGACAATCAAGCCTAGGTAGATGCCAATCAGAAGCCACTTAGCACCAGAGTGTGCAATGTTTTCATTAGCAAATAGGTACTATTTAGTGTCTTCTGGCCATTATTTCCAGGGTCCACTTAAAAGGCTCTGGTTTCAACTCTTCTTGAATCTAAGACCTCTTAGTTACTCCTGTAAAAGATGTTTTTAGGGAGCATTTGTTTTCCATCTGAATGCCTCTTTTGCAGCAGATGTGCATCTATCTGCCTTGCAAGACTGCCACATAAAGGGAAGAGAGCTCTGTAAACTCCATCCACACCTTCAAGAAAATATTATTTTGTTAGAACAGCAAAGTGGCCCCAGTTTGGCCTTATGTTCTAGCAAAAGCTCATTGCTTAGCTGCATTTAATAATCCATGAAACATTTCTATTAACTTTAGTGTGTATGAATTGTGTGACTGCAAAATGAGTAAAAAAAAAATAAAGTGAAAGAGAAGCAGGAATACAAAATATGCAGAAAATGAAAATAAGTGAGATCTTAAATATTTGATCAAGGCCTCTCTTTGCAGGTAACCAGTTACCATCTTGGGCTCTCAAACACCAACCAAAGCCACGGAACACCATTCTGAATTATTAAAATGACAAGGGGAACCTTTTTTCTTTTTACTACTTTTAAATGAGCATGTAGCCTTTCAAGCTAACCTTTCCTTAAATATTTAACACAGACACTGGGTCAAACATAAAATAGCAAAATTTCTCAGTCAAATACTCAACTTGTAATTATGAACTGGATTAGGTCATGCAGCTCAGCCATTCCATTTTCTGTGTTCCAACAATGCTTTCCAGTGTGAGAGAAATCCAGCCTAGCTTACCTGGAAGTCTGCATCCTAGAATGCTTTTAATCTATGTATTCACTGATTATTCATTCACACAATTCTATTCTTTCACTCATTTTTCATTCATTCAATGAATATTTTTTGAATACCTCCCAGGAGCCCAGCATTTATCTGGGTGTGGAAATATACCAGGAAATAAAATATAAAGACTCAGTTCCTTTGGACCTTACACTTAAGTGAAGAAGACGGATAACATATAAAAATATACTTCAATAACTAGTAAGACATGCTCTGAAAGGGGCAGTATATGGGAATGCTTCTTTGGTTTTTGGCAAGGTGGTATTTCAGGAAGCTAATGAACTGGGCAGGTTGCCTTGAGACGGAGGAGATGTGTCGTGTCAGTGAATGAGGATAGCACCACAGCAGCTCTGGGGTACAAGTGTGCCTGGGGCATCTGTTATGGTTTGGAGATGAGGTGTCCTCCCAAAGCTCCTGTGTTAAGGCAGGAATGTTCAGAGGTGAAATGATTGGATTGGAAGAGCTATAACCTAATCTGTCCATCCTGGTTTAAATGGGCTAACTGGGTGGTAACTGTAGACAGGTGGGTGTGGCTGGAAGAGGTAGGTCACTGGGGGCATGCCCTGGTGACCCTGCTGCCCCTTCCCCCATCTCTCTTTGCTTCCTGGCCACCAGGAATGGAGCAGCACTTTTCCTCAATGACCTTCCACCATGATGTTCTGCCTCACCTTGGGCCCATTGCAGAGGACTTGGCCAACCATGAACTCAACCTCTGAAACCGTGGGCCAAAATAATCCTTTCCTATTCTAAATTGTTCCTGTCAGGTATTTTAGTCACAGCAATTAAAAATTGACTAACACAGAGTCCAAGGGAGGGCAGTAAAATCAAGGAGAATAGAGGTAAGGATTTGTCAAGGCAAGACACACAAGGGCCCTCCCAGCCATGGGGCAAACTTGAGATTGTATCTTAATTATGGTAGAAGCCATAAGGCTTTTGAACAGGGGAGTATCACAAACCAACTCATGTTGTAAAAAGTCACTTTGGTTCAAGGGTAAGGAGGCTCTCTAGTGGAGGCCTGTTTCCATTGCCTGATCATCACCTTCCAAAGTACTTCCAGTGATTGAAAAGTTTGCCCTCTGGTCATTTTAAAAGTCCACCAGTTTCCTTTTTCACATTTTATTTCCACCCAGGCAAATCCTGCTCTTTCTGAGGGAGAGCTCAGAAGCCAAGATTAGAATGGGTGCATTTAAAGGCAGAGGTAGATCCAGAGTATGGTCCCATTACCGCACACCCAAGAGCCTGTTTTCCAGAATGTTCTCAGAACACAGCCTAAACCTGTGACTCCCAGGCAGGCCAGCTGTACACTGAACTATGAGTCCCAGTGAGACTATCCAAACACCATAAAGTGACACAAGGAAACTTAGGATAGTGTTATTTATAGCTTGAACTCCTTTTTATGCCTGGAAATAATTTATTAAATATTCAAAATATTAATAAGCAAATCTGTGAGTTCCAGTTTTTCCCTTTAGAGACCTGCTTCCTGCAGACTTTCCTTGGGTGGGATAATTTAAGGTGTGTTTTTGATACTGCTTTCTAGAACATTCCCAAGGGATTAAGCTCCTACCTATTACACTAGTAGTTTTTCCATGCCTCCTACTTTGGGCTGCCTTCTGTGTCCTGTGTTATACCTCCATTCCCCTCTTGGGATTCCTGTACCTCCCAAATAAACTACTTGCACCTGAATATTTGTCTTGAGACCTGCTTCTAGGTGATTCAATCTGACCTATCTTCTATATAAAGTCCTTCTCCTTTCTCAGTGGCATCACCTGGCCACCTTCCTTAAGCTATCATGGCAAATAGGATCCAGGAGAAATTAAACTTACTAATAAGGGAGGGGGCCAAAATTCTAACCCCACCATACTCAGGCTCCTGTAGCTGCCTGTGATTGCAAGCAAAGATCATTGCTCCCATTTAGGTATTTTCCCTTCTGAAAGTTAGGAGGCAGATGTCTCTCCAGAATGGATTTCTCAGCCACCCCCTCTCTTGTACCCAGGTTAGGTAAAATTTGGCTGTTACGTGAGATTCCCATCTCCCATAATAAGTGGTCACTGTGCCTTGCCCAGGAAGGCAGGCTCCCTTCTAGAGCAAGCCTTTGTCTTCACTAGCCCAGGAAAGAAAGCTTTGCTTCATGGGGACTCATTGCTCAGTCTTTCCCTCCCTGACCTAGGGTCCTGACTCAGAATGACCTGGCCTCTGATTTTAATCTGAGGGTTCTAATCAATCCATCGTGTCACAGGCTACATGCAGATGCTTAGAAACCCCCAAGCTTGTGCAGAGCTCCTCCCATGCTGGCATACAAACTGACTTAATAAAGAAGATCCAAAGATTATCATTCTTGTACACTGAGATGTGAAGCTACTTAAATCTCCCCCAAAGCTAGAGGACTGAGGATTCAATTACAGTGAAGGAAACTGAGGCTTGGAAAGGTAAAGTGACTTGCCCCAGGTCATCAGGCGGGAAAGAGGGACCCAGAAGTCATGGACACTGCATCTTCAGCCTGAATGGGGAAGCACCTTTCATCTGGGTACTTACTGGGTGCTAGTTGGGTGCTCCCTGTGCCGGGGGGTCACTGTTCCTGCCCAACTAACCTCATAAGAGCATTGAGGATCTGGTGAGAGAGTCAGGACAGAAAGCGAGCTTCATAGAACACTTCCCATCCACAGGTGAGGGCCGTCGTTATAGTTAGGAATACAAACCTTGACATCATCCTTGATGTCTTCTTTTTGAACAGTCCAATTTATGCCTTTTGGAAATCTGATTAGCAGAAGGGTGAATCTTGACCTTCAAGACCCTCCCTGCAAGTCCCTTGTGAGTGCCAGGAGTTTTGGAGGGTTTGGGGGTGGGGAGCAGAGAAGCCAGACTGCATTAGGGAAGCAAATTAGGGACCCATATTACCTAAGAAGATCTGAAGGGTTAAAGACCTGAATCTCCCAGCCCCCAAGATTTCCTAGTGAATTCTTTCTTTCATTCTAAATAAATTTTCCCTTGCAGGCTCTACCTCTGTATATTTTTTCTAAAACTGCCCTTCTCCATCCCCCACAATTGTGTAAGCTTCAGGCCCCAGAAAACCTTCATGCACTCCTGGTTTGAGGTCTCAGCCCTCCCAGGGTAGGGCTGGAGCACAGAGGCGTAAATTTGTCAGGAGAAGGAAGCAGGGGCGCAGTAAGAGAGTAAATTCTCATCTAACATGGCAGAAAGTCAATAGATAAATCAAGAAATCGCTATGTAAGCTTATTTTTTTTAGCGACAAGGGGTGACCACCAGAAGAACTAAAGGGAGGAAATGATAGAAAGGGTTGTTCAGAAGCAAGAGGGGAGAGGCCTGTTGCTTCCATTAGAAGCCCATTACAGGCAATCATTTTGTAAAAAGTGCTCATGCATATTTTGATATATTTTGTAATTCAGCCTTTTTAAAACAAAAAAAAA
>CM053409.1:14584346-14698152 GCA_028644305.1 Xerus rutilus
GATGGGCTGACAAACGTGGTGCACGCCGCGTGAAGGGCGGTGCAGTGGGGCGACCTACACAAATAGATAATCCACACTCACAGGTGTAAAAGAGCTAGGAAGAGCTGCGAATATAGAAAGTCCAGGGTGCTGGAGAGCGTTTATCAGGGCCCCAACTGCAAAAGCTGCTGGAAGTCAAGTTTCCATGTGAATCAGAGTTCCAAGGTGGAAAACAACGGAGTAAGCACGTCTTGTTGGGAGAGAAGGTGACTTGTTAGAGGAAAGGGAGTCAGTGGGACTGGCCTGTGAGAGCTGGGAGGGGGGGAAGCAAATTCCTTCACCTTGACTTCTTCATCTGTAAAATGGGTCTGTTCCTTCTTAGAGAAGATGGTGAGCAACAATGAAGGTGTTCTGCAGGGACTCTGGGTGGCTTCTAGGACTGCATTCAACAAACTCCCCTCCCCTCTTCTGAGGGCTCTTTCTCCTCTGTCAAGTGAGAGGTTCCCAGGAAAATCTCTCTGGTGGCCTATTTCCTAAGACAAGGTCTGGTTTAGCCATTCATTCTCAAACATGTAACTGGAGTCCACTTACCTTGCTCTGAAGATTCAGAGAAATCAGACACAGACACTGCCCACAAAGTAACAGTTCCAGCCTAATGAAACCCAGAGCCAGGGGTCCCACCTCTGACCCACCTGAGGAAAGACGTTCTGCTTCCATCCAGGTACACATTTCTCAGAAAGCTCCACCTGCCACTGCCAGCTGCATGAGTCCTGGGACATAGGGCTCACGCTCCTTCATCAGGTGTCAGTAACTTCATGACTTTCACTGGTGACTCTCAGCTCTTGATGTCACCATCTAAAACTGGTCAAAAGACTCCCCAGGAGCAGCAACTCTGCTGGCTCCTTGCTGAAAGCCCCTCAGACCTTGAGACCCTCATGAATTTAGGAGACACTTTTGGGCTTCAGGAAGCACCTGTCTGTCAGCCACTTGGCGTGTTTTATGGGCTTGAATAATCCTGGTGTCTCCTGTGGCTCTGTTGGTATAGAGAAAAGCAGACTGGGAAGCCCAGGGAGAGGGGCAACACAGTCCAGAGAGAGACCTGGCACCATGTGTGGGGAGTGATCAGAATCATGGGGCAGATGTTAACAACAGGGAGGGAGAGGGAGAGATGGCTGCAGGGGTGCAGCCGCCCTGTTTTCTCTCACAACCACAGCTCCCTGGCTACAGAGAGAAGGGAAGCTCAAGTCTTGGCTGTCACAGACCTGGCACTTCCCAGCTCTGTCCTTGACCCTGGGCAGTCTCTTATCCCCTGAAGTGTGAGGATTATGTGAACTAAACCGGTGCTTGGCGTATCATTGGCCCAGAAGAAATATTAACTCTCGCCCTCTCCTTCTCCTGCATGAACTAAAATAGGAATAATAACAGAGCCTACCTTAGCGGGTTATCGTGGGGATTGTCTGGACACCTAAAATACACTGAGCCGTGTGCCTGACGTGTGGGAAGATACTGCTGCAGCTATTGTATGTGCCTTGTTCTGGGCAAACATCCTGGGTGGAACAAAGCAGCAGGCGGGTTGGGGACAGGGCAGGGACACAGGGGACTGGGCAGGGTGATTAGTGGGGTAGTTGGATTATCTAGTTTAGTGGTGGTTTCCTGGAAGCCTGGGCCTCCAGATGAGAAGGATGTTCTGCATGATAAAGGGCCTGTGGTAGCCTCTGCAGTCCAGTCTGTGAAGACTCAGGCCAGAAAACAGCACAGGATGTTGGTGGTTGGGGGGAGAACGAGGATTGAAAGAGATCTAAAATGATCTTTTTCAGGGCTGCCTTTAACACATGGCCCTATACAGGTTCCCCGCCGGGGGGCTACCGACCTTTGCCCTGCTGACCCCCACCATTCAAATGGGAATTGTCTGGGACTGTCTAGCTCTCTGGGGAGATCAATTTTATAACCCCTGTGCCCAGCAGAGTACCATGTCCAAAATACATGAGCAAATGAATGAATACATAAAAATAAGACAAGATAAACTTTTCTCTGTGTACAAATGTGTTTTTAAAACAGGAATCTGTAGACAGAGAAGGTAACTATTGTTTTGTTTTTGTTTTGCTGAAGACGAAGCATGTCCATCCATGTTGCAGCTTCCTGGTGAACATGGTTTCATGGTCGGATGAGGTTGCCTCTGTCACCTCTCATGCATCACGGGAGCTCGCCAAACCTAAGCTTTTGCATCTGTAAAATGGGGCTCTTTGTCCCTAACTCAGCATTAGGCAAGATAACTATATGAAGCTCTGACCTCTGTGCACCCATGCAGTGTGGCAAACACTCAGTCAATAGTAGCTGGTGTTATTTTTATTATATTTATTATTTTCCCCATGATCACCAGTATAATGAGGAACCACAGGCACAGAGGTGTGGCACTGATTCTGGACCCAGACTCATCTGATAGCAAAGGCAATTTGCAGACACTAATCAGACAGTTTGTATGAAATGCAGCAAATTCACGTGCATTTCATTCATTACTTAAAGCACTTGACTGTGAGATCTTAAAAGGAAAAAAAAAACCTGGAAAATTATAACTTATGTGCCTTTCAAGTTCAGGTATTTTATCATCTAGATAAATCTTCCATGCATCTATGTTAAACCACTTTGGGCTGTTGAAGCTCTTAAATAAAGTGGCTGGTCCTGACCAGTGTCTGTCTGTGATCGTTTATCATAGTTCCCTGGTAAAGATGGACAGATCCCATTTTGCAAGGCAGGCCTCAGGACAGCAGCTCCTGCCCATTCTTTTAGCTCTGCAGCTCCGCATGATGGTGTTTAACAAACCACACTGGACTCACAATTCCCTCATCATTGTCTCTGCCACATGCACATAACCCATGTGCCAGTTTAGAAATTAAAATAGCAAAGCATTCTTTGTATCTGTGCATGCCTGTGTGCCGAGGATGGAACCCAGGGCCTCATGCAAGTGCTCCACCACTTAGCTACACCCTCAGCCCCAGAATAGCAAGGCAATTGTTGCTAGTCTGAATCTGGAAATCAGCTCCAGAGTCGGTGGGTTTGTCAGTGAAAGTGCCTTGCACGAGGGTGACAGCATCTTCTGCAAGTCTGAGCTGTCAGCTCTCACCACACAGGGGTGCTGTCTGTGACCTGGCCTCTCACCCAGGGGATGCCTAACATTTTCCCGCTCCCCACTGCCTCTGCCTCTGGCCAGAACTGCCCCTCCACCCATAGCCCCTGGGGAGCTACAGCCTGTGGCAGGAAAGCCTTCCTAGGTAGGCTTCTCTGCCTTCCCATGGAAATATGGGCACCTCTGCTGCATGAACTTCTCCAGTGCCCAGATCCTCCTCTGCTGAGCTGGGAGCACTTACACAGCTATCCGATGTCCTGCAGCGAGCATTGTGCCTGGCCCGTTGTCTGACCTCTCTTCTTCCTCCTTTCTCAAACGTTTTAGGCAGTGTCCTAGGGATTTGAATAAGTAGTCAAAATGACACAGTCCTGACCCTTGTGAAGCTCACACACATCATGAGACGTGTTTAATGAAACAGGATTAAGTATATAAACATACACACAGCAATCCATCCTAAACTGGGTCAGCTGCCATGAAGCGGGGGCCTCTGGTGCCATGACCGTGTGTAGAAGTGGGACAGAGACAGACAGTGTCGACATGGGCTTAGCAAGCCCGCAGGTGTCCATTGGAGGCTCGTATTCATTTGGTCATATGCCTTTGAAGACTGTTGTATGGTATCTTCTATAAATTCTGGTAAAGAGTGTTTTATGCTGCCGGGTAAGCTTGCTGAGAATGTGTACTTTTAAAACAATTGTGCTGTAGCTGCCAAGTGGAAGAATGATTCTAATGCTTTGAGTCACGTAGTGTTTAGCGTTCCTCCTCGGGTGAATCTCACTGGGTGCTCCAGTTATCACTGTCACCCATCTCATCCTGGGTGGCAGCAGCAGATGGGCATCCTGCTCACCCCCAGGTCCATCTTGCAAGGTTCATGCTGGAGCCCTCCTCCCTTCCAAGCGACAGAATCCACTGGAAAGCCTGTTTGTTTTCTCCTTCCTTTGAAACCTCTGAGCACACCAGCCTGAGGGCCCAGCATAGATTTGCTCATGCAGTGGCTAGTGGGCCCCCATCTGAGAGGAGGCAAGGGCAGAGCCCACCTCAGATGTCCAGAGGGGCGAGTCCACCTGTGCACATGCAACAGTGGCTGGGTGGCGCCGATGGTGGGCCTACCCGTGCAGAGCTCAAGAGCTACCAGCACAAGTCCCTGGTGAGGAGCCAGCAGGCCTCCAGAGGAACACCATGCCTGCCCTCAGGCCCATTCAGTTCCACTGAGAACAGGAGACAATAACACTAAAAGACTTGTTTTAAATAAGACATGATCCAGACAGCCCTGGGAAACATTCTGCCTTCCTAGTACATCTTGAATATTTTTAGTTATTTTATTTGTTTAGCCAGAGCTGTTGACAAAATATACCATCAATCCCCACCAGTCTCAGATGTAGACCTTATTACGAGAGATTAGCTGTCCCCTTCCCTGGAGCAAAGGAAGGAGACCAGTAGGGCTGTGCAGACATGGGGGAGGCCTCCATGTCCCTCCTGATGGAGCGAGTTTAATGGCTGCAATCTAGACTGGCGGGTAAAGACTGTATTCCCAGGGTACAGCTTTAACAGGATTGTAATCATGTGGCTCGTAGCCACGGAGCAAAGAAGTAGCTCTGGAACTCTCCCTTCCATAAAGGCTGACACACAGCGATGGTATTTATGCCTCTTGAAAGCTCATGTTAAGTGGTAGATATTTATGAAAAGAGTTTTGAGGAGTAAATGTGTCCATCAGTCAACCTGGAACTTTTTAGAGCTCCTCAGATGGTTTTAAATTAGAGCCAATCTTCTTCCTGCCTTCTGCTTGCATCAGCCCCCCCTCCCTTGCTTCCTCTTGTAAAAATGGAGTGTGAAGGCAGGACAGGGCCCAGGCAGGAGCCTGGAACTGCCTGGCAGAAGAGAAGTAGCGTATTAGGAGCAGAGCTGCAGGGCTTGGTGCCTTGACTCTGGTGCTTGCTGCCTGGGCTGTGTCTGAAGGGAGAGGAACCGGCTGACTCATGGCCCCTAACCACAGTCAAGGCAGCTCTGCCATTAGCCAGAGTTTGCCTCTGGGGCAGGGAGAGGGGCTGAGGAAAGCAAGTGATAAAACTAACCTGGGAGGCTGAGACTGGAGAATCGCAAGTTCAAAGCCAGCCTCAGCAACAGCAAGGCGCTAAGCAACTCAGTGAGACTCTTGTGTCTAAATAAAATACACACACAAAAAAATAAGGCTGGGGATGTGGCTCAGTGGTTGAGTGCCCCTGAGTTCAATCCCTGGTACCAAAAAAAAAAAAAGAAAGAAAGAAAAGAAAAGAAAGAAACTAACCTGGATTTGGGCTCAGCAAGTGGCAGAGGGGAGGGAGCCAAGCCAGGGGAAGTGAAGCCTCAGAAGGCTGAAAATTTCTCTGTGAGCAGGTGATCATTAGGACAGAATGCCTGTTACGTGAAAGAGTGTGTAGGAGTTTAACTTGAAATTATTACTGACTTCTAAATGTTCATTTTAAACATCAGAAACAGGTGTTTACTGCACAAACCCTATCCTTAGTATCAATGCCTGCTCTGCTTTGGATTCCCCCATCTGGCAGCCTTCCGTGAAACTTTCAGGATGCGATTGCCCATCTTTCTTCCTGCTTTCTTTGTGAGAAAAAGGATGCCAGTGTCTGTTAGCCGCTTTATATTTTGTAAGTAATCAAAGGATTGTAGATGATAAAAGCAGACGGGCTGCCTGTTTCAGGTGTCATGGAATGCCACTGCCTCTTGGCTTCTTCTGGGACTCTGCTTTAAGAAAATAATCTGAAAAGTGGAAATAGGCATGGTATAAAGATACTCTGTCCATCATTACTGATAATAGTGAAAATTTAGATGTGGTCTGAAGGCACAGAACAGGAGATTGTGAAATTACGGGACACCAGCTCAATGGAATATCGTGCAGTCCTTAGAAACACACAGGTTGCTAGCACAGGAAACAGAGCGCCATTAAGGATCCATCCAGGCACACGGTGTACAGGAAGTCCTCCAAGGGGACAAGGGATGTGTATGAACAGTAGAATTACAGATACCATTTTTCCCCTATGTCAAGTTTCTTGCTTTATTATTCCTATAATTTTAAAAAAACAATCTTCATATGAGCCAAGTTAAATAATAATCTTTCTGCTGTTTTCAGTTTTAAGGGCACCACCTTTTTAGCCTTATCCTGAATTAAATCTTTCAGTCAGCAATTTTTAAAGTAGGCTAGGCTCCCTGCCTCCGTGTCCGTGGTCCAGGGCCGTATGCTGGGTCCCCTAGCCAAACTCTACAGATGTGCTCATCCTGGCCCTATAGACTCCAGTTCTCAGGGTATTATTGGTTGATGAAGGCTGCTGGCCTTTCTGGTCTCCAGCGGCACAGGAAGGGGCGGGGATTGGGTTTGTAACTCCGGGACCTCATTGATGAAGTGCAGCACCTGTGTCCCCAACACACACACACACCCTAGCTCAGCAGTTACCCGGGGCAACCCAGCACCATTGTGCAGGCTTTGGTACTCCAGCACCTCATTGCCAGTTCTTTCTGCCAATTATCCCTGTGTGCACACATCTTTTTCTGCCTAATGCTAGCCAAAAGCTACTGTATGGTGTCCTAAATCAAACTCGTTCGATTGTCTAAACAAGGGGGAGACACGACGCATCTTATTGGAGACAAAGATTTAAGTCTGAGTGGTTTATTTGGAGTGAACTCCAGGAAGCACCAACAAGTAGGGAAATGGCCAGGAATCGTGCCATCAAGCAGGTCACCAGCATGGGAACTGGAGTGTAATCTTGCTGGGAATTTCCAGAGTTGTTGTGGAGCCCCCTTCCCAGAGTTATCTGTTCAGGGGACTGGGAAGCTGGGCTTACATACCCCGATCCTGTCAGTCGCTGGTTGAGCATTGTTCTTTGAGGGGAATTAGTTCATGGGTTCTTCTGGCAGGTTCTGATCTCCAAGTAAAGCACCCAGGCAAAGAGAAGCAGATGCTGGTGGTTGGAAGCTAAGCTGACTTGTTCTAAGACAGTGGGGCCTGAGGCAGAGGGCATGGCCCTGGCAGCGTCTGCTGTAACAGTGTTCCTTAAACAATGAGCAGTACCAGAGGACTGAACAGAAGACACCCACAGTCATAATTTCATGCTAAAATGCAGACTCAGTTACACCACTATATTAAATAATACCAACCCCTCAAAATTATGGGAACACTTTTAAGAAAAATATTACCGTATTTTTTCCCAGTGAATCAGAATAGACCCCAGTCTTGGACTTAAGTGGCCAAAACTAATGCTCTGTAGCTGTACCGTGGGAGACCCAACACTTGAAAAGAGGGCCTGGGTGTTTAATAAGATTCATCTGTACCACGGCAATGTTTCCCTTTCTGTCATAGCTCTAGTATTTAATAATTTAATAATAGCTCCTATTATTTCTCTAGTAAATTGAGATGATTTTTACAAAAAAACTTCATCAGGAGAAAACGTTTAACCTAATTTGTATCAACCCATTGATTATATCTCCATGCCTTGTTTTAATAGTAGTACTGGATTTACTACACAGACGCTAATGGCAGAGAATAGCAGAGGATTTCTGTAGTTACCGTTTCAGGCGCTGTGATAAATGTTTGGTAGTCATTGCCTTTATATGGAAACACTCCATCTCCAATTAAAGATGTAGCAAGCTCTTCATCAAAATATCTATTCACAGTTGAGGCACGAGATACAGTTGTGCTGACATTTCCACTTAACTCACCCTGGGCTTGTGTGGGTCCTGATCCATTTGGGAGGCTATTTTCTAACCATGAATGAGGAATAGCAGCAGGAATTGAGGCCATAACGCAGATTCTCTGAACACGCGACATATGTTTATTATTATGAAGTCTCTTGGTATGCTTATCACCACGAACAAAGGCTTTCCTCCAAGAGATGATTTAAAAGTGTTCCCAGCCAGGCACAGTGGTGCACGCTTGTAATCCCAGCACTTAGGGAGGCTGAGACAGGAGAATCGTGAGTTCAAAACCAGCCTCAGCAACGGAGAGATGCTAAGCCACTCAGTGAGACCCTGTCTCTACATAAAACACAAAATAGGGCTGGGGATGTGGCTCAGTGGTCAAGTGCCCCTGAGTTCAATCCCAGGTACCAAAAAAAAAAAAATGTTCCTGCAGCAAGTACAATAGGGTTAGTGGCTGAAGTTCACGTGCTTTGAGTAATGGGCATTTTAGAATTTGTACAGAAAGATCCTACTGTTTCAGAGATGTGAAGCTGTTTCCCTTTAAATTGTGGTCAGAGATGCATCCCAGGAAGACCAAGAGGACCAATGCCCATTCCATGCACTGTGTCCTGTGCATGCAGCAGACATCACCACCAGTGCCATTGCCTGTCCTCTGAGAGAGCTCCCCATAGCCCTCACAGGTCAGGGCTGGCCCACTAGCCCAAGCCTGCAGACTCTCCCTGCTCTCAAACCTCCATCCTTTTATCCCTGACATTGCTGGGAATGGGCAACAACAGCCACTTTCATACCAAAAAAAAAAAAAAAAAAGAGGAATTTAAGAGACAGCTGGTTTGATCACACTGTGGCTTTCCAGCCACCTCTGTGTCGCGCAGGTGAGGTCATGTAGTTCAGTGTTTGTACATGTTTCTTTTTTTGTTGTATCATTGCATTTTTTTTTCAGTTTCTTCTTCTCTCCCGAAGATGAGGCAGGTAGCCCCAGATTAGGTGCTATTTTCTCTCTTAGAAAGTTTGGTTGAAGTCACTTGTATTCGTGGGAATGCATTGAGATTTTGATTTTTTTATACACGTCAGGGTGACTGCTCCGCTATAGGTCCCCAGTGACCTCTGCAGTGCCAGATCTTGCAGCTCTTCTCTGTCCACGTTGACTGTGCAGCATTTGCTGCCTCTGATCACACTCACCTGGGGAACCCCTGTCTTAGGTTTTCCTCTCCTCCTTTGTGGTCTCTTCTCTGACCCCTCGCCTGCTGCCCTTCCTCTGCTGGCATTTGCAGGGGGGACAGGCTTCCCTTCCATGTGCCCTACCTGGAGGTTTCTATCCACATACCTGGTTCTTAACTATCACTGCCACGCAGATGCCTCCAGCATCCTTATCTCCACCACATCTCCTCTCAGGAGGCTGGGCCTCTGTGTCCAGCAGCCTGTGAGTGACTCCTTTTATGCCTCCCATATGCATCCAGAGTCAGCATGTTTCGTGTGTTCTAGAGTATTCCTTTCTCAAGGCCATGGGCACTTGCCCCATTTCTGAGTCATGAGTAAACTGTTGTCAGCCTGTCAGGAAGCTGCCATCTTAGGAAATCCAGCATCAGTCAAGCACACAAATGAAGGCCTGCTCCTCAAAACTGAGAAGCGTACAACAAGCAATAACTTCATCATCATCTGTCACGACTCCGGCTGTGGCAGGGTGCAGTTAGGCATCTCTGGGTGTGTCTCTCATCCCATAGCAGTTAGAGGGTGGCTGGGACTGGAGCCACCTCAGAGGCTTCCTCCCTCTGCCAGTGGCTGGCAGTGGGACCTCAGCTGGAGGGTTGGCTTGTGCATCTCTTCACGTGGTCTTCTCACAGCAGGCAGCTGGACTCTGAGGACACGCATCCCATGAGGACCCTGGGGGAGCTGGGCTACCACCTGTGCTCTGCCCTGCATCCCTTCTGCCATGTTTTTATGTGGCTTGCCTCGCCTCAAGGGGACAGGATGTCCATGCACCTTGTGAACAGGAGACATGTCACCGTCTCACTGTGAGAAGAGCCACAGACAGGAGACAGTGCTGTGACGATGTCAGAAAAGACATCTTGCCACAGCCCCCAACGTGCCTAAGAAAATCACCTTAAATCCACAAAAGTTTACACTTTATAGTCTAATCTTTTTAATAGCAAATATATTTATAAGATATAGAAGTTAAAAAGTAAATATAAATGTATACAATGTTCACCCAGAGCTTCCCTCCCGACCTCCCCACAGTCACTGTTGAGTTTTGTCTGTTGTTTTGTTTTCATTCTTTCAAGGCTTATGTGTATTTTTATATTTCACTCTTTTTATATGAAACATGGCCTTCTGTACTCACTGTCGTGCACCTGGCTGGTTTACATCTGGAAGCGCGGCCTGCACGGAGGGTCTGTCCCTCTGACGCGTCGTGTTCTGTCCTGTGGTGACTGTAGCTTTCTGAGTCTGTTTTCTAGGGTGAGTGCCGAGCTGCTTCTACCCTTTGCTCTCAGGGACAGTGCTGCAGTGAATACCATGTGCGTGTCCCCTTTTCTGTCCCTCGGGAGCCCTAGCCGGTTCCGGGCATGCTGTGCCTCAGCACCCTGCATCTCGTGCCTGCAGGCGTGTGCCATGCCTCCTCTCTCCTCACGGCTCCCAGGGGTCAGGGACACAGCCACTGCAGCTCATTTCCACACTGTTCCGGCACAGAGAGCTCTGTGTCCACACTGTACCGCAGAGGCTGGGACAAGAAAGGAGGAGGAGCAGGGAGGTGCCCCAGTATAGGTGACTGGGTGGCCTGTGTCCCACCTCCCTAGTCTCCTCCATCACCATGTCTCTTGGTGGCAGTTACCACTCCAGACCTGTGTGGTTCCTCCCTCAGGGTCTTGTTGAGACTCACTGGTCTTCGTGCCCTGGGTGGAGGCTGCAGCCCCGAGCCCAGTGTTTGCAGCCTCCCAGGCCAGCCTAGGTCTGCTGCCTGACAGCTTGCCCTGCTCAAAACTACCACTAGCAGGCTTTGTTGCGGCGTACAATGTGGATGGGGGTCATCATAGTGCCAAGACATAATGAATTGCTGTCTAGATTAAAAAACCAACATGAAGGAATTCTCCTTTCCTAGGGAAGCATCCTTTGGATGCTATTAGGAACTCTAGTCCTTAAGGAATATAGGTTGATTCTGTTAAAGTAAAACGGCCAAACTCTAAGCTCCACATGCAAGATTGATAGCTGTTCTTGTTGCTTCAAAGAAGGCATTCTTGGATGGCATACGTTCAGGAATCTTTCTGTTGTAAGAAATGAAATCTTCACCCAAACTGGGTTAAGCAAAACTAGGAGTGCACCTGTTGTTATGGAAAAATGTTTGGGTATCAGGCTTAGCTGGATCCAGGTGTTCAAGGAGTCTTGCCTTCACTGTCCTCCAGCTCTTCTCACCACTGAGATAGCTTTATTCTCTAAGGCAGGGAAGATGGCAGCTCTGGGCTTCTGTGGTGTTTACAGCTCCATTCTTTTGCCCAGTGTGCAGACTGAACAGGGACCTGTAAGTCCTGTAGAGATAATGTGTCCACCCCTGGAACAATCAGTTTTTCCAGGATGTCCAAGTGCTCTGTACATCTTGATTGCCAGACTCATGAGGAGTAGTGGCTGAGCAGTTTGTAGAACAAAGGGAGGCCGGCCTGGCACAGTGGAGCTGTCCCCCATGGATGGCGATTCCAGATCTGAATTTCAGACTGAAGCTTACACACCGGAACCGGGGATGGTAGGCCTGAGAGTTAGGAAAAGGCTCATTTTGCCCATCTCTCTGCTTTTGTGTATGTTTGAAAACTGCTGTAACAAAAGTGCTTTCTTAAAAAAATAAAAGGTGTATCAGAAGGGGAGCTTTTACCATCATGGCATGGGAACTCTCAACAAACCAGCCTTCATGTCCCTGGTTGCTGTCCGATTTTCTTGCTGTGTCTGTCTTTCATTGTGCAAAGAAACCTTAATCCTCCCTTCCCTCTAACCTGGGGATTGGGAGGAAGACACAGAACACTTGACTTTAGATGAGTGTGATGTGCTGGCAGGAGGCTAGGAGAAGTCACCTGAGGGCCCTAAACCCAAGTCTCCATGGTGCACAAAAGCCTCAGAAAATTCCAGCTGGGAGAGAGCATGTCTGTGCTGTGCCCCTGAGTCTGCAGCTCCCCCTTTTTGTTCAGTTTTGATCTTGGGGGGGCGTAGACAGACCAGCTGAGGGCTTAGTAGGGCTCAGGGCCTTCTGATCCATATAGTTAGGGGAAGTCCAGAAGCCCAGCCATGAACTGGCTGCTGGAGGAAATCTGAGCATTTAGACCACCTTTTCATTTTATAGGTGAGGAGTCTGAGGCCAGAGGAGTTGAGTGACTGGCCCCAGGCCACAGAGAGAAGCAGGAGCAGAGTTCATACCACCTAATAGTTACATGGCTTCCAGTGAACTCCAGTGCCTTTCTGAGCTTCTGCTTCCTTGCCTGCTGTGGTAGGTGGAATAATGTCCCTTCCTAAATGTCCACATCCTGATTCCTGGAACGTATGACTAGAGTAGGTTCCGTGGTATGGGAGGATTATGGTGGCCGATGAAGCTGAGGTTGCTCATGACCTGCGCTTGAGATGGGGAGAGGGTCCTAGGTCCTCTGGACGGGCCCTTCTTCTCACCAGGGTCCTTCCAAATGCAAGAGGGAGACAGGACAGCCAGTGGGAGAAGCAGTATGAGAGACACAGCACTGGCCTCAGCTGGCTGGAGGACAGCAAGGGCCACACGCCAAGTGACAGAGAAGCTGGAAAAGGCGAGAAAGGCTTTCTCCCCAGAACCTACAGACAGGAAGGCAGCCCTGCCCACGCCTTCACTCAGTCCCTTTGGGACTTCTGACTGGGCACAGCTGTAAAATAAGAGATGTGTGTTATTTTAAACCACTAGGTTAGGGGTGAGTTGTCACAACAGCCATAGGAAACCATCTTGCCCGTAAGGGGCAGTAGTCATACCTGCCTCAAAAGATCGGCATTGAGAGTCAGGGAGATAATGTCTGCTACCCAGCAAAGCTGAGACGCTCAATAACAGTAATGTCAGGCATGGACAGTGGAGGTGGGGTCATTGGTACAGAGTAGAGGGAAGGCAGTTGATGGTCAGTGTCTTTGAAGAACCAAAGTCAGTGCCTCCGAGGTTCGGAGGAAGGAGGTCAGTAGGAGATGCCAGATGCCTAGCAGGGTGGCCAGTGACCCCTGTGGGAGTGCTCTGCTCCCAGTCATGGAGACCTTCCTCCTTCACGTCCCCAGCACTCCCTGCTCCACAGCACCATCCTGCAGGATGGAAAGCCAGAGCTGGCTCAGGGCTGACCCTAGGACGCTCCATCGTGGTCTCAGGGATCTGTAGTATGTGGGCTCTCTGACCCCAAGCTTCTGCCTGGCCCTCACCCTCAGGCCTTGAAGACGACTGCTGTCACCCCAGTGTGAATAGGACTTAATGAGCTTACCAGGGGCCAGGCCCCTGATCTGTGACACGGCCAGCGTGGCTGTCTCATTCCATCTTCAGGACAGCCCTTGACAGCAGGTTTTTTTTTTTCCCACCATGTTGAAAAGCTCCATGAGGTCAGGTGTCTCACTCAAGGTCACAGAGCTCATCAGGGCAGAGCAGGACTACAAACCAGGTTGTCTGGCTCCAGATCCAGCTCCTGGGCAAAACTGAGTGACAGCCTCCTTCACTGGTGACTTGGGGGAACTTGGCAGTGCGTGTTTGGGTGCTGTGACCCGTGAGAGTGAGTCCCGCCAAGTCCCCACAAGGGAATGCTCCTGTTGTCCTCCCACACCTCTGGGATGGTGGAGCCCGGGCAGGACAGAGGTGGGCACCCTTGCTTCTTGGGGACTTTGACGGGACATTCACTCCTGCCATTTGCTCTCTTCATCACAGCCATTTTCTGTGTTTCACTTTTCAACTTGACATTTGGACTGGTGTTAGATGATACTGGGAAATTTTTGCTAACTGTTAATTTTGTCAGGTGTGACCATGACATAATGGATAAATAAGAGAGCGTCCTTGTTTTAGGAACTGTCCTTTATTTTTGAAGTACTTAGAGAGAAAATATCATAGTATTTATGATGGTTTTACTTCAGCAAAAAGAGGTGAAGTAAACATGGCAACATGGAGATGGCCACTTGGGGACCTCTGTGTGGCCGTTCATAGTGGTGTTTACGTTCTAATTTTTCATAGTAAGATGTTTTTTCTTAAAGGCACCACCAAGCCTCAGGGTGTCAGTGACACAGCCCTAGGCTCCAGGAGGAGACTCCCAAGCAAGTCACTTGAGCACAGTGGAGAGACACCTTGACCCCAGGAAGGTGGAGGCTGGGAACAAGGGGTAGGTCCAGGAGGACATCAGACAGATGGCCAGACCTGATTCCAGAACTGATTCCGGATCTCACAGGTGCACAGGGGATTTGCCAGCCATCTAGGGTCAGCCCTGAATCCCGTGAATAAGGAGGAGCTGGCTGATGTCCCTTGTTGCCTGATTGTGGAACACTTCCTTGCCAGGTGACCGTCCTTCCACAAACAGGGAGTGAATTTCCCTCCACCATGGCAAAATGTCCTTGCTTTATTGTGATACAGGAAAAGGACCGTGTTATTTTGATACACATCTTCTCATGGTGTGTACTACTTAATAGGTACTACATTTGTCACTGTAGATTCCCCAGCTTGGCTTATTTATTTATTTATTTATTTATTTTTGGCCAATTGTGTAATCTCTACGGTTTTACACGAGAGTTCATTTTTCAAACATAGCATCGGAACAGATAATCAGATTCCCCGATCTCCTGTGAGCCTCCTCTTCCTTTGTACTCTCCCTTATCAAACTAGCCAGCTGGTGAAGAAGAGCCTGCGAGTATTGTTCTTCTCCTATCTCCTCTAACTGTAGGGTAACAGTATTGCCAAGGATGTCACTGAATCCAAGGCCTGTGCTGAGCATCTTTTAATAGAGACATCCCTGCTAATCAAGAAGCCTGGCTTTGCCAAATACTGGATTAAAATACTCTAAAAATGCAGTGTTATCCTCCCAACAAAACTATTCCTTTCCTATAAGTCTTTGGATGTATGAACAAGTAACCAATGACCTCTTAGCAGTAATTTCATAAATTCTCAGGGAAATGAATTGAATCAGATCAATATAGCTGCAGATGCATCAGATTTTTGGAGCTGCAAGGGACTTTAAGATGAATCTGGTACAGCTCTGTTAGTGCAGGCAACATTCATTTTAACTGCATAGTCAATTCTCAGTTAACAAGGGTAATGGAGTGGAAGGAGGTCACTGATAATCAAAAATCATGGTGAAAATAAGATTATAGTCAACACTCGATTTTCTGAGGGCTGATTAACTGGCATGTAGATTAATTGAGGTGAAGACACAGTTGGCCCCAGGACGTCATCCCTTAGGTAACTGGCCAGCAGCCTCTCACCCTCTGACACCCACCCACCCTTGGTGCCCCAGGGAGGAGAGGGGTTTCCCTGGGCTTGGGTCAGACTGAGGCAATGACCTTGGGTGAATGGGCACCATGATGGTAGAGATCTGTTGGGAGCTAGGTAGGGGCAGAGGTGAGGGCTTGTCTCACCAACCCCTGGAGCAGCGGGTCCACGGGCGAGCATCAGAACCACCCAAGGCTTATTATGACTTATTGCTGGCCCCCAGCCCTGATTTCTGCTCCAGGGGATCTGGAGTGGGACCTGGGAATTTCCATTTCTAACAAGTGTTCCACTGATACTGCTGGTCTTTGAAAACTGCTACTTTCGAAAACAGGTTTTTCACCCCAGACTGCACATTAGAATCACCTAGGGAGCTTTTTAAAGCTATTGATGTCTGGACACACCTTGACCAATTATGTGAAAGGCTCCAGATGTGGGACCCGGGCTGAGGAGTGCCAGAGGTCCCCAGGTCAAGCTAATGTGCAGCCAGGACTGACAAGTACCGCTGCAGGTAACCTTCCGCCCCAGACGTCTGCCCTGGAGCAGCCTCACGATTCTTATCTTCACCCCGCTGTATATTTGTCCAGTATTTTTCTTTAAATCAAAGATTTGTCATATAAATAGATTTACTGGAAAAACAAATCACATATTCATGTAGGAAAATTAGTTTAACAGGCCAGAAATGAGACATAAGTATAAACACAAATGTTTTACCTGTTGATACTTTATAAGTTCTTACTTGAAACCATCTTAAATCCCATCACACCTGGGGAGTCTCCACTCTGGGACTTTTTTTTTGTTTTGTTTTGTCTTATTTTGTTAAAGCCCTGGGTTCCATCCCCAGGGCCTGACACATTCTAGGCAAGCACTCTACCACTGAGCTGCATTCCCAGCTCTTTCTAAAACTTTTATTTTGAGACAGGGTCTTGCAAAGTTGCTGAGGCTGGCCTTGAATTGGCGATCCTCCTGCCTCAGCCTCCTGAGTAGCTGGGATTACAGGCGTGCACCACCAGGCCTCACTTGGAATTGTGCTTCTTGATCCTTTTTCTATTGCAAAGGTGATAACATACACTTACTTTTTGTTCTTCATACCCTCTCGTGGACCTTCAAGGAGAGCTGTGCTAACTCCGAGCATACCTGATTTGCCAACAAGACCAACAGGTCTAAATGCAAGCAGAACAAGCCCTGCAGAAGCTGTGTTAGATGTGTTACAGAATAGCCCCAATTAGGTGACAGCCTTTACTTTCAAAATAAAGTAACTGGTCAGTAGGAGAATAAACTGTGTTATCGCCAAATCATGGAAGACCCCTCAGAAAAGGAGTCGCTGCTGATTCACACAACAACGTGGGTGAATCTCAGAAACATCATTCTCAGTGAAGCCTGATGCAGGAGATAGCGATGTGTGATTCCATCTCTACTTAAACTTCTAAAATAGGCAAGACTAGCCAGCCTACGATGGAAAGACTTAGAACAGTGGTTGCTTTAAGAAGGGGGACAGGCTCCACAGCCAAGGGGATGCTCCAGATGTTGCTAGGGTTGGAGTGACATGGATACCTGCATTTGTCAAAATTCATCATTGACTAGTGTACTTGAGATTTGTGCAGTGCATTGTGGGTCCAGAGGGAGGGAAAAAGAAAGCTAAGCAAATCCTCTCCAGAAAGCAAAGCTGCCCTCTGGTTAGAGAGGTGCCTGCTGGGGTGGGTGGGGCTAAGTGCTCTGCTGTCTGCATCTATGAAAGGCTTCAAGGGAATCTAGATTGATGGAAGGGTAGATGTATGATCAAATGAACCTAATAAAATATTAATTGTAGATTTAGGTGATGATATCCAGGTGTTCACTTTAAAATTATTTCACCTTTGCTATATGCTGGAAATCTTCCATAAACAGGTGAGAGTGTTGAAACATATGTTCAAAACAGTGCTCCTCCTGCTGCCTGAGCTCTTTAGCAGGAGCTGCTGGAGTGGGTCTTGCTGGGATAGCTAGGAAGGGTGAACCAGGAGTAGAGAGCAAGGTCCTTATTTAGGGGAGTTGTGCCCAGAGAGAAGGCCCGGAGCCTGGGTACCCCAGTGCTGGGCCCGTGCAGGGGGAATGCCGAGGGCGTTTCCTTCCTTCTCCTGTGCTGGCTCCCAGGTGCTCACCTGGGCCGTGAGCCCTGAGAGAGGAGCCCTGCAGAAGCTGTGTTAGATGTGAGCTGCAAATGTCCCCGGGGCTTTGCCACAGAGAGGGACACTTCCCAAGTCCTTCCAATCACAGAACCCTGAAACATGCCACCCCTCTGTCTCACAGATATCCTGAACCAGGAGGTGTTGAGACTGGGGGTGCTGGGGCGTGAGCGTACTGTCCTGGGGATTGGGCAGGTTCAATGAGCAAGAACAGCCTTCTCAGGCCTGGTTGGGGGTTCTCGAGTGGACCCCATACCACTGACCAGAGGCACCACTCTGGACCTCAGGGTTCTCCCTGCCCTCAGCACAGCCCCACATGTCCACTCTCCCCACAACTCATGGCACACACCCTGCATGGCACAGTTTGCACACAGTGTAGTGTGGCCCTCCTGCCTCGTCCACCCACCCACTCTGCACACCTCCTCAGGGGACACCCCACACCATCCTTCATGAAATCCCTCTCTGGCAGACTCCAGCAACACCCTCTCGCAGCACATGCTCCTGCGGGACAGCCCTGCGACTGCCCCAACGTGGCCACAGAACACTCCCCCCATCTGGGCACACCCTGCTGGCCCCTGGGGAGGCCCTTTGTCCTGCCATTGGAGGTGAAATGCCCTGAGATCCCTGTGCCGTCAAAGCTAACCTGCAGTCCCTGTCCTTACTCCTGCAAGGATCTTGAGATGCACAGGAAGAACCATGTATTCCTGAGGGAGGAGCTCGTGATTGATGTCTAGAGGGTGGTTAATATGCTGATTACATCTATTATTTCCTCCAAAAATGAATGAGTCCATCTTGAATACCAAAGAGCTTGGAGCTCCGTTGGGAACAGTCTGAGTCCCCCAGAGGTCCTGTTGGTCTCTGCATTTGCAGAAGCAGTGGAAAGTGAAATGGCGCCTCCCCCATAACCCGCGGGAGCTTGTCCTTGCCCTGTGTTTCCTGGCTCTGTGCCTTTGGACTGGGCCTCCAGCTTCAGTCTTCTCAGAAATAAGATGGTCCTGATTCTCTGCACAGCATTTTCACAAATGAAAGATAACACCAGTTACAGGCACAGGTACCGCCGAAATAGGAGTTAGTAGATCTAAAAAGCACCCAGGACACTTACATTTAGCTATTGCCATTGTTACTTTCATTATCAATTTATTATGATTTGAGTGTATTATTGTCACCTATGAGGATTCAGAATGTAAAAAGATAATATTTGGAATTTCTGCTACTATAGTTGTACAAATTTTTTGTTTTTCCACAGATGATGTTTTGAACATTTAAGTAGCTGCTTGCTTTTTCCATGTCTTACTCCCCCTCTAAAATGCGTTCCTTGAGAGCAGGGACTCTCTTCCACACCTCTGTCCCCAGGACAAAACACAGAAGACGTTAGGAACCTGGAGGTCAGCATAGCGGCACCATCCTTTGGCGAGCCAGTCATCCCAGAAATAACGCTGTTCAGTTCCTCCAAACTGCATTTCCAAAACAAAGCTGCCAACACACCTTCAAAGCCACAGTCATGTCCTCATTTGGATGCTATTCTGCCCATTCATGTCACATGCCAATTAAATGGGACATTAAGCTGCCAATATGTCTGCCACTCTGCATGGTAGAATCCGTTTCTCTTCCATCAGTGACCTGAATGCATTGCCTCTCATCTATTAAGGAGGCTTGTCCTCCCCTGGCCATCCCCAGCCAGCGCCCACCAGCCCTGGCCCTGCCCTGTCTTCTTATAAAGGGGCCACGATGGCACTGAGCATGGCTGGATTCCGATCCCAGTGTGACCCGGCGCTGCAGCGTATGCAAGGGTGTCAGTGTGGATCACACCTTCCAGAGTGTCTCCTAGAAATAGAAAATGCAAGAGCTAGTGCCTAAGAGTGCCAGAGACCTGCCTGTCACAAAAAGCAGTTTTCAAGGAACTTCTTTTGGGGAGCCCTCAGAAGCAGCAATTGCGCCAGCATCCAAGTTCTTCCTTGGCCTGCTGTCACCTGGGCCAGGTTTTAGGTAAACGGATCACGGGAACACAGCCCGTACTCACATTGCAGTTTGCAAACTCTTGCTATTTTGTTGCCCTGGGCTAAAGATGCGGTGATGCTTGCATCTTCCCTCCCTCTGTGGCTCAGGCACTTTAGTAATTTAAAAGTGCTTCTTCTCCACCTTCATCTAGAGAAGTAAAAATAATTATAATAGAAAATGGGTAATTTTCAGCTACAATGCCAGGCTGATAATCAAAAACTTGTAAATGGAAACACGAGCATATGTTTATCACTTCTTGAAATTAGATTGCAATTGAAAGTAGCTGTGGCCTCAAAGAGGGGGCATTATGGAAGGCAAGGCGGCTGAGCCGTTGGTGGGAGAGCTGCCTGCTAATGAGGCTTTTAAGTTGCAGTTGCCTCAGGAGCAGTGAATAAAGGCAGGCATCTCAAGAGCTGCTCAGCTGTTGAGGGACCCTCAGGTAATCACTTGTGGATTGATTGTTCTCCTGTATCAGCCATGCAGGGGCTCACCAGCCCCCGGCATCAGCGTTCAGTTCGACCTTGGCAACCTAGAGCACAGGGCTCTGGCCAACCTGGCCCATGTCCCTCGCCCTTCCTTCAACCCCAGCATCCCCCCCACCCCCCGCGGCATCTCATGGTCCCAGAATTTTGCAAATGCTGTTCTTTTTCCAGCCTATCACCTGCCTGATTCCTATTCACTTTTCAAAACTCAGAATACTTGGTACTTCTTCCTGGAATTGCTCCCTCAACCTGACTCCTCCTGTTTCCTTCCTTTCATACCAGCTCTTAACACCCTGGGTCATGACCATCAGGGGGCCTTCTTGTCCCCACCAGCGTGGCAGGAATGTGGCTCACCCTCTGGTCTCTCTGGTTCCTGACCCACTGTCTTGCTCCCAGGAGATGCTATTTGATGTTTGTGGAATGAAGGGATTATTAATGGAAGCTAAGGACTTGAAAGGACTTTAAAGTTTGGCTTTGAAAAAGCACAGTTATTGCACAGTCATTGATAAAATAAATCCTATAACGCATGACACTGCCAGCTGAGACAGAGGACCATTTATATCTAAACTAAACGCGGATCACGAGATAGGCCTGCAGTCTTCAAGTCAAAAGTAGAGTCGGCCCAAGAAACATCATGGTTTTGCCTGTCTTAAATTCTCTGTGCCTCTATACTATAATCAGGACAACAGCATTTTTGCTGTGTTGTGTCTTATTCTTGTGGTATTATTAGAAGTGCTGAAAGGCAGGAGAAGGAGGTCAGTCTTATTCATTTATCAGTTGTGAGCCCAGGAAGCGGGTCTATCCCATGTATGGCACAGCATTGAGCTGGCTCCTCCAGGTGGCCCGTGGGGCTCAGGCCCTGCCTGTGAGGGGACACACAGAGCGGGGGTGGGTTCCCCTACACTACCTTTATTCTGAGCCAGTTTCTGGGTCATGGATCAGGGCAGGTTTCAGTCAGTCCCAGTTTGGAGTTGACTTAGTTTTCACATGCAGGTTAGTCGCCACATGCTTAGCTCCTCAGTGGGGTCCCTCTCATGCCCCTAGCCATGGGGAAGCAAAGGAGGCTCAAATGTGACTCCTGCTTGAAGTCTCTTGTCCATCAAGATGGTATGTCGCACTATTCCAGAGAAATTCTGGTCTCAGAGCTGTCGCAACCCAGGACTCTGTGCTGTGTGATCTACCAGCTCCCAGAGACCCAGGGACAAGAGAGGGGTCAGGGCCTGCACCAGGACCACGTGCCCCTGCCCAGGCCACGTAGCTTTTCTCCAGTTGTGAGGACCTGTGGAGTGGCGAGGCTGGACCAGCAGTTGCGCTGGAGTGCTGTCGAGTTGGGTCTGGGCTGTGACGTGTGGCTGATGTGTGCGAGGAGCCCAGGTAGCCTGTGGAGGTCACCAGGCAGCCTGGCTCCAGGGACTTCTGGGAGGGGCGGGCTGGGCTGTGGGAGGTTCATGTGTCCATTCTGCCGGCTCTGCCTAAGCCGAGTCCTTGCTAGGCACAGGGGATGGAGACAAGGAGCTGAGTGTGCTGCCCCACCCCCGTCCCTGCCCCGCGTGGCCACACTTGGCAGGAGTTGCTCAGTTCCTTGTGCGTCAGCTGGCTCACATGAACTGTGAAGACGAAAGAGTAGTTTTGAGAACTGAATGGAATGTTCTGGAAAGACTCAAGGTAGGAGCTACCCCTTCTCCTTTCCCCCGCCAGGCGTCAGTGGAAGATTTGTGAAAGATTTGTGGAGAGAGAGGCAGGGGACAGAAAGCGAGGTGGTTCTGCCCTGGCCTTGCTTCTTCCATTTCTTTAGACGACTTCCCTATCTAGAGGAAATGGAAACGGGGACCCTGGCTGATGGGTGGGCTTCGTGAAAGCTGCAGATCCTGAGCCACAAGCAGTGCCTTGGCTCTGCCTCAGAATACCTACCTCGGATTTCAAGTTTAAGCCAAAGTTCACGTACATACCTCTTGACGACTCTCCTCTTTACCCATTTGCTTCTCTGTGACCACCCAGTCCACATTCCAGTCCTCGTGGTGAGAGCATGTGCTGCCCTTGGGAACAGTCACCATTGAGCTGGGGGTGCCCAGGGGCCAACCACTGAGACTTAGAGGCCAGCCAAAGCCAGACGGTGGCCCACCTTATGGCCAGCTGGCAAGACTGGGCTGTGGCCCCAGGACAGGTGGGGGCCAGCTGGGTGCATCCTCAGGAAGGACTGTACAGAGCAAGTGGAGAGGCCCCTCAGCAGCCCCAGGTTGAGCAGTGGGGAAGGGCCTGACCTGGGCAGAACAGGGAGAGTGGAAGGGAGGTGGAGAGAGGTCTAGGAAGGGGAACGCAGAGGGTTTGGTGACGGGTACATTGAGAAGCGGGAGGGAAGAAATCCCAAGCAACTTGCTGGGTGATGGTGCTGGTCACTCCCAGGGAACTGGAGGAGACCGTTCAGAGGCACTGAGGGGGGCAGGGCATCCATGTGGAGAGGAAAGCTCCAGCAAGGAAGGAGGCTGGTGGTCCAGGCCAGGTACGTCAAGGAAAGGGGCCCAAGGTACTTGTCCCATTTACTGAGCAAGTGTTTATTGAGCACCTTCTATGTGCCAGGTTGAAGACCAGGATTATTAAGAATGAATGGATTGGTCTTAGACACAGGAGAAAGAATCGACTTCAGGAGTGTTCCCCACAAGGTGCCCTAGGCAAGGTCACAGAGACAGTGCATGGTGGCAGATTGGGTTTCAGGAAGTAGCAACTGAGGGGTGCCCAGTGTGTTAGGGCCCAGGCAGAGAGGCCAGAGATTTGCCTTCAGAAGTGTAGGTAAGGAGAGGAGCTAAGGAGAGGTCACGCCAAAGGGAGGACGTGGACATGGGAGGAGAGAGGGTCCCACAACTCAGGCTGTCTGATTGCTCTCAAGACTCTGACTTGAGACAGTGGTGACCAGGGACCTGCTCGACTCAGGGTCTGTTGGATTGCTTGGAAGATAACAGCTTCCACTCACATAAGCATTTTACAACTTCTGATTTGTATTTCTTTTAGTTGTAGATGGACACAATATCTTTATTTTATTTATTTTTATGTGGTGCTGAGGATCGAACCCGGTGCCTCACGCTTGCGAGGCAAGCGCTCTACCACTGAGCCACAATCCCAGCCCCTGTATTATTTTTAATTGAACAGTTTTTTAAAATTATGAGGTTTTTAACACCACCACCATTTTCATTATTCTGTGACATATTGAGACGTGTGAGATTTTTCTTTTACACATGAAATTAAAAAAAAAAAAACACTTTTGAGTCCTATTTATTTGCAGAATGACACCTTAGGAGTCACTGAATCCAAACAAGATCTTTATAAGACATAGTGGGCATAAAAAATGACAAAATAACACTGGTAAGGTCATTTATGAAGCAGCGATTCCTTGATTCTCCCCTGCCCGCCATTTTTATCCTTTGCTGTATGTAACATTTGGACTCCATTGTTTCAATAAGGTGAGAGTAAGAGACTTTTCATGAAACTCATTTTGTGCTTTTAAGTCTTTTTTTAATCCCCTCTTAAGCACATGCATGTCTCTGGTTAAGTGTATCAAGCTTTGGTGTTTCTTTGCTTGATTTGACTTTGAACTCCTAGAGTTATCGTGAAAGCCACCTGGTTTCTGAGCAGAGCGGCATTCGGTTCTGTGGTGATTCCTAGCCGCTCCCCAGGGAGGAGAGGGACAGTGGTTTATTGGATCTTGATGCCTTTTCCTCTCCTAGGAAAAGAGACCGTAGGGAGTCTGCTCACTTTCACTTTCAAAATTTAAGTGGATTTAGTTGCGTTGGAGAGTTTTGCAACTCTACTTAAATGTTGTGCAGTTGGGAACCTGGGAGTTGGAACAGTCAAGTCCCCCACCAGGGCCTCTGGGACCCCATTTGCCACCTACAGGCTGCCAGTTCACACCCAGATCCTGGGAGGCAGCCACAGAGCCCAGCAGAGGACCTGGCGGGGTCGGGCGAATCCTTGCCCTGCAACCTTGAGCACATGCGTTCACTTCCCTGTGTCCCAGTTTTCACGTCTGCAAAGGTGGAGTCACAGCATCTAATTGAAATAACGGGTGTAAAGCAAATAGCAAGCCGCAGTCTTCTTAAATGGTTAATAATGACATGATCCAGTTTTCCTCAGTTGGTCCAGCAGAGCTATTTAGGCTCATGTCCAGGTGTTCCTACAGGGTGTGGGTTCTCTGAGGATCCACCTCACAGATTATGCCTTTTGACTGGCATGGCTCCTATGCGATGCGCTAAGTCTCCTGGGACCCCATTCCCAGCTTGGGCACTGGCTGGGTGGGGTCGAATCCAGGGCAGGAGCCTTCCTTCCAGCATCGCCCCCAGCCTGATCTTTCAGGGCTCTTAGTGAGACCTAGAATGTTCCTTCTCAGACGCGAAGCTGGATAGCACAGTGAGGGCGGGACACAGCAAGAAGGTCTAGATGTTCTGTTTGGTGAGGAAAGAGGGGTGTAGGTCCCCAGGATGCCAGTCTCCCCCCACCTGAGGGAAAGGGAAGGGGGCATCCAGAGATGCTGTTTTGCACCAGCAGAAAGAGGAGAGATGAGTGCCGGGCGTGGTGGCACTCGCCTGTAATCCCTGCACTCTGGGAGGCTGAGACAGGAGAATCACGAGTTCAAAGCCAGCCTCAGCAACGGCGAGGCACTAAGCAACTCAGTGAGACCCTGTCTCTACATAAAACACAAAATAGGGCTGGGGATGTGACTCAGTGGTCGAGTGCTCCTGAGTTCAATTCTCGGTACCAAAAAAAAGAAAGAAAGAGGAGAGACGGCTGAAACAAGGACGTTGGGAGTTTTAACAGGCTGTTGGGAGATGGGGTGGGGTAGGATGGGGTGAGGGAAATTTAGAAAGGCTATTCGATGCCCTCACCCAGAGCCTGGGCCCCTGAGGCCAGGACACTCTGGGGATTTACTCCGCACTTGGTCATAGACAGCCTAGGCTGCACCCCAAATGTGGGCCACATTAATCCCACAGCTGCCTTGGAGATGCACCCTTGGCTTTCGGGAGCCTAGAATCTTAGCATTTCTGATGGAAAAGCTGTTCAAAGTCACTGGCGGTGAGTCAGCCGCATCTTCTGCAGATAAAAGGCCACACGTTATTAGCTTCCGTTCTCTTAATATCACGCCTGTTAGGCAGACTTCCTCCTCTCAGGATAACCTTTGGCTTTGGAATTATTGAGCATGAATATATGTGGAATCACTGGTGGAGTTTTTAATCTATTTTGTTTTTATCTTATTTTTCCCTTCAGAATATTTGGAAATGTACTCTCTGGAACTGAGACCTACTGCAGAATTGCTCTGTAAAAAATGCGGGCGTCTTATGAAACTTAAAGTGAAAACCACAGGGCAGACCCCCTTGCCTACTCCAGTGCCTTCATTTATGTGTTCAGGTGCTTTTTGCTTGGTAGGTGTCTGTCTACCAGAGCTGCTATCAAAGTTCTCATTTGACCAAGACTGAATTGCTCACGTTCTTTCCACTTCCTAAAAAACCCACAGCTGAGGTTCCGTGAGGATTCCAAGCTCTTCTCAGTTTCCAGAATGTTTTCCTTTTATAGTTTGAAAGGTTCATACTGGATGAAACCAGAAAGTGACTTCACATTATCACTTCAGAGGTATCACAGCAAGGAGGCTTTTATTTGTTTATTTGTATTTGAAAAACTGCGTGTTTCCTCTGGTTGTTTCTTGGATCCTCCTGTTGGAGGGAAATCAGATATTCCCTTTTGTAAGTGAAGTTGTGAAGTCTTCCCTGAAGGGTTTCAGAAATAAGATAGATCCTTCTCCCTTAGAGACACGTCTGGCTTCTGCCTCAAGGAGAGGAAGTGGAGAATCGCTGCAAGTCCTTTGTTGTCTTAGATATCCAGAATTTATTCCCTTCATAGAAAGGATCATATGCATCTACCATGCTGTCCCCTAGTGTCAATCTCACTGGGCCTGGTCCAGGGCTACATGTATATCATGTGACCTTAACATTAATCCTAAACATCGCAATGTGATAGAAATCCCAGCCCTGGTGAAGGAGTTTGAGCCTGGGGCTCTGACTTACTGAATTACCTCAGTTAAGCAATGTCACCTCTCTGTTCCTCAGTGTCCTTAGCTGTAAAATGAAAGGAACCAAAACATCAATTGTACAGTGTCATGACTTCTTCAGATTTGCAGTAAATCTTGAAGGGTCACACCTCAAAGAGTAAACACTTCATGTTATGGGGAAGAGAGGGGATTGGTTCCTTTCAGATTTCAGATCTGATGTTATATTATGCAAATATGCACCAAATAAACAAGGCTAAATATTTCAATGAAGCATAAGCCTTCTAGAAAGAGCATTCTTCTGCTTAAAGAAGGACCCTTGTCCCAATACTGTGTGTGTGCTCTGGTGTCAGTTTCCTCAAAATACAGAAGAGGAGAGGACTTCCTGAAATTAGCAAAAAGCAATTGTACAGTGTCATAACTTTTTCAGATTTGCAGTAAGTCTTAAAGGGTCACACCTCGAAGAGTAAACACTTCATGTTATGGGGAAGAGAGGGGATTGGTTCCTTTCATCAGAAAGCAGTCATTTTACAAAGAATCGTCATGGAAGCAATGTTTAGAGGGACTTGTCTCTCTCAAAGCACTGGACTCCTGCAGCATGTGTTTGAGACAGAAGTGACCCATGCCCTTGCCTGTGTTTATCCAAAAGGGAGTTGGGCTGATAGTTTCTTGTCTAGAAATTGCAGCTTTGCGTAGAAGTCTTAAGACACACCCGTGCATCTCAGTGCCCTGAGCTGCACGTTTCCCTGGCTGTGTTCATACCCTCTGGGTGAGCTGGCAAGCAGCCTGCCTGGGTAATAAGCCGCCGGGTTTCCCCTGGGCAGGCAAGCGGGTACCCTTTGGCCCCACAAGCTCTCCCTTGCATGTCAGGGAGCACTGAGGACTTCAGGCTGTGCCCCAAGGAGGGAGATAGGAGAGTCCTTTTCAAAGAAATGGTGCCTCCCTTCCAGGCCAGCAACTCACAGTGGCGAGCCCTGCAGGAACTGTGTGCTCACTAGTGAGAAAACTGTCACCTTGAAGCGGGGGGTGGGGTGGGGACAGTGACACATCCTTTAGGAAGAGCGCCATGTGGAATTGTGGAACTTCTCAGGAGGAACTGTGCGAAGCCCCTTGGCTTCAGTACACAACAGCTGGGAGTGAACTGTGACTGTCCCACTGCCTTGGAAGAGACCCAAGGTAGACTTGCTTGAGACTTTGCCCAATGGCTGTATCTTTTTTCTATGTTTAAATGAAAACATGTCAGCAACAGTGCCAGAGAGCTTGGTGTAAACGCCAGGGTTTCTGCCTCCTGCCGCTGGGCCCTAGTGGGGCTGCAGGAGACCTCAGGAAGCCACGGCAGGCTCGAGACTGTCAGCCACACAGGCCTTCACAGTGCACAGTACCTGAGGAGAGCCACCGTTTTCCAGCCACTGCCAGGCAAGGTTCTCAGAGCATATTTTATTGCCCTTTTGCCTTTTTTTTTAAGACTAGAAACAGCATGGTAGTCCCCCTCCCCCATCTGATGGTGATACTTTCTAAGTCCCCCAGTGGATGCCTGGAACCTCAGATAGTGCCAGACCCGTTGTGGAATGCCTCTCCCACTTAACCAAGCACTCGGTCACACTCTGTGGTCGTAGCTTCTGCAGTTTGATGTGCAACAGCAAAACTCGCACAGATTTTATTTTCCTTCTTCATGATTTCATGGAGAAGATTCATTCTGACTATAGATCTTGGTGACCTCAGCATGGGATTTTTTTTTCTTATTAAGTTGAAAACTTTCACCTTTTCACTTGAAGGAAGCACTTTACAGATTCTCTTTTGCATATCCAAATTGTCAGCATTGCTAATTTTGCACTCTGGAGTCATTATTAAGTTAAATAAGGGGACTTGAGCACAAGCACTGTAATACCACTACAGTCAACCTGATCACCGAGATGGCTACTCAGTGATCAACAGGCAGGTAGCATATACAGCATGGATACTATGCTGGACAAAGGGATGAGTCATGTCCTGGGTGGGATGGAGTGGGACATCACAAGACTCAATCATACTACTCAGAACAGCTTGAGATTTAAAACTTATGAATTGTTTATTTCTGGAATTTTCCATGTAATATTTTCAGATGGAGGTCGACTGTGGGCAATTGAAACTAGAAAGCAAAACTGTGGATAAGGAGGAACTCCTATATGTGCTTAGGGGAAAATCATGTCAACATAAAGTAGTACTAATAAAATCCAAGTCTGGCCACTCCTGCTGTCATCCACAAACAATCCTCCTTCTTCCCTTAGAGGTGAAGGCTTATTATCAAATATGCACACCTGCAACAAATTCATAAGTATATAGGAAAACATACATCATGAATGACAGTGACATAGATTGCTTGGTTTAAGTAATATAATACTCTATGCAATTTGCATTTCTTCACCCTATATTTACTCACTAATATCCTCTCACATCAGTATATGTAGAAATATATCACTCTTTTAAACAGTTGCCTAGTATTACATGGAATTTAACCATTATGATTTTGGTAGACACTCAGGTCCCTAAGTTTTCATTATTGCAGATAAACCTACAGAGAATCACCTGCTAACATATGCCTGCAGACATCTGGCCATGTTTATTATTAATTACACTGCATTTATTTGAAGGTGTGCTGCACACACACACACACAGACCCCTACACAGACGTAGCTGAGCTCCAGCTACTTTATAGGAAGTTTCTCAAATCCTTCATCTCCTCTCTCACCTTCCCACGTTACCTGTTCAGGTGTTGGCTTTAGGAACTAAACTGATTTTCTTCTCCATGCCCTCAGCCTCTGCTCCAGGTGGGCGCCTTGCCCAGGGCTGGGAGTTGGCGGTGGTCCTGCCCTAACCTGTAACATCCACCCTTTTACGTGCCTGCTGGAGGCGGGAAGGTGAATGCTCCCAAATACCATCCACGAACCGTGGAGTGTTTGGAACAACTTTTGTGCAAACTGAAACTGCTCCTACAATAATCTGTATGAGAGCCTCAGTTTCCTGTTACTGCTGTAAAAAAATTGTCACACACTTGGTAATTTAAAACAACAACAAAATTTTTTTGTCACAGTTTGAACTCGATATCCATAAACCAAGTTCTCAGGGAAATCTGTTCCTGGTCTGGTCCAGCTGCTGGTGGCTGCTGGCATTCCTTGGCCTGTGGCCAAATCACCACAGCCTTAAAGGGCAACATATCCAAGTGTCCCCTGCTCCCTCTGCATGTGGCTTTCTGTGTGTGTGTGTCAAGTCTTGCTTTGTCCCCTTGTTTTAAGGATGCGTGTGATTGCATGTAGCACCCCCATCCCAAGACCCCTGACTTCATTTCATCTGCAAGACTTTTTCTCCACATAAAATACCATTTACAGTTTCTGGGGGTTGGAACCTGGTATCATTGGGTCACACTAATGAATCGACTATGATAGAATTTTTGATCTGTTTTCCATGGTATTTTAAGTTGCTTTTGGGACACCCATGATATTTCCCTTGAACTCTTTGGAAGACTGTATTTTCATTCATGAGGAAGTTAGAGTTATTTTGCTGTGTGCATTGCAAAATTGGCTTTGAAGGTGAGGTGGCAGAGCCAGGGTCAGACAGAAAATCTCCAGGTTGACAAGCTCCTTAGCCCAGAGACGGCCTGGTATGAACTGCATACATAGTTGCAGCCAGTTCAAGTGAAGTGAGCCCATCTCCTTTCTTCAATTTAGAAATATGTCACTGTATGATAGTCTGCATGTCCTAGCTTGAAGGAAGTTGAGAAGTGGTCCATCCCACCTTCTCCCCCGTAGATTAAAATCATGCCCAAGCCGGGCGTGGTGGCGCACGCCTATAATCCCAGCACTTAGGGAGGCTGAGGCAGGAGAATCGCGAGTTCAAAGCCAGCCTCAGCAACAGCGAGGTGCTAAGCAACTCAGTGAAACCCTGTCTCTACATAAAACACAAAATAGGGCTGGGGATGTGGCTCAGTGGTCGAGTACCCCTGAGTTCAATCCCAGTACCAAAAAAATCATGCCCAAACCATGACATTCGCTTTTGAGGTCTGCCCAGATGGGCATACAGGTGTTCAACTCTTGTTAAAAAAAACTCATGTTAAATGGCACCGGGCAATATTAAGGGCACAAGGCCCGGGAAGCATGTGCCTCTCAGGCAGCTGACAGCGTTGGAATACAAGGATAAGTCTGTGCGTGCAGATGCCACGGAGAGAGCACGTCTGCTCCTTCTGACTCTCCAGCCGTCCCTCAGAGAGGCCTGTTAGAGCTTGGGCTTGGCCTGCCCTTGCCGTGCCAATGCTGATGCCTTCCACTTCCATTCCCAATTTCACAGCAGAGCCGCATGCTCATAAATTAAACTGCACCGCTCAGCATTATCCTGGGCTTCTAGGATTTAGTCCAAAACGGCCCAAACTCCTGCCTGTTTCAGCAGAACTCTCTTTGGCCACTGCCTGTTAATGTATTAGAGAGACATGAGGGACAGCCGTCCCGAGTGCAGAGCGGGCAGGTGGAGAGCACCCTTCCCTGCAGAGAGGACCCCGCCAGTCAGGAGGACCCAGGGGGTGCAGGGAGGGAGATGGCCCCTGCTCCACTGCAGAGGAGGGCAGGACGCAGGTGCGCCTGCTGCACCCAGGCAGGGCGAGGTGTGGGCCCACGTCTGCCTTCCCTGAAGGAACCTGGAACAAAAAGGACTCGTGTTTAAAGCAAAACAAATCAATTGCAATGAGGGAAATAAGCAAACCCAGATGTGGCCAGTTTGTGTCACTCTCTCAGCCAGTGACCAGGATTGAAAATACATACCCAAACATCTCCCCAGAAGCAAGTTGTCAAAGGTCTTGACTGAGTCTCATTATGAAAGGTTAAGGCCTAACGCATTTGTACTCTGCAGCCTCCCTTTCCTCCTCCTTCTTTTCTTTTCTTTTCTTTTCTTTTTTTTTGGTGCTGGAAGTTGAACCCAGAGGCGCTCTGCCACTGAGCTACATCACCAGCCCAGCCCTTTTACATTTTATTTTGAGACAAGGTCTCAATAAGTTACTGAGGCTGGCCTCAAACTTGTGATCCTCCTGTCTCAGCCTCCCTGAATTGTTGAGATTACAGGCATGCACCACCCCACCCAGCCAAACACAGTTTTCTTGAAAAGAACAATGTATCATCTAAAAAACTACCCTTCTCAGTTTTTCTTGTGGTAGTTTTCCTTGTCACTGCATTGTGGTTAGTGATATGTAAGCAGAAGTTGTTAAATGTGGCTGCAGGAAAATTATAGAGACAGCTCACTCAGCAGGTTGGCTTCTTTTGCCCTCCTCCACTCTTTCTTCTTCCTACTTTGAACACAGATATGATGGCTGGAGCTGCAACAGTTATCTTGTGGCAATGAGGCAATCTTGAAGGTAGATGGAAAGTATGTTCTAAGAATCCTAGGGGAAAAAAAAAAGTCTAGAGGGATCCCAGGATACTGATAGTATCATAGCTGCTGCTGTAGCCCTGAACTGCCTACTTTCTCATTTCATTTTATGAAAAAAGAAATTGCAGCCTTCTCTTAAGGCACTATTTCCCCATATGTATTATTCACAACCAATTGTTTCTTGTTCATCAACGTTAATCAGTATCTAGACCCTCCCTGAGTTAAGAGGAATGTATTAGTGCTTTTTTCCCCTTCCCAACATTCTCTTTCCACCCACTTCTCCTCAATAGCTGTGTCCTTACATTGCCTGTGGCGTGGACATCACTTTCTCTTCTGTAATCACAATGACTGTCTTTGCAAGACTGGCTCCAAATACTGAGCCCATGAAGTAGGAAGAGTGGCTTACAACCTCGTGCACATTCACTCCTGGGCCAAGTAGCCCTGCATCACGTAAAGGAGAATCCCTACCATCAGGGTCAAATGAATTTTCTCATATTCCATCACAGGTTTAAAATCATGTCTCAGTTTAATTCACGTGCATTTTGGCCCATGCCATTTACACTTTTTGTTGTTTGTTTCGGTGGAATTGGCTGTCCTTGGTGTCATTGTCCTGACTGTTGACAGAGAGGTGTGTTCCGCGTGTTCCCAGTGCTCCCAGACTCTCCAGTGCTCTATTTTCTTAGCGCCCACATGGCTGTGCTCTGCCGGGTGGTTGCCCGCCAGCCCCTACCACTTTCATGTTAGCTGCCTCATCTCCTGGTTTGGACAGAGGCCTTATATTGTGTCTTTTTGGGTTTTCTTCTTTGTTTTGCTGGAATACATCCTCAAAGAGCTTTTCAAGAAAGCAGTGCCCGAGGGGCCAGGGTGTAGCTCAGTGGCACAGCATTGACTAGCACACCCGAGGCCCTGGGTTCAGCCCCCAGTGCCACACACAGGAAAGCCCAAGAGGCAAGTTTTCAGATCTGAGAAATGGTTTTATTCTGTTCCTATACCTAACTGGTACTCTAGCCAGGTGGAGAATTGAACATTCATTTTCTTTCAGAAGCATGCAGCCATTTCCTCTTTGTCTTCTACACCTAATGTTGCAAATAAGAGGTCAGATGCCAGTCTTATTTCCCTCCTTTTTTATCTGTGAAATTTCTTTTCCTTGTTCTCCAGCAGTCTCTAGGGTCCTTCCCTTATTTTTCAGATCAAGCGTATGATCAATTGGGTTGACCTAGGCTGAAGTCATACCAACTCAAATTGGCTTAAAAATGAAAGGGGGATTTCTTGGTTCACTTCCGTGAAGTGCCCTGAATAGGAGTGACCTTAGGAGCAGCGCTAATCCTAACAGGACAGAAAATCAAGGACTCAGACAGGATTTCTGCTCTCTCAGGATCGTTTTGAGACATGATTGCCGGTGCAGGATACTCACAGAGAAGTACAGCCTGGCACCAGAGAAGGCTTCCCAAAGGAAAGCTCCCATTTTAAATGTGTAATCATAAAATACACATCACGTGGAGTTTACCATCTTAATCATTGTTAAGCCTGCAGCTCAGTAGCCCATGGGCTTTGTTGTGCAAACGTAAATCACATATGCATTAAACAGTAACTTCCATCCACCTACAGGCCTGGGGCCCCCTTCCGCTTTCTGTCTCTATGAATCTGACTCTTCTAGGTACCTCATATAACTGGAGTCATATTTGTACCTTTGTGACTGCCTTATTTCACTTAGCATAATGACTTCAAGATTCATCTGTTTGTAGCATACGTCAGAATTCTCTTTTGGGGGCTGCATAATATTCCATTATATGCACGTGATGTACTTTAATTGTTCCATTCATTTTGCTCATCCAGCCATCCATCAATGGACGGTTGGGTTTTGTCCACCTTTTGGTTATTATGAATGATGCTGCTGTGAACACAGCTGTCCAGAACGCTGTTTCTGGGGCTGCTTTCCACTGTGTGGAGTGTGTACTAGGAGTTGGGATTGTTGGATCATGTGGAAATTTCATTTTCAATCTTTGAGGAACCTCAGTACCATTTTCCACAGCAGGCATGTCATTGCAGGGTTCCCATTCTCCACATCTTCGCAAAACTGTTCTCCTGTCTCTTCTAGGGTCGTCCTCATGAGGGACAGAGGTAGTCTCTCGTTGTGGTTTTGAGTTGCATCTCCCTGGTGATTAGGGATGCCGAGCACCTTTTTCTCGTCCCTCATGGCCATGTAGATCTTCTTTAGAGCAATGGCTACTCAAACTTCTGCCTATTCTTTAATCAGGTTTGTTTTCTGTTGCCGAGTGTAGAAGACCTTTCGTGGACAATTCATACAGGGTGGGTGCTGGGGGAGCAAAGTTTCATAGGGAGAAATTGGTGGAAGGGCCTTGTGGGCAGAGAGCCCTGCAGGAGGAGCGGCAGCATCAGGCCACAGCACACAGGCCACACCACACAGCACGCAGCACTGGGCTGTCCCTCCCTGGAGAGACCTGGAATGTTCCAGAGGGAACCTGCAAGGGCAGGCAGACCTTTCTCCCAGATACAGAGCCATCCCCATCAGGGTCTCTGTTGGGCCCACGGGGCATTGAGTGCAGTCGGGAGGTGTTTGCTGAGAGCCTCCAGAGGAAGCCTTAGTCCTAAGATCGCAGCGTCAACTAAAAACCATGTTTTCCCAAAATGATCCTTGAAAAATTCCCCTGTAGTGCCCTGTCGGGGGACAACATTCCCTCTGTGCCTGGTCCCCACACAGCACGGTTTCCTGGAGTGGCTTGGCCTCCCTCAGCTGCACCCGGATGGACTTCTGCCTGGATTTGAGGGCTGCGTCCTGCAGAGAGCACACGTGTTCACATACTGGACCCGCTTTCCGCCCACAGCAGTGCACGCTGCTGGAAAGGCAGGGGGAAGGCCGCCCTAGAATGTGTCTGTTTGGATGCTTTGGGCGCCAAGTCACTGAGTACTTGACCTGTAGTAGTCTCAGCAGTAAAGATATTTAGCGTTCCATGTTATCATAGTAGAGACGGATAGCACAAGGCGAAGGTGGTTCTCTGGGCCTTTCCTCATGGCACAGGAGGCTGCGGCAACTCCACAGCGTCCTGGGCAGGAAGGGGCAGAAAAGCACAGAAAGGACCATTCATTCTCTCACTGCTCCTCGTCAGCTGGCGGAATCTATCCCAGTGGTCTCCGGGTCCCCCTCTTGCCTCTCACTGAGCAGAACAAGGTCACACACCACCCCTGACCAATTGCCACAAAGGGATGGGCCACCATGGCGGGTGTGGTGCTGTGGCTCCTGCCTGTATCTGCACCGGTTGTCCCTGCAGGGACAGCATGAGGGTCTGCCAGCCAGAAGCAAAGTGGGCATCCCTGTGCCACAGGAAGGACTCGTGGGCTCTCCTTGGCCAGCACACATCCCTCTGCGACATCTGCTTGTGGAGATCAGTCAACTTAAATCATTTAATCTTAGCCTGCATTTTATTTTATACTTAAATTATTCTTTCACTGACCGGCATACATAGGAGAATTCATGTAAGGTTGATGTCCGTGGGGGAGACTCCATGGTCTGATTCCCCCCCAGTCTCCTCTGGGCTTTTCCTCAGTCTGTGGCCTGATTAGGGGATTCTGGCTCCATCCATTGACTTTGAAGCCCCAGGACTGGGCTGCTGCCTGAACTTCTGGCCAGCCTCTCTGCTCTGACTACAGGGACAGATTGCCCTGTGTCACGGTGGCCTTGTAAGAAGAGCCACTGGTCAAGATCTAGCACAGCGGTATATGGTAACCTCTTTGCTGGCTCCCAAGTCCATACCCAGCAAGCAACGTCATGTTCTGACTTGGGGAGCGGGGCCTGGTGCGGGATCAGCTGGAGTGTCATGTGTAGCTGCTGGGACACGTGCCAGCCTTCTTAGACCGTCCCAACTGAGGCAGAAATCAGCTGGACTCTCTCAGACAAACGGTGGTTTCATCTGTCTTGCTCTTGCAGGGACAGGCCGAGTCTGTCAGGGACACTGGTGTCTTGACGCAGGGTCAGCCCGTAGGGGTTGTGCTCCTTGATGGCACAACCATGGAGAGTGTCCTCCTCCTTCCAAAGAGGTGTAAGTGTGGAGTCTTCATCCTCACAACTCCCAGGTTGTGGGTTATCCTCACGTTATAGAGAGGCCTGGAGGGCTTGCTGGGAGCCACAGAGCCTGCGACTCCATTTCAGAGGTCCCCCAAGCCCAGGCACAGGCAGCCTCAATTCAAGGACAGAAGCCATGTCCCATGTCTGGCACTGTTTGCATGCACACGTCCTCCTGTTCATGAGCAGTGGCAGCCTGTGCGTAAGCTTTGGTGTGGACATGGACATGGCGTATTCTGCCAGTCCCTCCAGTCCAATTTCAAGCAATAATTGAGGGAAGAAACGAAATGAAGTTTGTTTGTTCGAGACTCAGAGAGCGACTAGGGTCATTTCCGTGGACTGCCCACCATTCTGGCCTCATTTCCAGCCAACACAGTAGTGATTGTGCATGCCATTAAATATAAGTTGGAGGAATTCCGTTACAATTCTAGTGACTCACAGCCCCAAACCTGGACCAGCCTGCTCTGACTGCACAGACCGCGATTCGCAGCAACGCGCTCCTCACCGTGGCAGTCTGCTTATAGCTCAGTGAAGAAGGGAGATGCGCTGCTTGGCTGCTCATTTCTGGTGGAAACTGCATTACACCTGATTGGAGAGAACAGCTCTGAACTAGGCCACTGTACCCAGGGAAGGTCTCAAGTGGACGCCACCTTTGAGCATCACGGTCGTCTGCATCCCCTGCTGTGATTTGCTGAGCCTCGCTGGTCCGCCTGCCTTCCTGGAGAGCCTGGCGAAGTTTGCCTCTCTCTAGTGTTTGAAAACCACTGGGGTCCCCCCGTGGCCTTGGGGAACTTGGTAGCAATGGCAGCTGGTTTTCTGTTTGTGTGAGTAAATGGACAAGCAAGCGAGAACAAAGACATCTACTTTGTTAGATCTTTTCGATTCCATTTTAGGGCTGGTCCTAAAATTCAGTCTAAGGGGACTTGAGAACATAGGGACCAAACTGATAGTGGCATAGGAGGGTCAGCGGTCACACTACCTGCCTCAGCAATTTTTCTTTCTCCTTTGTCAGAATCTTCCTTCCTTAAAACCAGAAAACAGCCTGGCTGATCTTCGGAGTTCAAGATGCTTCAAGAGCATCAGGTGGCTTCCACCCACTCAGGTACTGGGCAGGCCCCCCAGGCAGACACTGAGCCACTGGCCCCTCCTGTCTGACTCCATTCTGTTGACTGGAACCCACCACCTACTCTGAAGCTCATTGACCATTTCTATTAGATGGCTCCAAGCATTAGCTGGGCTGGCAGCCCAGCCCCGGGCAGCCTGTCCTGCCCTCCACCTCCAGCCCCAATATGCTGTCCTCACTAGGAAAGGGGGTTCCCCAACCACACTCCCACCTAAGGACAGCTGGCTGCAGTGCTGTGGCCAGTCAGTTGTGTCTGTGTCCTTATGACAAAAATAAAAGAATCATACCTACATGGAAAAAATGCAGTCAGGGTCTCACAGCCTCTAATATCTTTCCAATAGCCTTTTCAATGATCTGTCCTCCTGTGGTATTTTCTGGACCACCAGAAGCAGTTCAGAGTTTACTTTCCTTTCTTTTAAGAACTTCAAGGGTCTGAGCTTTTACCCTACTTGCAAGCTGGCAAGTTACCGTGCCGCTTCCATGGAGGCTGGCAGAAGACACAAGAATCCTGAGTCAGAGACAAAGGACTGTATTACTCACAGCAATAGCAGTAGTTAGACTTGAGGATTTTCTTGTGCTGCATTACTAGGCTGTAGTTCCAAAGGGTCAAGTGAAGAGGATCAAGTCATACCTTCACAGGCAGTGAATTTTGCTACAGGAATTAAACCCCATCCTTACGGAACCCAAACATTTTATAATGGACAACAAACATGCCTATAATTTGCTCCAAAGAAGACACATTAACCTCATTATACAAGATAGTAACTGTGCCCACCTTTGCACCCCAAGATGACATCATCTACTTTCCAAGGCTGCTGTTCCCTATACAAATATTTTTGAAAAGATAGTTCAGAGCAAAAAGTAGTCAATGCCTTTCTCATAAGACAAGCAGAAATGTGTGTGATCCATGGAGAATTGCCTCTCAACATCGTCCTGGTCTTGAGCTCATCCATACAATTGATTCTTCCCCACGTGTGTCTTACAGCTGCTCTGAGCAAGACCCAGGAGCCGTGACTACAGTGCATAAAACACATTCTTTGCCCTCAAGGACTCACTGTTCAGTAGAATAGACAGACAATGGACAAAGTACTGTGTGATTACATATGAGAGAAAGGCCCGAGGGGTCCCTGGAGGAGACGGGCACTTAAAGATGTGCCATTGGCCTGGCATAAAAGTATGAGAGTGAGCACAGCACTCAGGAGGGTAGAAAGCAATTTGATGGAGCTAAAGGAGGAAGGAGTTGGAAGATGAACGACATGGCTGGAAAAATAGGTCACGAGCAGATTATAAGGGCCTGAGGATGCCACTCTAAGGCTGTCCAGCTCTGTACAGGATGGGAGGGGACTGAGTGGGGAATCAGATGTGCATATTACAAGACCCCTTGGGCAGCTGGGCAGAGGATGGAGCGGGGGAGGTGAGTGGAGAGAGAAGACGAGCAGATTCAGGCCTTGTGGAGAAATAATGGGCCTCAAACCCGGGACTGCGGAGTGTGAGGGAGGAAGGGAGAGGGAGGATTTTGCAGAGGTAGAACTAACAGGCTGTCGAGGGGAGGGGAGGATAGGGCCCAGATGGCTGCCAGCTTTGTGCCACAGTGCCATCCCCAGCTGTCACCCACAGTTGCTTCTGCACTGTGCTGCCACACAGGGCAGCCCTGAGGGTTGTAGTGGACATGGGACTGCTTTCCCCACATTAGGATGTGGCCTTTCACCCACTGCTGGACTGGAGCAGGGGCCCTGGCACAGGCCCCGAGTTGGGCATGGGCAGAGGCAGGCGGATAATCCTGGGGCGGGAAGTGGGAATCCAGATCCTAGGGTGGAGCCCGCCCAAAGCAGAGACCCGATTTGTGGGATGAGAACAAAATTTAAGTTCAGAGAGGAGCTGACATCCCAGCTGGGCAGACAGAAACACTCAGGGGAAAGCAAACTGGGAAAATCAGGCCGTGCCCCATGTTAAAAGCCAGGGTAGGGTGGTGACGCAGGTAAGCCTGGGATCTGCCGCTTCGATCTGGGGCTCGGTTGTGTCCACCTGTGTCAGCCTGGTTCCTGCCATGCTGTGGCTGTGGATCCCCAGCTCCCATTTTGAACTAATTTTCACCTTCATCTTGTCCCCCAAAGAAGAAAGAAGGTAAATGTTCCCTCCATTCTGCCTTAGACCCTCCGGTATCCCCCTGCCCTTGGGGAGTCAGGGTCCTAGGCAAGGCAAGAGTGGGGTCTCAGCAATCCCTAATAGATAGTGTGTCCCTTTAAGAGGTCAGAGGAGGAAACACTGACTCCCGGGGGGACTACCAGGGCAAGTTCCACAGGAGGGGCTTCCAGGAAATGGCCCAGGCAGAGGCCCAGGACACAGGAGCAATTAAAAGCCACCACAGAGAATGCCAGGTGACCACCCCTCCGTGAGGAGATGGCGCCCACGTGAGCAGTGGAGGGAAACAAGTAGGAGGAGCAGAAGAGCCGGATGAAGGATGCAGCCTGGCAGGTAAATCCTAGTGGAGAATAAATTACCACAGAACTTCTCGCTGGGTTGGCAGAAGGGCCAAGACTGTATACAATGCCTGGTGCCTGGGAAGCACTCGAATGTGTCACATTAGTTTGAGTGATTGAGCTTGGCGTCAGGTCTGGTTAATATGCTTAACATATTAAGAATAGATTGGATGGAGGCCAGACTGGAGGTGGCGCGGTGACTTCAGACTGTCTCTCACCTTAACAAGTGCCGGAACCTTCACTGGGGGCCAGGCCAGGGCTGTCTAGTCCTTGTCCAGTGTCCCTCTCTGGGAACAACACTGTACACTGGCACGGCTTCCAGTGACCCTGTCTGAGCCATGGTACCCTGTCCAGGCTGGGAGTGGGGCACTGTCCTGTCCTTGACCACCTCAAGATCTCAGGCTCAGCCCTTCCTTTACTCTGACAGATGGCCTTCTCAGAACTGTCCGTTTTGCCTTTGCTGGGGAGAGGGATCGAGGTAACCAGAGTTTGTCTTATATGTAATTTTTTTAAAAAACTTAATTAATCCAATAAGATAATGAAGTCCTACAGCAGTGTGGGTCTAGGGAATGTCGGCCATCCTTGAAGGCTGTCTGTACTGTGAGTGGCATTGATGAAGGACGAGGAGATGTCATGGCCGACTGGCAGGTGTTGACCTTGAACAAGTAGAAAAATGGTGGGGTCTTTTTCAGTCAAGGGGCTACCAACAGCCAAAGTAGGTTTGCAAGATAGTGAAGTATGTGTTGAAAACAGGGGAAAGGAGGGAGCTGGTATTTCTAGAGCACCTTGTTGGTCTTCTTGGGTTGATCCTAGTAACCCTCATGGAGATCCTTGGAGGTAGGTGTGAACATCTCCATTTTCCTCCTGGGTCACTGAGATGCAGAGTGGTTGATGCACTTACTATAGTAAACACACTCTATTCACCAAATATTTCTGGTTGTCCACCTTCAACAGAGTAGGAATGCACATTCTAGCTTGCTGTAGTGGGGTGAGGTCTCTGGAAATGCCATGTCCAATTTGGAGCCAAGTGTAAAATTGCTGGTGAGGGGCCTCCCAGAACCCTCTTCTTCTTGCTGTGGTAGCTGACTATATTCCAGGTAGTGAATGATCTATTGTCTTGAGTCCTAGGTTGAAGGACAGAGATGACACAGAGAAGAGCTTCCAGTCACCATGAAAGAGTGTGTAATATAAACATGAAATAAACTTTTATTGCCATACAGATTTGGGGGTTATTTGTTACTGTAGCATCTCCTGACTGATACAGCCAATTGAGGTCACTCAATTAGAAAGTACTTGTTGGCTTTGATTTCATTCCATCTACATGGTTATAAAGTGGTGTCAAGTAGACATCTCTAGACCTGTAGGTGCCATAAACAAGGTGGAGACCAGACATAGGTGTCATCTACACAGGTAAAGTGGGGAGTGGAGAGAGAACCATAGGGATTTTGTCTGTGGGCTTTGGGGTGAGACTTTCTCTCTCTCTCTCTCTCTTTCCCATGGATTTGCCGTCAACGCCACATGGCCTGCTGATGAGTAGGACGACCCTGCAGGGTCTGGTTGTTCAGAGATGCTGGCTTGAGCTTGTTGACAGCTGCACATTCATAACATTGCTAAAAACTTCATAAACTCTGAAGCTTGGAAATAGCCCAAGTGGCTTGAGGTTTTGCTCACTTGTAAATGTTTGAGTATTGTGTCCACAAATTGCAAATTGAGTAACTCAATTTTGAGGCGCAGCTGTTATTTGGAATAGACCCATCCAGGAACGCGTGTTCCTTGCAAAATGATTGTGCTTCATTTTTGTGAAGTATCAGAAAACCATTTAACTGCCAAGCCATATGGCCAATGCCCACCGGAAATAGGGTGCAGCAGCACACCATAATGGATCTGTCTGGGGGAAAGTAGACGGACAGCATCTGGGTTTTGTGATCTACAGAAAAGCAGGTTCACTGCTGCATATTTCAGCTTTCCAGATTCCTGAGTAAGGATTTTTCCTTCCATGAAAAATTCATATAAAAAATTAAGTTATGGTAGATGCTTTCTTCCTTAAGTGTATGTTCCCCCTTTCAAACAATCTGCATTTGAGTTGCTGCATATGAAATAGAACTAACTGGAGCAATAGAAACTTCCAAAAGTTCACAGACTTTTTCATTTCTTTAGAAACTGCTTCAATAAACATTTATTAGATTAGTATAACTATTAGAATTAGGTTCTGTTGCATATAGTGGAAAAAAGAGAAAAAAATGATGGCTTAGAAGATTACTTCTACCCCAGGTGAAAGCTACATGGAGTTGAGGTTCAGTGCTGGTATGGCAGCTTCCAGATCTTCAGGCTCCTTTTCTCTTACTTTATTCTCTGTCAAACTTGAGTTTGTCCTTCTTCTCAGCAAACACTATAGCTGCCATATTTTAGCCATCACATTCGACGTAGCAGGAGTAGAGATGGGGAGAAAGGCATGGTTTCCATTTCAAAGAGACTTCTGGGAAGTACCACCACCTAAGATTTCTGCTCAAACATCACTGGCCAGACCATAGTCTCATGGCCTCACCCTGCCGCAAAGGAGGCAGGGAAATGTAGCAATATGCCCAGCTAAAGACAGATGCTATAACTAAAGCAGAAGGAAGAACGGATATTGGGAGGTACCAGCCAGCTGCCATGCCTGAGGTCCGGGATGGTTGTTCTCCCTGTGAGATCATGACCTTCTTGTGAGCAGGAGCAGGTTTTATTTGTCCCTCTACCTCCGAGGCGCCAGCATGGTAGCAGGCAGGTTGTGTCCTTAATTATCTGCTACTTTCCTTCCTACCACTGTCCCTAGGCACTCTCACCTTCTGCCCCATCTTCTGCCTTTCTCGTTCCCAGTTGGCCAGTCAGGTGTGATTTGAGGCATATTGATTCTTTATCCTCAGAAGACATAATTTCTATCAGAATGGCTTTAGACTGCCCATCCCTCTGTTTCTGAACATTGACTCATGCTCAGGACAACTGATGCTGGGAGCTGACGGCTGACATGGTTGGAGCTGGACCAGGCTGCAGCAGTGGAGGACAGGAGCCACCTTCCAGGGCAATGTGGTCTGCGAGACCTGCCTATCAATAGGAATATGTGCCCAAGGTCTGCTAGGTTTTGATTATGGGTGGCTAGAAAAAAAATGATGGGGTTTTTTTCAAACAAAAAAAACAAGCATCTACAAGCAATGGAGAATTATGTTTTAAATATAATGAAAAGAAAGAGAAAGGGGTGAAAATTTCCAGAGAAGCCCCTGTGGACCAGGTCCTATATGAGAGGGTCAGTATCATCATCTGCATCTTCCATGTGGCTCACAGGAGCCGGGTGAAGTGGATTAGGCTCTTACAAGCAAAAGCCCTCTCCTTTCCAGGCTTGTTGAGAGGAGTCTCAACACCATGTCAAGCTTCTAGCGAGTGCCAAGCTCATCACTTGGCAAGCCCAGTGGCAGTTGCTCAGCACCACTTATTGCCACAACCAAAATCACGAGTTCCAAACTCCCGAGTGTGGGATGGCGCGGGACCTTCTTCCATTCCTTGTGTTCCTTCAAGTCTTTCGGAAGTTCTCAGAGCTGAAGCGCGAGCTGCCTGCTTCCCTGGGAGTCTCATAATTAGGATGAGTGCATAATCGGCTGTTTGTTTCCTCCCAGGGCTGGCTGGCGAGGATCTGCACACCGACAAAGACAGCTCGCTTGGCTTTTGTTCTTAGCAGCGCTGTGTGCCCATAGCAACCACGGGCCAATCTAACCCAGTTGAAAAGAAAAAGTACCAGAGTTCTCATGAAGGTTGATTGCCCCAGAGAAGCTAGCACGTTCACCCAGGTGGAAATGATCACCCTGGGTCCTGAAAAATGTAGTCGTCAACCCCACAAATACACACAGCGTCTCTTTGTTTTCTTTAAAGACGAGGAGTCTGATCCAAGAGGTCTGGGTAATGAAAGATGCTTATGGAATCCATTTCCATTCTGCCCCAAGCCATCTGCTTTATGTCCACAATAAACAGGGGTGTTTGTAGCTGCCTTCCTGGGCCGGCATCAGATGCTCACCGCAGGGAAAGGCAAATTGACTGCCTCCCAAGCAGGATCATTAGCACATCGCACAGTCCACTCTCTCGCTCACCTCCTTCTGTGTCTGTGATGGCCAGTAACAAAAGGGCCACCCAGTAACAAAAGGGCCACCCAGTAACAAAAGGGCCATGGGGTACAGCTGAGGTGGAATTCAGTGCATATGGAGCACCAGCCAGCGCCACGTTACCTGGAAAGCCAGGTGAGATGGGGAAACTGGGTCTCACCTGATCTTCACAGGGCCAAGGGGACCTGGACAGCTGCAGCCCTCCTGAGGACACTCCGTGGCCTTCATCTCCCCCATCCCCCTGCCAACCTCGTGGTGGTGGTTGTGAGGCCCTTGCAGCACTGTCCTCCTCACCAGCCCTGATCCCGCCCCCTCCCTGCCCTGGCACCGACGTCACTCGGGGAGCCCCCCCTGGAGGGCAGCGTGTGAATTTTCTACGCTACTGTGACAAGTCATCATGCGCTTCGTGAGAGCAGTGCATGGAGGCCAGAAACGTGCTGCCAAGGTGGGGAGGCCCTGGGGACACGCTGTTTCCTTGCTGTGCCCACATCAAAAGGCCACTTGCCCTGCTTCAGGGTGGCCCTTCCCAGCATGCTCCTTCCTCTGACCCTGCTCTGTCCACACATCCTCCTCCACCTGTCTCACCCTCCTGCCTTCCATCTACAAGGACCCTGGTGATAAAACCAGAGAATCCAGGAGACCCTCCCCATTCGAGACCCTTTAGTCACACCTGCGAAATCCCTCCTACCATGTAGCATAACATTCACAGGTTTCAAGGACTAGGATGCAGACATCTGGGGCCGGTATTCTGCCTCTCGCAGTGAGGTGTTCAGCTCTGAGCACCCCTGCCCACCATGATTACTGCATGATGAATTGTCATTCCTGTAGATGAGTGGAAGCTCCTTGGGGACAGGGGCCACATCTGCTCTGGCTCCCATTGTACCTCATGCCCAGAACAGAGGGCCTGGCCACTAGTGGATCCTTAATGAACGGTTGTCCCATGGGCCTGTCCAGAGGCCCGGCTGTGGTGCAGACCCTGGATGGTGTCTGAAAACTCTGAGTGACATCTCTTCAAAGGGCAGTATCTGGGAAGGGGGCTCTGGAAGGAGCTGTCTGGGCTCTGCTGGCAAAGTAGCAGCCACCAACCTTTAGTTCTGCAGGGTAAGGAGGGAGCCGGGCCCAGTGTGCAGGAGGCCACCCATCCCTGCTGAGTGAGTCCTTGAAGGGCCTCTTAGGACTGAAGGGTCTTAAGTGCCCCTAAGGAATCAGAAAGGCCAGTCTCTGTCTCTGGAAAGCCCAGGACTTGACTGGAGCAGAACCGAAGAGAGGGCAGGCTTCTAACAGGAACACTTGATTCCCACACGCTTCCTGAGCACCCAGGTGTGCTAGTGGTAGGGCTTGTGGGGACCAAGAGAATAAGGAACCACCCTCTAGGATTTGCCTTCTCCTTGGGGAAGATCCACAGAGAAGAAATGAATAACAGTTCTGTGGTGGATAAGAGAAGACAACGGCCAAACGTGTTCCAGCTACATTAGCGCGGGGAAATGGGGTAAATGTCCCAAGGAGAAAACCTTGAATGTGCATCACCAAGGCTGCGGAGGGCATTTCAGGAGGCCATAGGCACGTTTGCTGAAGAAAATGACACCCTTTGAAGTGATGTCATTTGCTGAAGTGGCAGGTTGCCTTTGAGGAGACGGATGAAATGCTGTCAGCCAGCTGAAAGGTGGGAGGCCAGAGGTGGAAGCTGCCTTGGCTCCAGTTTAATGATAAAGTCCGAGAAGGCCGCACGCCACCTCCCCCACTTGTTTAAATCCTCAGCAGCATCTATTACCCACTCTGTGGGCCGCCATTGAATATGTTGACAAACAGCCTTTCCCAGCACAGAAGTCTGCCCCGCCTGCTCTTCTCCCGAGACATCATTTGGATCTGCACTCAAATCGGAGCCTGGCTTGTTCCCAGATGGACCCCGAGGGAGTCCATTCCACCCCATCGGTGCCTTTTTCTGGGCCTTGCGGGGAGGGCGCTGAGTTAGAAAATGCACATGCCCAGGTGCCTGGGCCTTGTCCCTGAGCCTTGTCCATTATGTAAAGACCAGATGACCAAAAGGAGGCGAAATAAACTGCTGGGCAAGGCTTTATTGGAAATACACGCCTGAGATGTGGCTTGGATGGGGCACAGTCACTGTTAGAACAGTGTGGCTCAGTGTGGCTCAGCAAGGAAAGAAAAGCAAGAGAGGCACGTGGTAAAGGTCATCTGCTCTTCTCAACAGCACACTCCTTGCCATTGATGCCACCGTGTAAATGAATGTTCTAATTCACAGTTTCTGGAAACTTCTGGAAAATGACTCAAAACCCCAGGCCACCTGAGATGCTGCAGTTACATGTTTTAGTGGCTCTGAAAATTTATATTTTGTCAAAATGAAATAGAATATTGAAAGGCTTCAAAGTAGTTGTGAGAAAAAGCCATCATCCTTAAATATGCCTGGCTCCATGAGGCTGCTCTACTGACTAGCTCAGCACACTTTGCAAACAATATCTCATGAAACCACTCCCAGTCCCAGGGAGTGACAGTTTGTAGACCACTGTCTTCACACAGAGTAGGGGGTGTTCCTGCCCCTCAGAAGGAGCTTGGGGTGATGGCACTACCCTGAGGCTGAGAGCTGTTTATCTTCATAGCATAGTTCAGAATACATCCAGGGCAACCTCTCTGTACACAGGGCTTCCCACTACCAGGACACGGGTCCCCTGTGCAGCCAGCCAGTGCCCTGTTTCCAATGCCACGGAGCTGAGATCCAGAGACAAAGGAATCGGCCTCCTGCCCCTACGGGGCTTGCTCTCGGGTGAATGGGAAGCACACATAGGCAGGTGTCTTCTAGATTGTGGCATGTGATTTACTAAAAGTAAGGCAGAGACGATCTGACCCAAGCCATCTCAGCAAGCTCAGGGCTCCGAGCACAGTCACATCGTCAGCTCTGTGGTGGCCACTGTTGACAAGCTCACCCAATTCCCAGCTTCCCTTCCTTGCTACTTCCTACTGGAGAGGCCGTGAGGCTAAATACATACCTGTCCATCCCCCCTTGTAGCTAGAGAGGCCATGTGACCTAATTCTAGCCAATGAGAAGAATCTGAAAAGCACATATGCTCTGATTCAGAGGGGCAGCCAGTCTAATACAACTCCCTTGTTATGGTCTTGATATCAGGTGTCCCCCCAACAGCTGTTGTGTGAGGCACTGCAAGAAAGTTTAGAGGTGAAATGAGTAGGTTACGAGAGTCTTAACCTGATCAGTGCATTAAATCCCTGATAGGGACTAACCAGGTGGTGACCGTAGGCAGGTAGGGCGTGTCTGGAGGAGCTGGGTCACTGGGGACATGCCCTTGGGTTTATATTTTGTCCAGGGTGAGAGGAACACTCCCTGTGCTTCCTGCTGCCACGTCCTGAGCTGCCTTCCTCCACCACGAAGATCTGCGTCACCTCAGGCCCCGAGCTATGGAGTCAGCGCTCCATGGACTGAGACCTATGAAACTGTGAGCCCCTAAATAAATGTTTTCTCCTCTAAAATTGTTCTTGTCTAAAATTGTTTTGGTCACAGTGACAAAAAAAGCTGACGGAAACACCTTGTTCCTGTGGCTTGCCTTGATTGGGGTCAAGGTGGCTGTAGCTGCGGCACTGCTCTTATGAAGACGCAAGATAATTGAGGGTCATTGTTGAGCCTATGATCCAGTGCCATCAGCTGTCTGCTTCTAGACTGTTTGTCACATGAGAAACAAATGGACCTCAATTTTCTCAAGCCACTGAGGTTAGGCTTTGGATACTTAAAGCCAAATTCATCTCTGATATAACACCAAGCAAGCAGTCAATACCTAGTGATTGAAGTCGTAAATAATGTGATCTTCTGGGTTGAGTCAAGAGGTGGGGGTGTGCTGGGGTGTTCTGGTTGGGAGAAGCTGAAATAGCATGCAAGGGACTTAAAGCAGGAGGCCATGAGGAGCTCCCAAGAAACCACCGACAGGTAGTCCTTCGGTGCCAGTCTATAAAGCAGCAAGCAAGGAGGGGTGGATACGAGCCTGGAAAAGTCCACCGCTCACCCAGATTAAAACTTGTTCCTTTAATTATAAGAGAAGATCTTGCAAAAACAGAAGGGAGATGAGTAAAGCTGAAGTGGGGGACCCAGGAGGAGGGAGGAGGGCAGGAAAGGGGAAGAACCGGGAATGAAGCCGACCGGGTTCTGTAGGTGCATGTGTGACTGCGTCACGGTGCGTCCCAATTTTATATTAACTCTAATTGCACCAAAAATAATAAATAAATAAAAGGATAACCAATAGAGTAGAGGAAGGGGGCCAGGGGGAGGGAGAGAGGAAGTACTAGGGATTAAAATGGAACCAATTATGTTTTGGGCATTTAGGAATATGTCAAAATGAGCTGCACTATTATATGTATATAACTGTAATGCACTAGTAAACTCAAAATAAAAAACCATTCCTTAGGTCAAGAGGATCCCAGTTCCCAGCAACCGAGAATTCTCCAGATTCCCCCACTTAGAGGGGGACTCTATCCCCCCATTTTCCAGATTCTGCACACTTAGAGCCGAAGCCCCTGTGGCTGGAGGGATAAAGTAGGAGTGAATACGTCCCCATCTGCTGGCCACTGCGTCATCTGTGGCTGCGTGACCGATCACCCCAAAACAGGCAACTTGGAACAGCACGCTGATTTGTTTATTATTTTGATTTATTACTCAGCTTTTTTATTAGACTAGTATAATTACACATAATCACTGGATTCATTTTGACATATTCATGCACGCACAGAATTTGATTTACTCCATTTCAGTCTGGCGGCGCCCCCCTCCCATCCCCCTAGTCTCCTTCCGCTACTCTGCTGGTCTTCCTTCCACTCGTTTATTTATTTATTTTCGGCTGCTTCTTTGCTCAAGTCTCTGGGGGTCTCCAGTCTTCTGGCCCAGAGTCTTACCAGCCTGCAGCCCGGTGTCCACAGGGCTGCAGTCTCACCTGAAAACTTGACCATCAAAGATCAACTTCCACACAGAGCCACTGGCCATTTCAATTCCTCCTGGCTTTGGCCACCAGAGGTCTCCCTGGGTTTCTAGCCCCGTGGTCCTCTTCATGGGGCAGCTGGCATCTGTCCGCTGGCTCCCTCAGAGTGAGCTAGAGAGGTGAGCGCGAGGGAAGCCAGGCTTTTGTGACCCTGTGTCAGGCAGGACATTCCTGCAGGTTTGCCACATTCTGTTCACTAGAAGCAAGTCACTAGACTCCCGCCACCACCACACCCCCCCGCCAGGGGGACAGGAGGGGCTACAGGTGAACACCAGAGCCATCCTGAGCTGCCCACCGCAGATGTACTGCCATCTCCTTTCTCCTTCCTTGTGATGGGCAGAATGATATTATCCCCATCTTGCAGATGAAGAAACTGAGTTTCAGAGAGAGGCTGTGCTCCGCCCCAGGTCTCACGGCCATTGAGTGGCAGAAGCAGGAGTCAGGGTGAGACCTGCCCCCTCCAGCCCACAGGGCACCAGAGCAGGAAGACCCTGGGCCAGGCTGCTTCCTTCCTTCCTCTCACCTCACCCTGGTGCTGAGAGCGGGGAGAACAGAGGGTGAGCTGGGCCCTTTCAGGCCTCAAGTCCCAGATAAAAGACAGTAGGTGAAATCAGAAGGTCTGTAGATTAGACGATGGTCCTGTTGTGGTGTATATTTCCTGATTTTAATCATTGTTCTGCAGTTATGTAAGAAAATGTCTTTGTTCTTAGAAAACATATGCTGAAGAATTTGAAGGTAAAGGGGTATTATTTCTACAACTTACCCTCAAAACTTTCAGGAAAATCTTATGTGCGTGTGTAAGTGTGTGTATATATATAAGAATGAATGATCACATTGGGGAATTTGGAGAAAAAGAGTAATATCTTTATCTACTTTTTTTTTGCAATTTTTTTTATGTTTGAAATTATTTCAAAATAAAAAGTTTCTCTGAAGTGCTTGTCTACTATGAGACCTCCTGAGTTCTGTAACTATCAGAGTTGACGTTATGGGAATCTTGCAGACTTCTTTTGGACCTCAAGGTGACCCATAAGAGCCCAGGGAGGGCACGGAGGTGAAGGGCAGGATATGGACCCTCAGGTCAGGCTGCCTGGGTTCCACTTCTGCCCCAGCAGCTTCTGGGCCCCAAGCCATAGAGGTGACCACTCGGAGTTACTGATCTTACTGCCCTCAGGCCTCCTGCATGGGAGGGGTTAGAGACATGGGCCTGGACCTTCTTCTCATTTCTGACTCCCTGACGTGTCTCCATAAAGGCAGGGTGGCCACTGCAGCGGGTGCACACGCGCCTGACAAAATGAAGAGCCGAATCCCCGTGGTGCTCCTGGCCTGCGGCTCCTTCAACCCCATCACCAACATGCACCTGCGCTTGTTCGAGGTGGCCAGAGACCACCTGCACCAAACAGGTTGGTGAGGGAGCCCTGAGTCCCACAGAACTGGTGGGTGGGTTGAGCCTCGTGGGGCTTTGCTGGTGGCTGTCATCATCACCCTCAGTGGAGGTGCTCAGCTGATTCACTCACCACCTAATTGTGGCATGCATTTCCTCCGTCACACGCAGGGGGCTGGCGCCCCTTAGCCTGTGACATGTGTGCATGTCATGTCGCTGGCTGTAGCCTTGGACACGTTCCAGAGTCGCTCTCCTCCCTGCCTGCCTCACATTGTCCTTAAAGCTAAAAGGACACCAGGCCCTTTATGGGACCTGTACCTCAATCAAGGGCTCCTTCCCAGACTCCCAACATGCACCTCCACAGCCGGGTCAATAGTCAACGTGAGCCTTTGAAAGCTCCTGCCACTCTTCAGTGGGAAGGCAGAAGCTCTCTAATGGAGACTGTGACATTTTCTCCTTTTGAAGAATAGATCTTAGACTGTTGCAAATTAACAATCTTGTCTGTAGGGTATTTTCAATACAGATGGCATGACACTGCAAGAAATATTTAATCAGCCAGAAATATATAATCTGGGAACGTTTCATCTCCTTGACTTTCCATTTTGTTATTAAGGAAGTAAAATGGTATTTCTAAATGTCTGTATGATTATTTCTAAAGATTATGTTATTTATACATTGATATCAGATATATATGAAAATATTTACATATTATGGATTTATGTATGGTTATGCATATAAATACGTTTTGTATTACTGCTTTGTCAAAAACTTTTGCCTTTAAGGACATTGTTTTTATACCAGAATCAATTCCTATTTACCTTTAATATATAAAAAAGTATTTGAGTAACATGTAAATCATTTCTTCAAAGAAATCATGTACAAGGGTTTATTGTAAAGAAAATACCTTTTTTTACAAAAACATTTTTATTATTGAAAAAGCAAAAGTGGCTCTCTATTCTTAGTAAACAAATAGCTCATATAAGGGAGTTTTTAAAAATCCAAACAATACAGTTGAAACTGGCCAGTGGACATTAGTAGGCAGTGTCCCAAAGAAGAAATATTTATACCAATAAACTTGAGAACAGATGCCATAAGTCCCTAGTAATCAATGAAAACACAAGTAAAACCATGGTTAGCACCACAAGGTTATAAGCACCATGAGGGCAGCTACCCTGGCTGCCTAGACACCATAGAATTGCCACTGTCCATCCCTGGGTTAGTAGTTGGTGCCTGTGAACATCAATTGTGGCTATCAATAGTATTAGCCAATGAGACTTGCACATAGTAAACACTGACAGGATTTGGAGCTAGCAAGACAGGAAGGAAAACAGCCACTCTCATGCACTGCTAGTGATAGAATAAATGAGGAGACATTTTTGAAGGACAATTTGTTGTTCTGTGACAAAAAGTTTAAAATATGTATCCACACGTAATGAGGAGAAAATCAATCAGTGGAAACCAAACCAGCACTGACAGGGGAAGACTCAGATGTTAGAATCAGCAAAGAGATCAAAACACTTATGTGCCATATGTTCACAAGGAGAGACACGGAATGCATAAAAAGGACCCAATCAAACTTCTATAGGTGAAGATTATAATTTGTGAGAAGAAAAATACACTAGATAAGAGCAGCAACAGGTATGTGAACTTGAAGATATAACAAAAGGAACTACCCAAAATGGAATAGAGAGAAAAAGAATTTTCATACAGAAAGAAAGCATATCAGTGATATATGAGATAACTTCAAGCAGCTTTATACACTTGTCATTGGAATCCCAAAAGAATAAAAGAGAGGGTGAGAAAAAATGTTTGAAGAAATAATGATGGAAATTTTTTCCAGATTTGACAAAAACATCCTATATATCCAACAAACCTCAAGCACAGGAAACACGAAGAAGATAACAGCAAAGCTTGTGATAATCAAATTTCTCAAAACCAGGAATAAAACAGAATCTTAAAAGCATCCACAAGGGGCAAACATACGGACAACAGAAGATTTCTTGCTACTGAATTTACCAAACTTTAGTGAAATTATATCATTACAGGACTGAAAGAAAAAAAACTATCCACCTAAAATTCTGTGTCCAGCAAAATGTCTTTTAAAAATAGAAAAAGATATTTGTACAAAAATGGAAGAACTCACCACCAGAAAACCTGCACTACAAAAGAAAGAAAAGGGAAGGGAAGAAGGGAAGGGAAGGGAAGGGGAGGGGAGGGGAGGGGAGGGAAGGGAAGGGAAGGGAAGGGAAGGGAAGGGAAGGGAAGGGAAGGGAAAACTTTAGGTGGAAGTGAAGTGAAGAAAAAATTTCAGGCAGAAGGAAAATAATACCCAATGGAAATATTCATCTACAAAGGGAATGCAGGACATAACTCATAGGTTATTGTATGGTATTTTGTAAGATTTTTTCTTATTATTTAAATTTCTTTAAAACATAATTGACAGTTTAAGCAAAAATTATAATATATTGTGGGGTTTATAACATGTAGAAGTAGAATATATATCATTGGTAGTGTACAGGCTGGGGATGTAAAATGGAAATGTACTATATACATAAAGTGATATAATATCACTTAAAGGTAGGCTGTGATAAGTTAAAGATATACATGTTAAACCTTAAATAGCAAAGCAAGCAGTTAATGAGCATACAGAGGAAATATGTGAATCAAAATATACTCAATTCATTTGAAAGGGACAAAAGCCACAAATGGAGCAAATAAGAGACTTAACCCTGACTCTATCAGTAGTCACATTAAATATAAATAGTCTAATGACTTTAGTGAGTTGCAGATTGTCAGATCTGATAAAATAAGCAAGACTCAGCTATACACAGCAGTCCTCCCTTATCCACAGGGATACACTCCCAGACTGCCAGTGGATGCCTAGAACTGCAGGTAGCAGCAAGTTCTATGTACGGTGCTTTCCCCCTATACACATGCCCATGATGAAGTTTAATTTGTAAATTAGGCATAGTAAGAGATTAACAAGAGTAACAAAGTGGGAAAACCACAACTATACTATAATAAAAGTCATTTAAGAATTATGAATTATTTATTTCTGGAATTTTCTATTTAATATTGTCAGACCACAGTTGACCTTGAGTAACTGACACTGTGGAAACTGAGGTAAGAAGGGAGTGTGTAGAAGAAGCACACTTTATGGGTTCAATCTCTAGTCCCACAAAAAAAGAAGAAGGAGGGGAGAGGGAAAGGAGAGCACCTTAAATATAAAAGTACGAATAAGTTAAAAGGAAAAGAATAGAAACCTCTCCCTGTGCTAACTCTAAGTAAAAGAAAACTGGAATGTCTATAGTAATACCAGGGAAAATAGATTTCAGGAAAAAATATTTCCAGAAATAGGAAGAAAGTCATTTCATAATTATAAACTTATGAACTTAAATTCAAAAATCCTAAACAAAATCCAGCAATACAATGTATATAAATGATAATATATCATCACCAAGTAGGATCATCTCAGAGGTATAAGGTTAGTTTAACACTCAAAAATTATCAATGTAATTCAATCTATTAACAAGCTAAAAAGGAAAACCATATGTTTATCTCAGTAGACACAGAAAAGACAGTTGTCAAATGGCAACATCAATCCATGACTAAGGGGAAAAAAAAACTCTCAGAAAAATAGCAATAGACAACAACCTTCATCTATCCCCAAAAAATCTGCAATCTCACATCTTACTGCAAGTGAAAGACTAATACTTTATATCCCGATATTAGGAACAAGATAAGAATGTGCATTCTTACCATTCAGTTCAGCATTGTTTGGAGGGCCTAGCCAAACCAATAGGACAAGAAAAAGCAATAAAAGGCATCCAGACTGGATGAAAAATGAAACAACTTGCAGTTGACATAATCATCTATAGAGGAAAATCTTAAGAAATCTACAAAATGGCCACTAGAACTTAGTAAGTATGAGGAGGACACATAATCAATATATAAAAATCATTTGTACTTCTGTATACTAACAACAAAGGATTATAGATTGAAATAAAAATAATGCCACTTGCAGTAATATAAAAAAGAAATACAAGCCTGCCAGAGGTAGGCAAGACTATACAATAAAACTACATAACATTGTTGAAAGAAATTAAAGACATCTCAATTCAAATGGAGAGATATACTTTGTCCATGGATTGTAAAACTCAACAATGATAAGATTTCATTTCTCTCCAGATTTACCTATAGATTCAACATAATGTCAATAGACTTTTTTCATATTTTTTACCAATTCATTATAGTTGTACATAAATGATGGGATTTGTTACATGTTTGTACATGCACACAATATAATAATGTAATCTGGCCAATAGGAATAGGTAAACTGATTCTAATACTGACATAGAAATGGAAAGAATCCAGGATATTTAAAATTACTTTGAAAAGGTCAGTGTTGAAGAATTCACACTATCTGATTTCAAGACTGATTATAAAGCTACATGAGCATAAAGATAGTTAAATAGATAAAAGGACCAGAATAGAAAGTACCACTGTGACCCTCACTTACATAGACTGCTGAGTTTTGACACAGGTGCAAGGGCAACACAGTACAGAAAGGACCATCTTTTCAATGGTGTAAGAACAACTGGATTTCCACACATGAAAAAAAAAATCCAGTTCAGAGCTCATACCACACACAACTCTAAATGGATCATAGACCTGAATGTAAAACCTAAAATGATAAAATTTCTAGAAGAAAATCTTTGTGACCTTAGGTTAAGTAAAGATTTCTTAGATAATACGCCAAAAGCATGACCCATAATGGGAAAAAAATGGTAAATTGTACTTTATCAAAATTAAAAGACAGTTAAGAGAATGAAAAACTAAACCATAGACTGGAAGATTGGATAAAGGGCTGGTATCCAGAATATATAAGGACTTCTCAATTTAGAAATAAAATAAAAGAGCAAATATTTGAATAGACTTTTTACCAAAGAATATATATGGATGGCAAGTAAACACATGAAAAGATTCTCAATGGCATAAGGGAAATAAAGGTTCAGACCACAATGCCATGCCACTGCTCCCTAAAGCCTGAGCATGCGAAGCGTGACTAATGACGTGAGAGCTGCCATTCTCACACTGCTGAAGGGACTGTAATTGGTGCCCTGACTGTGGAAAACAGCTTTGCAGCTTCTTAAAAGTTAAATGTACATCTACTTAGTCATTCAGCCATTCCACCCCTAGGTATTTAACCAAGAAAAATGAAAGAATACGTTCATGTAAAACTTTGTGTATGAATGTTCAGACCACCTTTAACAATGATGCCCCCCAACTAGAAACAGCGGCCTGTGAATAGAGAAACAGATTGTGGTTTATCTGTACAATAGAATAATACTCAGTAATGAAAAAGGAATGAACCAAACTTAAAGCTAAATCTCAGTATAATTATGCTAAGTGAGAGAAGTCAGTCCAAAGAAAGTATATATGATATGTCTTCCATTTATATGAAATTCTAGAAAATGCAAACTAATCTACAGTCATAGCTAACCGACTCAGAGTTGGGTGGAAGGGGAGCAGTATAGAGAGGGCGAGTGGAAACTTCAGGAGTGCTGTATATGTTTGCTATCTTGATCACGGCATTGGTTTCATGTGTGTACATGTACATCAAAATTTATCAGTCTGGGGCTGGGGTTGTGGTTCAGTGGTAGAGCACTTGCCTCGCATGTGTTCAGGCCCTGGGTTGGATCCTCAGCACCACAGATAAATAAATAAATAAAATGAAAGGATCCATTGACAACTAAAAAATATTTTTAAAAATTTATCAGTCTGTTGTGTATATCAATTATACATCAATGAAAATAGCAAACTTCTAAAATAAACAATAACTCTACAAGGCTGCTTTAGTTATAAAATAAAATGATAAAATTTTACATATAAAATGTAATTCTTTAGAACAAATGGCTCATTTTTTTTAACAGCAAGAAAAAAAGAGGAATTGGAAACTGTAAACAGGCACCTAAGAGACAAATGAATCAAATATTGCATGTATTTGTGAGCTTTTTTTGTCACTGTGACCAAAATACCTGACAAGAACAACTTAGAGGAGGGAAAGTCTATTTGGGGCTCCCAGCTCACCCCACCTGCCCTAGTTACCATCCAGTTAGGGACTGATTAGGTCCCAGCACTCACAATCCAGCCACCTCACCTCTGAACATTGCTGCATTAATGCAGGAGCTCTGTGGGGACAGTTCATACCCAACCCACAACTTTTCATATAGACCTTATTTGAATCTTAATCCAAACAAATCAACTATGAAGTGATATTCCTAAGAAATTTAGGCAAATTTAAGCCCAACTGGATATTAGATAGTATTCAAAAACTATTATTTGAAAAAATTATTATTAATTTTAAGGTCAACTATGATATTGCTGTTATGTTAAAATAAAACATGTTTTTATTTTTTAGAGGGAAAGTTTGTACCTTGGGGCAGTATTCCCTGTATGTCTTATAATGCTGTTAAAGTTACCTTCAGCTGAGGCCATACATGGCTTCTACTGGGTCTATAGAATGTAAGAGCCTGTTACAAACCCCTGCTTGGTGATGCATAAGACTCCACATATCTGTGTTCACCATTAATGAGCATCTCGACTCCTAGCCACTCAGTGGCTTTTCCTGCCCAGCTTGGCTTATATGAATGTCCCCTGGCTCCATGCATGGCATCTTCCTTGTGAGGTTCCTCAGGGCCAGGATCGGTACCTCTTGCTGCACCGACAGCTCCATCTGCTCTGTCTTAGAGACTTAAGAAACTCCAGGTTGAACCTGCAGCTTCTCCCCTTTAGCCACATTATGACCCAGGGAGCTTTCAGAGCATCCCCCTGGTCAAAAAAGGTCATAAAACCACAGAATGCATAGAAAATTCATCCTATAGATCCCTAAAACACGATATCTACCACTGAGTCTATTAACAGACAGACCTTGGTCAGGTATGCCCCCAATCACCCCCTTGCCTGTATTTTGAGTGCCCCTTTCCATCAGAAGCCAAGGGTCATTTCTCAAGTCCAGAATGGAGTCCCTTTGAACATCAGCCATTGGGCTGCCATTTTACGACAATCCACAGAGATGTACTGCATCCTCCCCAGGCCAGGCACCGTGGCTGGAAACAGAGGGAATCACACCACAGCGCTGGCCCAGAAACAGTGCACAGCACAGGGGGTGAGGGCCCAGGGTAGCAATGACTGTGGCGCTAGACACAAAGGACGGCCATCCCTCACCCCACCCCACCCTCACCCCCGGCAGCTGGGGAAAGCTCCCTGGAGGAGGTGACACCAGCACTTGAAGGAGGCAGAAGACTTAGTTGAGGGAACAGTTTAGAGGTCACTCTGGGAAGAGAAAGCAAATGGGGAGAAGCCAGGGCTGGGGAGGAGGGCGTCCAGCAGGTGGAGATGGGGCTGGAGGACGGAGAACCCCGGCTAGGGACAAGGGGACCTTCTTGCCATCATGAGGGGTGTGCTATGAATTCCCCTTCTCTGTGCTGTCAGGCATTGACCCCTGCTGCTCAGGGGCCTATGCCAGCCACGGCCCCCCACAGCCAGCAGAGGAGACCTGACTGACCCGTGGCCTCTGCAGGGCCCAGTGCTGCCCAGAGCCTTATGCCACGCAGAGCCAGCTCATCGTGAAGACGGAAGGAAAATCCAGCCCCAACTGACTTTGTTTTTTTCATAAAGAAAACTGCCCCTCCCTTCTGTTGGCGTATTCACTAAAACAACTCCCAGGTTTAATTTTATATCACATGCATACAGATTGAATTAAACAAAGCTAAGGCAATTTGTTTTGTGCCTTTAAGTGGAAATCAATGATCTCTCCCTCCTTTGTGACATCTCGTTCCCTTTTTGCTTTGAATTCTGTGCTGCAAGCAGCCCTTCGAACTGCAGATGCCCTTCCTTCCTTCCTTCCTTCCTTCCTTCCTTCCTTCCTTCCTTCCTTCCTTCCTTCCTTCCTTCCTTCCTTCCTTCCTTCCTTCTCTCCTGAAAAAAACCCTTAAGAGCTGCTAGCGGCCCTCCACTATATCAAAACGTTCTGCTGTCTTCAGTCCTGTGATAACGCATGCCCTCGTCATGGAAAGGCACACCTTACATAAAGAGACACACGGATCTGTCCATTCTCGTTGTTGATTATCCGTGACCAAAGTCATACGAGCCCAATGAATAACACGTTGCACCCAGCTGTTTTTCATGGTCCTTTACTTGAAAGAATGTTCCAGAAAAGGACGCAGGCTGGTACGAGTGAGTGGCACCTGTGTTTTCTGCCCTTCTCAGTGTGGTCCTCTCATCCTAGCTGCGTCCTTGCCCTGTGCCCTGGGCTCCCTGGGCTCTCACAGATGAGATTCTCAGAGGCTCAGAGGACTCTGTCATGGGCGTTGGTGGCTTTTGAAAGTTCTTTGGGGATTTTTATTCTTGGTTGACTGATCTTTGTCAGAAACGATTCAGCCCAATGTATGACCTGTCGATAGCTTCAGATGTACCTCGAGTGTTCACTGAATACACTGAGAATTCCAGCCTGCATTTGTCTCAGGGTGTTGGATGTATTCCCAGTTGTAAGTGGTTGTTTTCCAACACGTATTCATGAACTGTCTAATAGAAGCAGAATTTAATTTAAATCCTATTTTCTGTTATTTAGATGGTATGTTATTTCCGATCAATATAATCTGGCCATTGGCCTATATTTCAACAACAGTCCATTTGTATCCCTTTTTTAAGATCAAATTTTATCAGTTTAATTAATACTCCTTTAATGACTGATTAGCACCCACTTAACATACATTTACATCATCCTTTCCATTCACTTAGTGAGTATTCTAAGTGTACTTTATGAACTCGTTTTTATCCTTATGACAACCATATGAGACGGATACTCTTACTCTATTTTCCAGATGAGGAAGTTGAGGCCAAGGCTCAGAGAGATCAAGTAACCTGGCTGGGATCACACAGCCAGGAAGTGACAGGGCCCGTGTCTCCCACTATCCATGCCCATAACCACCATGCCGTGCTGTCTCCGTTCATTCCTCAGATCCACTCTTAAGCATCAAGATGAACTGGATGCTATGCTACATGCAAGGACACATGGGAGCAGAAGGAGGCCTCATGTTTCTGGGGAACAAGCACTAATCAAATCCCAGAGAGGTAAAAATTACAAAGGTGACATGCACCACGAAGGGACATTCCCAATGCTATCAGTGTGAACAGAGTAAAATGTATTTGATATAGGCTGAATCCAGGGAAGGCATTTCTGAGATTGTTAAGGACTGAGCTGGAGAATGAGGCGCTTCTTAGATTAAAAACGAGGTTGCCTGGGGTCATGGGATGCAGGGACAGAACACTCTTGGCACAGGAAATTGCATGTGCAAAGGCCCTGTGGCAGATGAGAGCAGAGCCACCAAGGAATGCCTGGGTTGTGGTGACTAGAAAACATGGAGCAAAGAGAAACGCTGCACTAAGTGAGGGAGGAGAGGAAAAGAGGCACACTGTGAGAGCCCTGCCGGCCACCTGGAAGGACCTTGTTTTTATCCATACAGAGGTCATTCGCATCTTGCTCCCTCTGTTGCACAGGCAAACACACACACACTGGGGAGTGGATGAAGGGAAGCCAGTTAGGAGGCAGTTGAAACAATATTTTTAACATAGCAGAGATTGTAGGAATGAAGAGAGACGTTGCCAGTGGAAGGTAATTAGAAGGTAAGATTCATCCAGTAATAGAGTGAATCTGAGGGAGAGAGTTGCCCCCACTCGAGTCCAGGAGGAGAACAGACAAGTTTAGCTTTAGACATGTTGAGCTTGAGAGCTGTGGGAAGACAGGATGGAGAGAGGCGTTTGCAAGAGACCCATGATAACAACAAAGTTATGCAGGAATACAGAGAGAGCCGGAGGGAGAGCTGAGCCTGGGGGAAGCTGAGCAATTGGCTGCCCATGAAGAAGAAAGAGCTTTCAAAGAAGCCAGAGGAGAACCTCAGAGAGGAGCGAAAACCAGAGAAGTTTCTGTCATAGAAGACAGAAGAGACAGAGCGCCCCCAGCATTCAGTGTTAGAGGTTAGAGTTCAAGTTAGGGGAAGATGGAAAAGCAGGACTCGGGTTCAGCAGCCTGAGATGCTGGGTGGAGTGTGGGAGGGGCCTGCTGGGGCAATAGTATTGACACCAGGCTTAGCTATCCGTTTAGGAGCTGGAGACCATCCTTTGGGTAATGGCAAGAAGTGGGGTCCAGTGTATAGGAGCAAAAAGAGATGGTTTGTCACAAACAGAGGAAGCAGCCCTGGTGGAGCAGGTGTGCCCTCTTTGAGGCCAGGAAAAGGCACACCTGACCTCTCAAGAGAAACTGGAAACGCAGATTTCCATGTTTGGAAGGTTGTCGATGCCTGCATCCCTTGCCATTACAAAATATGGAAAGCAAAATATTCTCCAGTAAATAAATATTTAAATCTAGTGAGTAGGTTTCTTTTCCCAAATGGAGAGGTTAGCGATTCTGAAATTATTTTCTGTGTATGCTAGGATGGAGCAGTGAGTATCTTGTGGATCTTGGAAGTCAGGTTTCTCATTACTGGAGAAGGGAAATAACATGTGTAGACACAGGAAAGACAGGCATGCCCTGCAGTGTGGGACTGGAATTGTAGGTATCAGTGTGAAGTAGTGGAGAGAGGATAGAAAAGGCAGATGGATGGATGGGTAGATGTTAGAGAGAGAGAGAGAGACAGATAATTGATGAGGATATGTATACATATCATATCTATGCATTCATCTATATCTTAGCCTGGTCTGCTGAGAGATAATTATTCCCCAGTACCAATTATATAAACTGGCATCTTAATTTTGATTTTTAAATATCATCCGTATAAAGGGACTCCTTAGAAAAATGGATGATGCTGGCGCTGGGGAGAGAAAGTAGAAGAGAAACTTAGAATATCTCGTGGTACTAGAAAATGAAGAAGCACTGGAAATGTGGGCACCTGTCAAAAGACACAGAAGCCAGCCTGCAGGCCTCCCCCAGCCACAGCCAGGGGAGCATGAAAATACGTAGTGAAGTAAATACATAAGATACACTGAATTAAGTTGCAATAAGAGTCTAACTGATTTTAACAATTAAATGAACAAACAAATGGGAGAGAAGGAGGGGGCTTCTCAGGTAGAACACCAGTACAGAGCTGGGGGAGGGCTTGGAAAGTCGCCACTTGAAAACCATCATAACTGACTGACACGAGAATCACCAGGGTCCTAGAGCTAGATGACTTGGGATGACAAGACATGTCCATGGCTGAAAAATAACTCCTAGTAATAGACATACTGATTCCAAAGGGAAAAAAAATAATAACTTCACTTTGGATAAACCTGGCTGACACGATCTTAACCAAATGGTCAAAGCTAACATTACCAGTGCCAGACAGACTGACATCATGCATGTCCTGATGTGACCTACTGGGCAGGCACATTGTCCCTTCCATGACATCCCCACAGAGGCAAGAGGCATACTCTGACTGTGTTCCTGGGAGAGTATCAGATAAAGCTAAAAAGAGGGACATTCTACAAAATGATTGGCCTATGCAAAATGTCAATACCGTGATAAGACAAAAGAGCTAAGAGGGAGGACAGCTGAACGCAGCCTATGCCCCTGCATTGAGTGATTGATTGACTGCTACCATGGGGAATATTGGGACAATTCGTAAAATATAAATTTGATCTGTTGAGTCAGATAATAGTGTTGTGTCAGTGTTAATTTCCCGATTTTGATTCTTTTATTATACTTACGGCAAAAATGATTTTGTTCAAAGGAAACGTACTTAAGGATTTAGGAATAAAGGGACATGATACCTGCAATGTACTCATGGTTCAGAAAAGTGTGTGGAATCAGGGGAACAGAGAGAGGGAGAAGGATAAAGCAATCACGGTAAAATAGTTCTATTCAGGGAATCTGAATGAAATATACATGAAAATTATTTTTGCTATTCTTGCAACTTCTCCTGAAGTTTTGTCAAAATAAAAAAATCAAAAGAAAAAATCCTAAAATATTAAATATGGGCTCATTAAAAGACAAAAAAAATTACAGTGTGTGGACTCATAACATATTCCTTCCCCAGCAGATGCAGGTTGCGCTTGCCTGGTTTTCAGCCTCTGAGGTGAGAGGATGGGAGTCCAAACTCGGTGGATGGACTGGCCTGGGCTCCTGCTCCTGCTCCTGACAATGTGGCTGGTCCATCCGAGGTCAGAGCTGCAAGAGGCCCTGGGGTGGCTTTTCCCAGCAGCTCTTGGCTACTCTAGGGAAGCCTCAGAGAAACAGGAAATCTGAGTTCAATCAGGGAGGGCATTGTGCTACCTGAGAGCGGTGCAGGTGGGGAGGGACGTGGGCTTCAGGTACTGCCTCCTACCCCCGTGGAGGTGGATATCAGAAGTAGCAGAATTATCAGAAGTAGCAGAATTTGTGACCGGGAGGACCCAAAGTGTGGTCAGGCCCTGGGGACAGAGATTCGTGACTCTGGAGCAGTCCTAGGACTTGCAATGCATGAAGGAACTTCAAGATACAGAGGAGAAACCGTGAGGGGCAAGAGGGCAGGAACTGAGGCACTAGATGGGTTGTCCTCACAGACTTGGAAATTGCCCCAGGCAGTGGCCAGATGAGGGGTGAAGAGGAACACAGTGTGTCCAAGCCAAAGTGTGGCCATATTTTTAAGGGTGGTAGATGGAGCCCTAATAAACAGAAGATGCAGGGAGGGAGCTGGTATGGAAGGCAGAACAGAAGAGCCCAGGAGTAGGTGGCGGAGTTGGGGCAGAGGAGAGCAGAGGTGGTTTCTGAAAACCACCAAGGAGCAGAAGACCCTTGTCCTGTGTGAAGTCCTAGGTGCAGGTGCATTTTACAAAGAGGCAGGTGCTTCTATTCCTCAAGAAGGTTTGATTCAAATGGAACGAGGCAGGACATTGGAACGGGCAGGGACACTTGAAGCACAGGGACGACGGTGATGGGCAGAGTGTCCAGTGGGCTGCAGTGAGTGAAGGATGCTGTGTGGAAGCGCGATGCAGCTGTCAGGAGTAGTGCTGTCCCCACCTTTTATACGCAGGGCAGTGGAGGCGAAGGGGATTGTCACTTACACAGCTAACTGTGGGGGCGCTGGGACTTGAACTCAGGTCTGGTCCAAAGGACACTGCCCCGTGCTGCACAACCGGCTTTGTGAGTCCTCCTGAATGTACAAGTCCCACCGCAGATCTGGGGAGGGCTGAGGGTTCAAGTGGACCAACAGGAAGTAGAGAAGTAGCCAGGACTTGACCTTAGAGTCTGAAATGCCAGACAAGAAAAGTGGACTTCAGGTGAAGGAGACGCATTGAAAGTCTTTAACCAAGTGACTCATCAGGTGCCCACTAGGTGGAATCTCACAGCAACTTGAATCTAGATAGCCTTGACCCTGACCAGTGCTTGGACTTACTGATCCTGAGTGTGCCGGCACTCCCATCAGAGTGAAGAGTCACCTTTGGGGGGCAGTCATGCAGCAGTAGACAAATCCACCTGCATGCAACTTGGCCCTGTATGCATTCCCACCTCTTTGCCAAGGTCATCTTGGAAGACCTTGTCAAATACCTGGATGAGGCTTTACACCCACAGCTATTACTGTCCTGCTCATCTGGAAACTACCAAGTAGGGAAGTGACCTATTCCTAATGCACTCTTGCTTGCTCTTGGCAGTCATCACTTTTTCTAAGTGCTTAGAGACAGTCAGTTTCAGACTCTTTTCCTTGATTTTGCTCTGGGTCAAATTCTGAGTTCCAAACTAAGGTCTCCAGAATTTATTCTCCAAGCTTTTCAATGATTGATGCAACAGATCCCTTCAGAAGTAAGAGCACTGGTTCTCCAGTCTTACAGAACAGACCTGAGCACAGATCTGCAGTCAGTCGAATCTCTATCCTGACCTGGGCAGAATACAGGAGGCCATGGCTATGGCAGACAGCCTGCCATCACAGACCCCACCCAGGTCTGGCTTGTTGCCCAGTCGAGCTCAACTCTGACTTGGTTGCTCCTGGGTCCTGGTATTCTCCTATTTCTGCTCTCCTTTAGATACCAAAAGAAAATAATGCAGAATGGTAGTAAACCTTAGAGGGGACACGTGATCCCTATGATCATGGGATCACAAAAAGAGCTCACTGGCCTTGAAGTCAGCCTTGATGTCAAACCAACTCACTAGCTGCATGACCTTGAGCAGTTGACTCTGCCCCTGCAGCATAGGAATAACATCTCCTAACCTTACAGGATTGTTTATTTTAAGGCTTAAAAGAGATGATGTACATAAAGTATCCAGTGCATGCAATAGATCCAGTCTATGCAAGGTCTCTTCTCTTGTGTCCTGAGTAGGCCCCGACCCAATGCTGATTTAAAGCATCTCCCATTTCTGTGCCCATGACCAGACGGGTGAACATAATATTCTCATATCTATGCACGGAAGTGAGAAAACCACAAAACAGTTCCTCCTGTTTTCTTTTAGCCCTTTCTTGATACTTTATGATGTTATTTCCTAACGATGCTGCCCCACATGCTTGTGGCATCCCAGATTAAATTGCATCGTAAAGATAACAACCCAGTCCAAAGCCTTATCCTTTTTTTTCTCCCCTTTGGACAACCTTGAGGAGGGGAAAGATGTTTTATGACTCCCAGTTTTTCCTCTCAGTGACTTGCATTTTAAATTAAAGCATATTTATTGTAATATCATTTACACCAGCAATTTTCTGTGTTAAAAAAAATGTCTGAAGGGTGGGTGTCCGGTATGATGCACAACATTCTGCTATCCTTGTGATTTTAATTTTAATTCTCTATTACACAGTGCATCTGGAGAGAATTAAATGCATCATGATAAGGTGGTACAGTACAATCTGAGATAAGGGGGGAAATTAAGCTATAATAATTCCATTTAAGGCAGCGACAGCCCCAGTTCTAGGTCTGCTGGGCTTCCGGAGATACCAGGAGAGCGTGAGTAAATATTATATAAGCTCAGCATGTTACTTTAATCTTGGGCTCACACAGACGCTTATTAATCAAATAGAGTGATTTTAATATATATTCATGGGCAGTGCTCCAGCTTGACCTGAAAAAAAAAAACTATTCATATTCCCATTTCTAATTTAAAAGATTTTTCTGGAGAAGATAGGCTTAAGAATGCTGAATTACTCTAGCAATTGTTTTGAACCAAGATAAGTTTTTACCTATCATGGGAGGCTTCAAGGATTTGAGGTTACAGTGTTACATTCCAAATTCTTTTGAACAGAGGTATTTTTCTGATTTCATAACAAATCAGTATTTTCTCTCTTTGCATTTCTACCTGGAGATGTGACTCAACTGAAGCAGACTTTGAAAGGGTCTGTGAGGAGGCAGTTGCCATAGCGTATGTTCTAGCACCAGAGTCTGTTGCACCAGGGTAGGATTTGAACAGCACTGGACAGGTGTGTGTGTTTCACACTGAGTCCCTCAGACACCTCACAAGACCCCAGCCTCTGGGCTTCACTGACACTTCTGCTGATCTCCACAGTGTATGAAAACTAGGGCACCCTACTCATCCCCAAGAACTGCAAGATGCCCCAAGCCCCTTCCTCTAGCTTCCCATGTTCTTCTCCTGTCCCCCAACAAGATACAAAACTTGATCGTGTCCATGGTCTTACTTTATTTTTAGCTCATTTAGTTTTACTCTCTTATTCATGGTCCAATTGTTGCCAACCACACATCCAAGAAGAGACTAGTATCTGGAATATATAAAGAACCCTCAAAACTCAATAATAAAAACACAATCAGTCCAACTAGGAAATAGGCAGAAGACATGACATTTCACAGAAGAGAATCTGTGGCTAATGCATAAGCACATGAAAGATACTTAACAATATTAATCATTAGATGACTGCAACTTAAAAGCCATAGTAAGACATTGCTACACATCTACCAAAGTGGCTAAAATAAAAACATAGCAACAACACCAAATGCTGGAGAGACGCTCAGAAACTGAATCACTCCTAAGTGACGGTAGGAATGTAACATGGCTCTACCACTCTGGAAAAAAGTTGGGCAGCTTCTTATAAAACTAGACCTGCAACCACCATGGTCCAGCAGTCACATCCTGGACATTGTCACAAAAACCGGTATACAAATGTTCATCACAGCTTCCTTCATTACAGCAAAAACCCAGAAACCACCCAAATGTCCTTCAAGGGATGAATATATCCATACTCTACTCCTCTGCAATAAAAAGAAATGAGCTATTCATGCAGCAACGTGGATGAATCTCTAGGGAACGATGCTGAGTCAAAATGCCGATCCTGAAAGGTTATATGTTATATGATTCCACTTAGCATACATTCTTGAAACAATAAAATTAAAGAACAGATTTGTGGTCGCTGGGGTTAGGGATGGGGCCTTGGGGATGAGAGGGAAGAGGCATAGAGAGAAAAGAGCAGCACAGTGTCCTGTGGGGTGGAGCATTCGTGTCTTGACCAGTGGGTACATGAAGACCACAGATGTGATAAATTTCATAGAACTAATACACACACTCAAGTCAGTGCATATAAAACTGTGACATCTAATAAGATCAGTGGATCAGTGGTTTTTATCAATCCCAACGTCCTGGTTGTGGTATAATATTGCAAGAAGTTTCCACTGGGAGTAACTAGGTGAAGGGTTCATGGGATGATTCTGTATTACCTTTTACAACTGCACATCAATCTAGTTACCCAAAATAGGAACCAAAAAACCAAATTGGATCATAAGTGTATTATTGTAAGGATGAAGTGAGGAGGTGCCTTCCCCTTCACTGGGTCTCTTCCACACTGTGTCCCCAAAACAGCCCTGTGAGGTAAGTGTTGATGTTCCCATTTTACAGGAATAAGGACACTTGAGGTCTGCAGAGGTGACATGTTCTGCAAGTGTTTGGCAAAGCCCTGGTCCCAGAGAGCACAGGGATGGGTCTGTCATCCTGTCCAGGCTGCTCTTCTCCCTGGCAGACTGTGCTGTCTGTCGCCTTTGGCTGCTGCTGCTGCTGCTGCACCAGCCAATCAGGCCAGACTCTCGGTCCCCGAGGTGACAGCTCCAGGGTTGATACGCCAGGACTAGTAACCATCTCTGTCTTGCAAATGGGAAGCAACGATCATTCAGAGTCAGGGACCAGCACTTGGCTCCTTCGCTAAGCAGACCATAAAGAGAACCCGTGCAAAGAGCATTCAAGAAAATCCAGTCGGATAAGACATTCTGTGAAGTCGAATTCCCAACCGCACAAAGGGCATTAATTAAAACGAAGTGAATAGATGTGTCTGTATAAATATTCCTAAAGATGAGGTTGTCAAGGCAGAGTCAGACCTTGGGGAAATTTATGAGTTACTGGTAATTATAGGGAAAATAAATTTAAAAGGACAAAATCATTTAAGGATAGATTTTATAAACTAATGAGATTGGCGGCTCACAGGGATAGATGGGAAGTCAAAAGAATGGGGGATGGGAAAGGAGTAGAAGGTGGGGTGAGCAGAGGGACCCTTCCCCACCTGGGCCTCTTTCTACAGCTCACACTCTTAGAATGTGGAACTCCAAGCCAGAAAAACTACACATATAATCAAAGCCTGCTGGGATTCAGTGGGAACCCAAGTACAAGACAAACAGTAGTAAGGGAAACTGAGTCTGTTATAAAGGAATGCATAACTGCTCCAAAAGCAGCAGGAAGGGGAAGAGCTGACCCCAGTAACAAAAGCAGCCTGAAGACGGGGTCTGCAGGGCTCAGAACCACAGAAATGGACATGTAAGTGCAGTTCACTAGCTAGCACTGGTTTTCCACAGTGGGTATGGGTGAATATTTTTGGAACTATCTGGTAAATATCAGGATCAAGCAAATAATTATTATGGATGATAGAGCCCGGCTTCCTACTACCGAAAAAAGTAATTACAAATTTCAAAGGACAGAAAACTAGAATGAAATCTTTGGTGTTGAATTGGAGTTGGAGGTTTTAGCATAAACACACAGTTTCCAATGTACGTACAGATGGATCATTATAGAAACAAACAGAATTGTGTGTACATATTGCTGGGATAGATAAGTAGATACACACGGATGCAGGTATAATGGGTATAATTATATACACGGGTATATAATTTCCAAGCTCTCTCTTCTAAGAAGGTCTAGAAACTACAACATCCAGAGGTGATGAGTACAACCAGCCCCCTTGTCGTCTAAATGCCATTCTTCAATAGCAGAAACCAGAGTCCCTTGAAGAAATGGTTGACCAGGGCTGGGCAGGGACATTACAGGGTAAGCCGGAACATTCTATGGTTCCAGAAAGCAAGGAAATGCTTAATAAATAATGGGAGACAGAGAGAAGGAAACTTAAAGGAGCTTCCACTGGGCAAATCTGGGATCATGTAACAAATAAGAATACTGGATTCACACTATGGAATAAAAGAAATATTCCTCAGTCCATATTGATAAAAATAAATGAATAAATACATGCAGGAGAAAAAGAAGTTTTGCCATGTGTTAGAATTGTAATTAAAGTTATAGAAGAAATGTTGGAAATAGAAAAATCACCATTTCACAAATATCACAGTAAGGATGGTCACAAACCAGAGTCATCGGCGGATGCTAAAATTAGATGCAGAAGTACGGAGGAAAGTAGGATATTTACATATCCTCGTAGTGTCTTCCTACATGGTACTTATTAATTACAGATACACAGGGGAAGACAGTAACTACACTGTGGAGAAATCTGGCAGACACCATTTCAACCAGGCATCCAAGTTAATGTCCCCAGAATCAAGACAGATGGGCATCCTGTGCCCTTTGACGTGATGCACTGGGAAGGGAACAGCAGCCTTTGTGAAATATTCTCACCTAAGATGAATGAGCTTCATCAGGCATGAGAAAACATCCAGGAACCAGGCTGAGGGGTGGTCTACAAATAACCAGCCAGGACTTCTCCAGTGTCCAGATCCTGAAAGACTGAGTAGCCGCCCTGCCTGGCAGAGACTAAAAATACAGGATAACTGAATGCAATTTGGCATTCAAATGGATGGCATCAATGCTAATTTCCTGGTTTAGATAATTGTGTAAGATTGACAGAGGCTGAGCAAAGACCTATATGGGAGCTCTTTGTGCTAACTCCGACTTTTCTAAGTCTAAAATTAAAAGTTTAAATATATAGGTAGAAGTACAAAGGAAGCTGCTTACATTAAATTATCATCTAAATATTTAAGTTAATGTGTTATAGTAAAAACATTTTAATCATGTGAAAACAAAATAATAGCAATAATGTTACATGTGAATTGCTTCTTAAATTTTACAAAATATTTTTGTAATGTTATTTACTCTCCAGAACACACCCATGAGGTTGGTATTATTTTCCCATTTTAGAGATGAAAAAATCTTAATCCGAGAGGTACTTGGTATAGTTAAAATGAGCACAACACATAAACAAGCCACAGCCTCAAAGCCAGAGAAATGGACCTCCTGTGCAGTGTTTCCTGCCTAGAAGTGACCACAGAGGCCAAGCCAATGAAGAGACCTCAGGAGAATGCCAGCCGCCACCTTCTGAAATTTGTAAGGATGTCAACCTGATAAACACAGCACAGAGCCTCGCACATCCTGGGCACTGATAAAAAAAGAGTGAGACGATGAGGGAGATGTTGGTGGTGGGATCTGAGAGCCAAGGGGCGACTTTGAGTTCAGCCCAGCAACCTCCCTGATGGCAGAGTTACAACGTCCCTGACGACACCTGGACCCACTGCAGACCCTCAGAGTGGGGCATTAACTTAACCCCATTTGAGGGAGTCCATCTCTCTCTCTCTCTCTCCAGTTTCTATCTGTATTTGTGAAGAGCATACATATGTTTTTGTCTATTTTTCTATTTTTAAGAGTTAACAATACTTGGATTTGCAAAATGATCATTTCTAGTATCAAGATGTCTCAGGAATGAATGAGCAAGAGGAGGATGAGGGATTGAGGATCCCAGGGCGGCACCTCTGCACTACCCTCAGGATCACCCCGGGTCTGTCTGGAGTGACTCTTGCTGTCTGTGCAGTTGCTTGGAAAATTTTGGGAGCTTGAGGAGTTTGCCTCGAGACCCGTGTAGGACTTTGACGCATGTGATGTGCTATAGAATTACGAGCAGCACCCCTAACACAGCAGCCCCTTACTGCACGCTACTGACATGGATCACAGAGAACTTGGCCCACAGACAGGTGTCACTCCACCGCTACATCAGCAGCCACTCTGCTTTGCGCTTGGTGGCCTCTCATCTTTTTTCCCCTTAGAATTCAGTGGACTGGCGTGTCCTCTGGTGCTACGCTCAAAAATCACACACAATCAACAATACTCTGAACATCCCCCAGATCACCCCATGCAGGATGATGTGTATACAGCTGACATTTGCACCCTGCATATGTGCATAGACAGGGCACAGACAATGAGCTCCCAGTAGCAGTTGGATTAAAATCACAGTCCTAGAATCAGAGTACCTGAGTGTAGATCTTAGTTCTACAACTAATTAGCTTCAGATCCCTGGACTAGTTATTTAACTTCTCTGTTTGTTCATCAGGAAAGTGGGAGTGACCATCACAGTTCTCTCACACAAAAGTTGTAAGAATTAAAAAGATGGTATATGTAACCTGGAGGTGCACGTTTGTAATCCCAGCAGTTCAGGAGGCTGAGGCAGGAGGATTGCAAGTTCAAAGCCAGCCTTAGCAACTTAGCAAGGCCCTAAGCAACTTAGCAAGACCCTGTCTCAAAATAAAATATAAATAAAGGGATGGGGATATGACTCAGTGGTTCCTGGGTATAATCCCCTGTACCAAAAAAAAAAAAAAAAGATGGTATATGTTAAACCATTAGCACAGTTCCTAAGACTTGGTTAGCACTGATATAGTAACACTCATCAGCATCTTTATTATACAGACATATATATGTGTATGCACATGTGCATACATATAATATATACATATATATCAATATATACCAAAATGTAACTTTAAAATAATTTAATTACTCAATTTTATGGTTTGAATCTGGAATTGCTCAATTTTATGGTTTGGAAGTGAGGTGTCCCTCAATAAGCTTCATGTGATAGATAATGGAGGAATGTTCAGAGGTGAAATGGTTAGATTATGAGAGCTGTAACGTAATCAGTGGATTAATACATTCAATGAATTCATAATTTGGAAGGACTGCTATACTACGTAGTAACTGTAGGCAGGTAAGGCCTGGCTGGAGGAGGTGAGTCTCTGATCACGTGCCCTTGGGTATTATATTTTGTCCCCCTGGCTCCTCCTCTTCCTCTGCTTCCTGGCTGCCACAAGGTGAGTGGCTTTCCTCAGACCTGCCCTTCTGCCATGATATCCTACCCCACCTCTGGCCCATAGCAATGGTATTGGCCAACCATGGATGAGACCTCTGAAACCAGGAGCCAAAGTAAACTTTCCTTTCTCTGTGTTGTTTTTATGATGTATTTTGGTCACAGCGATGAAAAGTTGACTAACACACTCCCAAAGGCTCATATGTCGAAGGCTTGGTTTCTAACGTAGCAAGGTAGAGAGCCAGGGCTTGGGGGAGTGGATTAGATCGTGAGGCTCGATCTCACCAATGATTGGTCCACTGATGGGTTCATAACTGAATGGACTGTTGGGACATAGTGGAGACTGCAGGTGAGACCTGGTGGATGGAAACAGGTCAATGGGTGTTTTAGTCAGCTCTCTCACTGCTGTGACTAAATGACCCAACCAGCACAATTATAGAGACAATTATAGAGGAGGGAGAGTTTGAGGGCTCACGGTTTCAGAGTTCTTAGTCCACAGAAGGTGAGGATGAACATCATGGTGGAGGTTTATATTTGAGGAAGCACCTCCAAATGATCTTATACACACCCACAGTTGTAAAATAATTTCCCAGGGTCTCATGGGCCATGCAACCAAATGAAAGCAATCTGATCCCATGATGTAATCTGCTGGTGGAGTTCACCAAATATTTCCCCAAGCATGGTCTTCTGAACACTTATTTGGCAGAATGCTCCATGAAATCCAAACAAGCTGGTTAAACCCTGGGATATCTATCCCCTTCTTGGAGAGCAGCCGTGCCCATCCATGTGCTCTAGACTCTCAGAGCCTCTACAGTCTGCAGCAAAAATCCGTCTCACTTTGTCCACTCCAGTGCTTACCAAGCATATCTGGTCACTGTGAACCCTTTTTCTCTGGAGGAGGTGGAGGGTCCCTGTTGACTATAATGCAGAACAGTTAGAGGAACACTAAACAGCACATGAAATGAAACAATAAATAAATAAAACTTTGAAAAAAAAGTATTCCCTACAGGGACTAATTTTTAAGTGCTTGGGAAGAATGGCTGGCTTTAGGTTAGCTTAAATTATGTCTTATATTACACGTGTAAAAGATCATCTTAAATTTACATAAGCAGAATTGACCAAGGAATACATTAGACATGTAAATTAGGGGTATTATTAGAAACAAGCCTCAAAAATGAAATTGCATTAACTCTATAAAACATTTACAACCTAAGAAACCCATATCCTTTTATTCCATACTCATAAAATTGGTAATTTGGTCATTATAGAAAAGTAGTCCTTGTTTACTTTGGAGCCTGGAGCTGGGTTAATGAAATAACCCCAGATGACTGAAAGAAGTGGTCTTTTCAGCTCCTGCCAGTCTGTGGTTCTCCACTAATGTGTAGAATCACCTAGGATCCAGTTCCCACGCTTCGCTGCTGCTGGGGAGTGGCTTGGTACTGTGGGGATGTGTGTTATTAGCCATGACATCAGTGTTGACCTGGCTTTGAGGAGTTCCAGCAGAACCCATGTTGGAGTGTTCTCCTCTGCTCCGTCTACCAGCTTCAGTCTTGGGAAAGATTCCTGTCCAGGAGCAGCCAGGTGAGGGGAAGTGGAAGGTGGACCCCTTCAGGCCTCTGCCCTAAGCCATGTCTGTTAGCTGCAAGGCCAGAGTGCGTGCCGCCACCTCCCACCCCATAGCTGTTTATGGAATCAGGAAGATGGCTTCCTGGTTTCTACAATGGTCCCTCTGCCACTGAGTGACATCAGTCTTAACACGAATAATGCAAAAAAAAAAAAGTAGCTAAGCTGAGCAGCAGTTTACATTTTATCTATAAAATTAAGCCCTGTGTTTCACCACAGCGTTTAACTCCATGACCTATTTCATTGAATCCCCTGGCACAGATCCTGGACAGTTTCCTTGAGTATAAATTGCCATGAAGGTAAATTGAAAACGTACCAAGGAATGGTCAAGGATATTAGTGTAGAATCAAGGAGTCGTTGAGCTTCGGTGTTCTGAAGATTTTTTTTTTAATCTCCTTCCAATACAATTAAAATGAGAAGAATTGATTTGATGAACAAGACTTCACCTGTCTTATGTGACCATTTGCCTTCTGCAGAGAGTGGCTGTTCATATGTCCCATCCTCCTGAAAACCTGCTGCAGCCTGCTCACAGCTCTTCTGGGCTCCTGAAGCTGCCCTCCTGGGCGTCTGCCCAACATGGGTGGCTGTTTCTCTCCCCAGGTCCAAAGACCCCCATCCCCATGAAGGCAGGGCTCCCTCCATGTTTATTTCTGAACCTACAGTGCCAGCAAACTACCTGGCTTGAAATGCCATCTGTGGAATAAATGAGCATCTCAGATCCAGACTGGGGGTATTTCCAGTGTGCTCTCCAACCATGGCTACCCCTGAATTTCTCTCTGTCCCCTACCCTAGGTCATTGATTCTCATACCAGCCTCTGAAATGTGTAGCATTATTTATTCTCAATGTACAGGCAAAGGAACGGAAAGTTCTCAAGTTCCTACCACTGTCCAAAGCCCCCGTCTTGAAAAGAAGTTGAAGTGATGGTTGCCCAGGGAACAGGGCCACTTTGCACAGATCCCACATGCAGAGGCTGCCCAAGGTGGCATCCTGAGTTGCTCCCCCAGGAGACCTCCAGTGGCTTATTCCCAGTCAGAAATGCCTGTTTACAGCTGTGCCCACCACTCCATCCCTCCTGCCAGGTCGAAGGTCCCCAAAGAAAAGGTAGTATGTTTCTGAGGAGCCCAGCCACCCAGCATCAAGAGTTCTGGTGAGTTCCTTTTAAAACTCACCCACTCTGAAAGGACAGATTTTGTCCAGCACACAGCCAGGAGTTAAATGGTGGGGGATGGAGACACAAAAAAGGAAAAAAAAATAGGTTCTAATGTTTGAAAAGCAGAAGGACCCCAAGCAGGCAGCCACCCCACCAGGGGCTTTGTCACTGCTCAGACACAGAGGCCCTGCCAGCCAACCAAGTGCCAAGTGCCTGGGACTCAGAGATGATTGTGGAGAACAGGGCAGGAGAGAGAGAACAAAGGTCCTCTCTGTCCAGTCCCAGAGGGACATTTAAACCCTATGTAATATTGATGCTTTGTTGTTTGCTTGGCCAAGTTTTTGCGAAGTTGAGCACAAAGGAAATCAGACATTTGAAAACGAAAGGAAGAAAAACCTCACACTGACAAGCTTGGGCATTGAAAATTCTGGAGACCAGAGGGGGCTTTGTAGCGTACAGGAAGAGTTTGCTGATTGAAAGAACCTTTCACTGCACAGACAGAAGGAAGGGAAGTGGTGGGCAGTGTACCCAGGGCACTAGGGAGCGAAGGCAGGCCATCTGGCTTCCAGCAGCCAGTTGTGCTTCCAGAGGGACAGGCCTCTCCTTCGAGACAGCAGGGTAACTGGATCTGCTCTTCTGTCTGCCGCAGGCTTCTGTGATCTAGGCATGCAGTGGCCTTCGAAGTTGATGGGCGCTGCTGGCCAGCAGGGCAGAAAGCCTAACAGTAAATGGGCAGTCTCAAGTACACTTGGACTGTGCAGGCCAGGAGCTCTCTGGCTAAAGAAAAAAAAAAGCAAAACTTGTTAAATACACTTGGAATCTGATGTAAAAATAAAGAAAAGGCATCAAAGCCTCAATTGCTTCTAGCCAGACCCCCATGTTTTCCAGGCTTAGCATGGAAGCCGATTTAAATCACAATGATCTCTTTTTAAGAGCAGTAGTGTCTGGTTGAGATTTGGATCCTGGGCTTTTGCTTTTAAAATTTTTTTTCTCACCTGCTCCATTACCCCAGCTTCTTTTCCTTGTTTACTTGATTCCTAACAGCTCTTGCAACAGTTGCTCCTGAGCTGTCTTACATTTTGCCTTTGAAGACCTTGTTTCCCAGGGTGCTTTTCAACCAGCACAAGAAGGAGGAGAAAGAGGAGGAGGAGGAGAAAATGGACAAAAGGACACACTAGATGGGTAGGAGCCAACTGTGCCAGTGCCCACAGGGACACTGAGTTTCTCCCAGCAGAAGCCCCCCGAGCTATGTCTGTACAGGGAGGGGGAGAATTAGGGATTGGTCTTGTCTCCTTGGAAGCCATGTCTAAGCATTACCTAATGCTTTTCTCAATGGTTTTGACACATGTAGTTTTGTTTTAAAAATGTATGGTAATTCTTAATAAAATACTGATAAATGTGCCGAGGCATTCTCTGTGGAAATAACGAAGTTTTTACAGTTTAGAATGCCATTAAGTCTTCCCTTCATGGTTTGTGAGGCTGCTAACATTTTAAACAGCAATAACGTTTTATTGAAGCCAGTCTTGCTGGGGGAGGTGGTCTCGTTTTTCAGGCCAGCTTGAGAGGGGGCAGTTCCTCCATCATACCTGAGAGTGACCTGGTCTGGGGCTACAGACAGAGGTGGAGCTGTCTCGTGGCATCCTTCGTACCCATGGCTGGCCTAGGCTCTGCCTCTCCAGACCATCAGGATAGTAGAAAAAGCACAGGCAGCCTTGGAATCAAATCCTAATCCTACCATTTTCTGGTAGTTTTGGTAGGCAACGGATGGACGTGAGTGGTAGGAACATGAGGTTAAAGAGATAATTCTATAAACCAGGCCCACTGTGCTGACCCCATATACTCTTTTTAAAAGCAATTCACCTGCAGTCCTGCCTGGCTTAAGTGAACAGAATATATTACATTCCTCAGCAAACAACCTGCTATCTGAAGAAGAAACACAGGCCTGAAATACCAATAAGAAGAACACAAGTTACCCTGAAGGGGTGGAATTTTGTGACCCTTTCACAGACCAGATTCCAGAATTCAGGGAGAGAAGGATAATTCTTCCTACCCATAAGGTCTGTAGGAGCAAGTTCCAGTTAGAACCAGTCTGCACTGGGCCAACACTTCGTATAGTTGCCCTGGACCTTTACCTTATGCAATGAGGACTTGAAAGTCCAATGCCACCTGTTGTCAGTTCAAAGTCAAGAAGTGGCCCTGGGTAGAACTCTAGAAACTTCCCTGGGACTCACAGTACAACTGAAGGGCAGGAGGAGTGAGCCATCCTTCTCCTCTCTAAGAGACCAACTCTCTCTGTTGTGGTCCTCTTTCCCTTTTCCTGTGCCTTCAACTCATGCCTGCTACTCTGAGCAACATGTCTGAAATCCTGTGATGGCTCCTTGCCCAGTAACAGTATAACCATCAGAAAATCACATAACATTTTGGAATCTTTGTTACTGTGTCAATTATTGTTACTGCATAACAAACCACCCTAAACTTAGTTGTATAACTTTCATTTTGGTAGGCTCATAGATCCAGCATATGAGGAATCTGGACAGAGCACAATGGGGACAGCCTGTCTCTGCTCCATGATGTCTGGGGACTCAGCTAAGACAACTCTAAGGCTGAGAGTGACCAGATGGCTAGAGGCAGCGATGATCTGGAGACTTCTTCACTCAAGTCTGGCAAGCCACGCTGGGTATAGGGACTATAACATATACTCTGGGGTCTCTCTGCATAGGCTAGTTTGGGATTTCTCAATATGGCAGCTGCATTCTAAGACACAGTACACCAAAACCCTAAGTTGGAAGTATCTCAGAATCCACTCCTACCGTAGTCGCATGGAAGAGTGGCCAGGTTTCCCAAGAGTCCTTGGCTGTGAGATAATGCGAGGGCAATGTTGGGAAAACAAGTCTACCACAGTTTTCTCCTGTGCTGAGCCTGCCAGGCCAGGGAGCTGAGGAGTAACAATGACTGAGTCATCCCCTATGTGCCGTGAGTGTTCACACGTTACCTAATTGTAATTGTGTGGGTCTTAACAATAGTATCCACACCTGCTTTTGTTATTTCCAGATAAAGCATTTTATCAGTCAGCTTCAGCAGCATCACACCACAAAATATCAGGGATATGCTAAGATAAACAGTTTATTTCTTGATCACAAATCTGTGGGTCAACTGGGACAGGGGGATTCCTCCCCCTGCTCCGCGTCTGGGGAAATAGGAAGGGCATTAATCACTTGCGTGTTCTTCTCCTGGGGACAACATGGGCTCAGGATTGTAAGCCCCATCAAGCAAGCTTTGCGTCCCTTCGTGTCCCATCTGCTAATATCCCACTGGTCCAGGCAGGTCTAACTACGCCCAAAGTCAAGGAGTGGGGACGTACATTCTGCCTTTGTGTAGTGCTGTAATGGCAAAATGAGGAATTGGGACCGATAATTCAGCCTACCATAGCCATTTTCTAGCACAAAGAAAATTGGATAAGGATATTGTAGCATTACAGCCAGTGTTTAACAGTATAATCTTGGATGCAAAATACCCATATAAAGTACTAGGTTATCAAATTGCTAATAAAAGAATAATTCTACAAGATCAGGTAGCATTTATCCCAGGTATTCAAGGACAATTTACCATAAAGAAATCTATTAATATATCACATTACTAAGACAATATATTTTTATGAAACCTAAATCATCACCTTAAAAGTCATTCAATAAAATCCAATACCTATTTAGGGATTTTTTTTTTTTTTGCCCTCCTAGTAAATTAAAACTGCAAGGATCCTTCCCTAGCCTGATGCACAATGGCATAACACTTCAGAGGCATTCCCATAGACGCAAGGAAATAGAAAATAATGCCTCTCACTTCCCTGATTTTCCAATGGTATCAGTCAAAATATAAAAAGGAGACTCAGTTTTCATTGTTTACAGGTGATATTCCTCTATCCTTCCAAGGGTGAAACACTGAAAAATTATTAGAATTAATAAGTTTAGTAGAGGAACTTAGATCCAGGATAAACCAAAGTACATAGTTTTCTATATAACACTGGTAGTGCTATGTAAACAAAAAAATAATATGTATGATAAAATATAGTGAGAAAAAAAATGCTATCCACAAGAGTAATGGCCAAGAACACACATCTTTGCGGCTAACCTAAGCCAGATACCTGAAGGGTGCCAAGGTCAGCAGCTCTGCATTGTCCTGAGACACTCAACCAAGTAGAAATGTGGCCAAGTGGGAGTGGCCATTTATTGACTGGCTTTTCATTTTCCAAGGAAAATGCCAACTGGTGGACACTTTCCTTATTTATTTAACTGGGAAAAAGAATTCTGGAAGACTAACTGGTGCTTAGAAACTTCTCGCTGAGTCCTCACACCACATCAACTATGTGATGCTGACTCCAGGTAGCACCATGGAACATGAAGTCTACATTAAGTGAACATACAATTAGACAAAAACAGAATCAGTGGGGGCGAGGAGAAAAAAATATGTAATGAGGAAATGAGACAGACATTTAAGTAGTTAAAGAAAAAAAAAAGCAATTTGATTTCCTACCTCATGTATCTCACTCAGTGAAATACTAAAGTCTCAAATGTTACCTTTATGAAAGAGACACCTACTCAGCAGCCAACATTGGGCAGATAGAACTTTCCAGAAGAGGCCAAAGTCACAGGTCATATGAAAAGGACCTGCAGTTTTAAAGGAGGTGGCAGGCTGCAGATTCAGAGCAAGTGGCCTTCCACTGAAGGAAGAAAACAGAATGTCCGTATTTCTGGTTCTCCATGAGACTTAAGGAGAGTGGATAATACAGGCAGTGTGTACGAGGAGCAGTCTGGGGACAGAGAAGTGCTCAGAAAGTGGAAACACCATTGCCAAATGCTGGGGGAGTCAGGTAGGGAGGCTACTTCTAGCAATAAAACAGAGAATTAGAACACTGTTCCAAGGAATTCATATGAACCTCAATAAAAAGAAAAGGAGATGAAAATTGAAGACAGGACATAGAGAACCGATGCCAGATGGGAGGAGGGGGAAGGGGTGTGAGTCAGTTGCCAGGAGAACCAACAGTCGGATATTGAATATTCTTGTTAAGAGTTTGTATGTGTTGGTAGATAGATGAGCAATGAAAGTGAGTGGGCACTTTACAAAAGAAGAAACATGAGTATAATAAGTGCTAAAAAATCACCTAAGCAATTCTAAATGCAGATTTTAAAACACACACAAAAAAAAATACTCTCAGAGATTGGCAAAGATTTTTTTAAATGAGCAATCCCAGTATTGGTCAGTGTGCAGGGAGGTGGGATCTTTCATACCTGCTTATAGCTCTCTCCTCGTTCAGAATTTCTGAAAAGCATTTTAGCAAAATGTAGCAAAGTCTCCTAAATCTCCAAACCATTTGAACATTTCTATTAATTCATTTTTTAAAACAACCCAAAACTTGTAACCAGGAACTAAAGATGGTCACTATATATTGATCCTTGCACAAAAAAAACCTATTTTTTTTATTTTCCATTATTATGTAACCATTTAAAATTGTGTTTTAAAAATGGCTAGTGCCCAAGAAGAATGCTGATGATATAAACTATAAAGAAGATATATAATATTAAAAAGATAATGTACCACGATCAAGTGGGGTTCATCTCAGGGATGCAAGGTTGGTTCAATATATGGAAATCAATAAGCATAATTCATCACAGCAATAGACTTAAAGACAAGAATTACACAATTATCTCAACAGATGCAGAAAAAGCATTTGACAAAATACAGCACTTCTTCGTGCTTAAAACACTAGAAAAACTAGGGATATCAGGAACATACCGTAACTTTGTAAAAGCTATCTATGCTAAACCCAAGGCCAACATCATTCTAAATGGAAAAAAATTGGAAGCATTCCCTCTAAAAACTGGAACAACAAAGATGCCCCTTTCCACCACTTCTATTCAACACAGTCCTGGAAATTCTAGGCAGAGCAATTAGAAGAAAGAAATTAAAGGGATACAAATAGGAAAACAAGAACTTGAACTATTCCTATTTGTTGGCCACATGATTCTGTATTTAGAAGACCCAAAAATACTCCACCAGAAAACTTCTAGAATTCATAAGTGAATTCAGCAAAGTAGCAGGATATAAAATTAACACCCATAAGTCAATTGCAATCCTTTACATCACTGATGAATCAACTGAAAGAGAAATTAGGAAAACTATTTCTCAAAGAAAAGAAAATATTTGGGAATCATTCTAACAAAACAGGTAAAAGATCTCTAAAATAAAAACTACAGAACATTAAAGAAAGAAATTGAAAAAGACCTTAGAAGATGGAAAGATCTCCCATGTTCTTGGATAGGCAGAATTAATATTGTTAAAATGGCCATATTACCAAAAGCACTGTACAGATTTAATGCAATTCCTATTAAGGTTCCAGTGATGTTCTTCATAGAAATAAAAAGAAGCAGCCATGAAATTCACTTGGAAAAATAAGAGGCCCAGAATAGCCAAAGCAATCCTCAGCAAGAAAAGTGAAGCAGGAGGCATCATAGTACCAGAACTTAAATTATACTACAGAGTTATAATAACAGAAATAGTATGATGTTGGCACCAAAACAGACATGAAGTCCAGCAGTACAGAATAGAAGACACAGAGGCAAACCTACATAAATACAGTTATCTCATACTAGACAAAGTTGCCATAAATATACATTGGAGAAAAAAAATAGCCTCTTCAACATGGTGCTGGGAAAACTGGAAATCCATGTGTAATAGACTTCTGTCTCTCACCCTGAACCAAACTCAACTCTAAGTGGATCAAGGATCTAAGCATTAGACCAAAGACCCTGCATCTACTAGAGGAAAAAGTAGGCCCAACTCTCCATCATGTTGGCTTAGGAACCTACTTCTTTAACAAGACTCCTAAAGCATAAGATGTAAAATCAAGAATCAATAAATGGGATTATATCAAATCTTCACAGCAAAGGAAACCAAGAACATGAAGATGGAGACCACAGAATTGTAGAAAACTTTTGCCACCTGCACTTCAGGTAGAGCATTAATCTCCAGGATATATATAGAACTCAAAAAAATTAACACCAAAAAACAAATAATGCAATCAAAAAATGGGCAAAGGAACTGAACAGACACTTTATAGAACAAGAAATATGAATGGTCAACAAATATATGAAAAAATGTTCCACATCTCTAGCAGTTAGAGAAATGCAAAGTAAAAACTACACTGAGATTTCATCTTGCTTGAGTCAAAATGACAATTATCAAGAATACAAGTAACAATAAGTGCTGTCGAGGATATGGGGGAAAAGTTACACTTATACATTGCTAGTAGGACTACAAACTGGTGCAATAACTCTGGAAAGCATTATGGAGATTCCTCAGAAAACTTGGAATGGAACTACCATTTGACCCAGGTATCCCACTCCTTATTTTATACCCAAAGTACTTAAAATCACCATACTACAGTGCTGTGGCACACCCGCGTTTATAGCAGCTCAATTCACAATATCTAAGCTATGGAACCAACCTAGATGCTCCTCAATAGATGAATGGATAAAGAAAATGTGGTAAATATACACAATGGAGTATTACTCAGCCATAAAGAAGAATGAAATTATGGCATTTGCTGGTAAATGGACGGAACTGGATGGAGGCTATCATGCTAAATGAAATAAGCCAATCCCAAACAACCAAAGGCCCAATGTTCTCTCTGATATGCAGATGCTGACTCATAGTAGGCCGGGGGGGAAGAGAGGAATGGAGGTTCACTGGATTGGACAGGGAATTATGGGGGGACAGGAGGGAAAATGGGAATAGGAAAGACAGTAGAATGAATCAGACATAACTCTCCTGTGTTCATATATGAATACATGACCAGTGTAACTCCACATCATGTACAATCACGAGAATGGGAAGTTATACTCTGTGTATGTATGATATGCCAAAATACACTCTACTGTTATGTAAAAAGAACAAATTTTTTAAAAAGAAGATATATAGGTGGATTTACATTATATAGAGAACAATATACAGAAGACAAATAAAATGAACCAAAATAATAGTATTAACCTGCTAGATGCATTTTATTAACTTGGATCCTTACTATTTACATTAATTTCTAAACTTATTTTATTAATTGATAATGTTTAAGTTACTGTAGGACTTATAGTGTAGTGCTGTTTGCTCTGTCTCTCCCCACCCCTGATTCCTGGTTCACAGAGCAATCATTGCTGACTCTTTTGGCTATTTTTCTGGTCTTTAGCTTCCTGTTTCTAAATAACAAGCTCATACTGTTGCTTCCTGACTTTTCAGATTTAGATACTATCCACTGGCTTCTAATTATGAAAAATGAGAATCTAGCTCTCTCACATCTCCACCCTCAGGTTCACACTTCACCTCTCAAACTGATCAGCTCACAACTTTGAGTTCTGCCAATATTTATTGCTTACATTTTTTTGTCAGCATAAATGGAGTTACCTAAATCTCACAGACTGCTGCGATTCCATTGTCTCTTATGTAAACTTTGGTTTTCCTAGAACTAATAATTGCTTCATTACTTGTTCCCTTAGGTCCTCACACCTATCACTAATTGAGTCCCACATTTTCCAGAAGGTCTCTAAAGCTCTTCTTTGTATAGGTGACTCGGATGAAATGGCCATTCCATGTGGTTTGTGCCCATATCCCTCCTGGAGCCCTCCAGCTCAGATCTGGACAGACAGCTCTCTGTGCCCACTGTACCGCTATCATCTGGGATTTCTTTTCACTGATTCCCTAGGGATCCCCTTGATCTGTCTTCTGATTTACAACTCTTGTTTCTTGGATTCCTTACTTTCCACAATTTTTCTTTACCATTTCATTTTACTGGAGTGCATTCTGCAGCATTTTTTGAGAAAGGTTATATGGGAGGTAGACTTTCTGAGATTTTGCATATATGAAAACAATTCTAACCCCCATCCCAAGAGCAGTAAACTATAGCCTATAGGCCAAATATAGCCCATGGCCAATTTTCATTCATTTTGTGAGCTAACAGGGTTTTTTTTACATTTTAAAAGGTTTTTTTTGTTCGTTTGTTTTAGAATATGCAAGAAAGACTGTACATGGCTCACCAATCCTCAACCAATTTACTGCCTCTCTTAATAGAAAAAAAGTCTGCCAATGCCTATTCTAACCAATTAGTAGTTAGGCCAAAAATAGAATTCAAGGTCAGAAATCACTTTAACATTTTACTTTGCTGTCTCCTAGATCCTAGACTTGCTGTTGAGAAGTATAGTGCCTCCCTGCTTTCCAGTTCTGTGTATTTGACCTCTGATTTTGTCTCTAGAAACTTCTAGAATCTTCTCTTTAAACTTGGAGGTCTGAAGTTTCATAATGGCTCACCACTGTGTGGACCTTATTTTATTCCAAGTGCTGAGCATTCAAAGGATTGTCGATTTTGAAAATGTGTGTCCTAGTCTGGGAAAATATTTTTCTTAATTCTTTGATAATTTTCTCTGTTTTCTGATCTCTTTCAGGAATTTCTATTAAATTTGTCTGCTGCCTAGATCAAACCATGCTCTCCTCTTTCTAGCTCACGATCCCCTTACACTTATTTCCCTGGGGTCCAGCAGTATACCTGACTTGGGATAGGCACTTGGTGAATATTATTGACTGCATGTTTTTTAATCTCTAAGAGCTCCTTCCTGTTTTCTGATTGTTCCTTTATAAAACACCCCATTCCTGTTTCAGGGACAGGATATCATCTCTGCAGTATTTCTGACAATATTGTTAGAATGTTTTTAAATGTCCCTTTTGCTCCCTGCATTTCCCTGTGTCCTCCATGTTCCTTTTCTACTGGTAATTGTTGAGTTCTGTCTTTTATGGTGGGCACCTTTCTGAAATCTGTCTCTTCCTAGGCTGTAGTTTTAATCCATTTTAAGTTGTCATACTAAATGCCTGAAGCAGGCACAAAGAAGAAGTTACAAAGAAAAGACAGTGGTTGTCTCATGGTTTGGGAGGTTGAAAGCCCAAGATCAGACAGCCCTCAGCCTCTGACCAGGCCTCGTGCTGGATGGTGTCGTACTGGCGAGACATCAGGTAGCAGGACAGGAAGCCAGAGCTGGGGAGGGGCCAGCTCTGCTTTTATAACAACTCACTCTAGAGAACTAACTCAGTCCATGAGAGTGGCACTGGGCCCTTCCTAATGTGGTGCCCCCAGTGACCTAAATACCTCCCACAGCCCCAGCTCCTAACAAACACCACCACATTGGGAACCAAGCTTCCAACACACAAACCTTTAGAGAAGCACGGAAACCACACCCCAGCCGTAGCAGCTGTCTACCCATGTTGCCCATCAGGCCATGACTGCAGACCAGAAGCTCTGGGTGTATCGGTGAAGCTGGTGGTGCTCACGGACATATGATCATGCCTTAGGTCCAAGACCCCCAGGTGTGCAAGTCTTCTGGATGAGTCTGTTCCCCAGAGAGACATCTCTGATCTGGTATTCTGAGAAACAAATGTGATCCTCTCGTCTTAAAGATGGTACCTCTCCCTCCTCTCAGCTGAGCCTATGCTCAGGTATCACAGTTGGCTCCAGTCCAGAAGGCAGATATCTGGCCTTCTTCCAGATGTAAGAACAGAGTCAGTAACCAGGTACTGGAGTGGATCTAAGGGCTCCTTAGAAACTCTTAACTGGCCCTCCTTTTTAGGCCCTTCACCCAAGAGGTTGCTGCTGCTGCAGGTCCTGGGCCACTCCAGGCTCCTGCCCCACATGCCCTCGCCTCTCATTGCCTTCACTGCCCAGGGCCCTGCGTGGTTGGCCGCTCTCCAGCCCAGGGCCCTGCGTGGTTGGCCACTCTCCAGCTTCCAACATTTTGCTGACTTTTCCCAATTACTGTTGTTTCCTTTCCCATTACCTTTGTCCACATGATGTCATTCTTATTTTATTCACTTATTGTCATCTTCTTGAGGTAAACAAGCAGGCCTCTCTGCCATGTTCAACTCACAGCCACATCCTGCTTGGATAAACTTGAGGTGAGGAAGCTGTGGCTCCATACTAATCAGTGTGCATGTTACCCAGACAGAAAGAAAAGAGTCAAGGCCTTAAGGAGCTCTCAGTGTTTAGGAAAGGAGAGAGAAGACAGATCACTATCAAACAAGTGCTGTAATGGAGGTGGGCTTGGGCAGCAGAGGGTCACTGGAGATGCACCTGCATGTAAAGAAGGAGCAAGGGTGAGTCACAGAAAAGGCAACACTGGGACTGTGGCCAAGAGCATAGAAAAGGGAAAAGGCTTGGACTCATGACCATTTGGAGGACAAGAAGGAGTTTTAGCTCAAATTGTTATTTTTATTGACTCTCCTCTCCTGGGTGCTATAAAAAAGCATTGATTTCTCAATGCATGACCTGTGCTGTTAGAATGAGCTGAACCATCACAGGTGACACCTGGGTATCCAGGATGGGCCCAGCCTCCCACCCTGTTTCCTCCTGTAAAACAGAGATTAATGTGAAGGTCAAATGTATGTAAATGGCCCCAGAAAGTCAGAGCCCAACAGGAGTTAGTCCTCCCCACCCCAGTTCCTTTTAAAGAGGAAAAGAGAAAGAAGTAGCATGTATGTCCCACATAACCCAGGACTCAGGTAGGCAGGAATGTAACTTTGCTTTCTTGACATTCAACATTCTCTTAAGCCACAATTTCCACAAATGGTGGGAGGGGGAAAGTCTTCTATTTTAGGCTGATTCTCTTACAGGTCAGTCATTAATCAAGTTCATCTTTCCTGCCTACCTCTCCAGAGCAAGTTTAACATCCTGGAAAGGGTTAGCATCCTGGCATCCAAAAGGGCCATCTGGCCCTCACTGCCCCCAGCTAAGGGCTCTGCTCTCAATATTAGGCACTAAACTTGTCCCCTCTGCCTCAGCTGTTGAAGCCTCCTCAGCTTCTCTTGGCCTCAGGACCATACCCCTGTTGTCTGGGCTGGTGCCTGGGCTCTCCCTGATACTGCCAATGCCAATACTGGCTTTGGGCTGCACCCCCTGTACACTCTACCTTCCCTCTAGGAGCCATGTCCACTATTAATTCTTAACTCCTTCACTACTACCTGAAGGAGCCTCGGGAATGTTCAAAGATCCTTGGTTGCCCTGCTGAAGCAGTAGGGAAGGAGGAGCACTCTGTCTGTCCTGCCATACCACCATTTCTGTGTTGCTGGTGCTGCTCTCAATTGTCCCAGGGCAATGTAAGATGGTCTCCTCTCAGAACTCCAAGAAGGAAAAAAAATAGGGACCGCCTGCTCTCCAGTTTCCATACTTCACTGGGCCTGTTAACTATGGCCACCCAGCCCCAACTCTAACAGGGCATAGGAGCAGGTCTGTCTTGAGTTTGAGCTCTCTAAACCATGAACCTTTCTTCCAGGCTCTTCTTCACCCTGCTGCCAAGTTCATCTAATCCCACCCTCAGCCCAGAAAGAGCCTTTCCTTTCCGTGTGCATCTTCTCCTCTCTTGACACTCTAAGAATTTTGGGGTAACTTTGTGCTCTAAGTCCCTGGACTCTGGTTCTTGACTTTCTTAAAAGAACTTAGACCTTTTCTCTTTCAACAAACCTGACTCCTACAAATGAAAACTCTAATGTTTGCAAGTGTTACCTCTGAAATGGGTTTTAGGAGCCAGTTCTGGAAGTCAAAAGGTGAACCTTGCCTCCCTGTTCTCTGCTGGGTTCTGCCACCCCTTGATGTGGTGGATACTTCAGCCCACAGGAAGGAGGGCCCAGGGCAGCCAGGATAGCCAGGGATGCAAAATACGTCAGAGATCATCAAGCTCTTAAGGGAAAGTTACACTCTTTGGATCAACTCTTCTTCTGAAACAGGAAGTGATGGGTAGAATGTCCTTCATACTTCATTGTTAAAGCTGAAAAGATGGAAGATCACTTGTAACCAGAGAGGGTAGTGGGCTACTGAAGCACCAAAGCAACTGATGCCCTGCCATGCATATGTAGGTTTTGAATCAAGGGTTGTGCAAGTCAGGAGGGACAGAACCCAAAGGCAGGCACGCTCCCCACCTCAGGAGCATGTAGGTGACTTCCCCAACATTGAGCTCAACCTGAAGGAACCACAGCCTTAGAGCCAAGGTGAACACGATCTTAACTCATATCTTTCCCCCAATCCTAGAAGACTGGAGAGAAGCTTTGGTACCTTGGTGCTGAGACAATTAGAAGGAAAATGAGAGCATAAAACATCCGTAGGAAGAAGGACCACACATGAGCCCTTGCTCAGATTTGCAACCTTCAGCCTGAATTAACCCAAAATGTTTAAGTCGGGATCTTGATATAAGGGTCCATGGCTTTTGGTAATTCCAGGTGCCTGCAAAAGTAAGTATGAGGCCTTTCCAGAGGAGGACATGTGACCATCAGGATGTGGAAGACACTGACCAGCAAGTGTGCAAAGGTAACTAAGCACAGAAGAAGTAAAACAATATGACTAAGAACTAACAAAAGGCAGAATAAGCAACTTGTACAGACTCTGAAACTAATATTATCCAATACAAATATTGAAACAGTTACGCCTATATTTAAACAATAAAACCAAAAAGTGCCTTGCCAGATTTGTTGAAGAACCAATCAAATTTCTAGAAATGACTAAAATAAGCAAAATTAAAAGTTTAATGAAGGCCCACTAAGAAGACATAATCATTCTAAAACTGAAATACCAAAAAAAAAAAAAAAAACCCGAGTCTCAAAATAACATGAAGTATAACAGAGCTGGAAGGCAAGAAAGTCACATTCACCATTAGAGGTGGGAACTTCACCATCCCACTCTCAGCAGTGATGACGACTGGACAGAAAACCAGCAAGGACACAGAGGGGCTGAACCACACTGTTAACAACAGGCTTAAAACTGATGTGAACAGACTCACCACCCAATGAGAGCAAACACACATATTTTCCCAAGTACCAATGTAACATTTACCAAGATAGGCCATATTCTAAACATAAACTAATCTCAACAAGTTTAAAAGAATTGAAGTCACATAGAATATGGTTTCCGACCACAATGGAATCTCACTGAGATCAATAAAAGACAGACAACCGGGAAATACTGAAACACATGGAAATTAACACATTTGTAAAAAAAAAAAAAAAAAAAAAAAAAAAGCCATAGTTTAAAGAAACTATTTCAAAGGAGTTTTTTAAAAATAAGTAGAACCAAATGAAAATGAAAATATATACACATTGGAAAAGGAAAAAAAATTTTTCTTATTTGCATATGACAGGATTGTCTATATAGAAAATCCCAAGAATCTATCCAAAAAAACCCCTCAAAATTGTAGGATAAATTATTTCAGTTGCAAGATAAAGATCAACACACAAATATCAATACACACACAAACATAGCAAAAGAAAACATGTGAAAACCACAATTAAAACCTAAGCCACTTGGGCTGGGGCTGTAGCTCCGTGGCAGAGCACTTGCCTAACACGTGTGAGGCACTGGATTCAATCCTTAGCGCCACATAGAAATAAACAAAATACAGTATGCCGTCCATCTACAACTACAAAAAACAAAACCAAAAATACAAGGCCACTTAAAATTGATATAAAAAAATAAAATACCTAGGTATAAATCAAACAAAGCCTGTATAGAATTTCTTTCCTGAAAATTAAAGATGCCAATGAAAGAAATCAAAGAAGATCTAAACAAATATAGAGAGGTGGGACATGTTCATAGGTTGGAAAATTGAACGTCCAATGAATGATTTTGAATCAGATTGATAGAGCAAAACATAGATTTAATGAATTGGAATACAGATGAAATGTAACTATTTAGAATGAAGCATAGAGAAAGTTTATAATTCTGGAGAGAGGGCAAGAGACATGAAGTCTCCATTATACACAATGAGAGGGCTGGAAGACAAGGTAAGAAAGAGAGCAGAGGGAAAGGAGGGACCAGGGATTGAACTGAGCGGCACTTGACCCCTGAGCCACATCCCCAGCCCAATTTTGTATTTTATTTAGAGACAGGATCTCACTGAGTTGTTTAGCACCTTGCTAAATTGCTGAGGCTGCTTTGAACTCTCAGTCCTCCTGTCTCAGTCTCCTGAGCTGCTGGGATTATAGGCATGTGCCACCGTGCCCAGCTTGAGAGCAGAGGCGATTCCTGAAGAGATAATCTATGGTTTAGATATGAAGTGTCCCCCAAAAGCTTAAGTATTGTATTATATAATACCTAAACATTCAAAGGTGAAATGATTGGGTTATGAAATCATTAACTTACCTAGTACATTAGTCCACTGATAGGGATTAACCAACTGTTAACTATAGGCAGGTGGGTGTGGCTGAAGGAGGTGGGTCCCTGGGGCATGACTTTGGGGTGTATATTTTGTCCGTGGTGAGGGGCCCTTAGTTTCTCTGCTTCCTGCTTATCCTGTCCTGAGCTGCTTTCCTCCACCACACTCTTCCACCATGATGCTCCTGCCTCACCTACAGCCCAGAGCAATGGAGCCAGCTGTCTATGGACTGAGACCTCTAAACCATGAGTATCAAATAAACTCTTCCTCTTCTAATATTGTTCTTATCAGGTCTTTTGGTCACAGTGGTGAAAAAGCTAAAATAGGTAATAACTAAAAATTTTCCAAATCTAACAAAAGACTACAACCCACAGATTTAAGAGACTCAGGAATCACAAATCAGGGTAAATAAAAAGAAATTAATATGTAGACAAATAAAGTGTGTCAAGATGCAAACAAATAATACAGATTACCTTCACATACATGGTAGATTTTTAGAGGACTTCTCAATATCGACAATAAAAGATGATAGAACTAATATTCAGAACACTAAAGAAAAAATTATTGCAACCAATTATTTTATACCCAGTGAAAATATCTGTCAAGACTGAAGGAAATTCTACAGAGTATATTCTGCCAGACAAATTCTGCCAGATTCCCAGATGTCTGACATACAGGAAGAAGTAAAATGTCAAGAAAAAGGTAAATACATGAAAAAAATGTAAATAAGCATTAGTTGCTCATTATTATTTTAAGCATTAGTTGCTTAAAAGAGAATACCAAATAGCAAGATCTAATGGGGTAAAGTGAAAAGTAAACTTAAAGCAGTAGCAAAAATGATACGTGTAACAAGAGGATGGTAAATGTGTTCTAAAGTCCTTGTGTTATTAAGGAAAAGGCTATCTTTGCTTTTTTCCTTAACAACCCAAAGGTTTTGATTTACTTTGGTGGTAAGACAATGTAATTTCTAAACAGTCTCAGAAAGAAAAAACTGAAATAATAAAATCATAGGAAAAGAGAATCAAAGTGACTAAAATATAGTGACAAAAACACAAAATAAGGTGGTATCTTTAAACTCAAATATCAGCATTCGCATTAAACATAAGTAAACCTGTGTTTTAGTTAAAAGTCAAAAATTGTCCAACTTGACTTTAAAATTTCTCCATGGGCTATTTACAAAGTCTTGCCTAAAACAGAAGTAAGAGATTGAAAATTGAAAGGTGGAAAAAATATGCCATAAATATACTCACCAAAAGAAAGCTGTTAAGGCTGTGTTATCAGAGAAACAAGCTGAAGTTTAGAAAACCATAATTTTACCAGAGATAAAGAAGCTCAATTCACATGAAGATACATGTAAATTATAAATACAAGGGTACTTAATTACTATACTCTTAAAATATACCAAACAACAGTTGAAAGAACTAAAGGGAAAATATAAAAAAACCTACGTAGTGAGAGATTTTCTAACTTGTGATTAATATAGCAGGCAGACAAAAAAATCAGTAAGAATATAGATACATACAGAGCAATGAGTAATCTTAACTGAATGGTCAAATCATTACACCAAACAACCACAGAATACAAATTCTTTCCAAGCACACATGAAGCATTTACCAGAACTGACCGAGTACTGAGACATAAAGCAAGAGTCAATACACTCCAAATGATTAAATCAATTTAGAGTATGTTCTCTGGCTACAAGTGGAACAAAATTAGAAAGAAATACCAAAACTATACCTCAAATGTCACAATATGTTTGGTAATGAAGAATGATGCTTCCAAATAACTCAAAGATCAAATCAGACATCATAATGAAAACTAGAAAGTATTTTGAACTGAGTGATCATGAAAACACTCTATCAAAACTTCTGGGATGCAAGTAAAAATGTGTTCAGAGGGAAATTTTATAGCCTGAACTGTGTATTTTAGGAAATAGAACAAACTGCAAATTAATTAGCTGAGTATATATCACAAGAAGTTGGAAAAGAACAGCAAAGTAACACCAAGAGAGTAGAAGGATAGGATTAATAAAAATAAGAGCAGGAATTGGTGGAACACAGAAAACAAGCATTCAGTAGAGAAAAATCAATATGCCAACAGTTGGTTCTTTCAAAAGACTAATAAAATAATAAACCTCCAGTAATACTGTGCAAGGAAAAAGAAAGGAGACACAAGCAGCCTTAGGAATGAAAAAGCCATCAGTACAGATGGTGCAGACATTCAACAGATAAGAAAACATCATGAAGAAATTTGTGCCAATAAATTTTCAATGTTAGATGTAGTGGACAGAAATCCCAGAAAAATATAAGTTGCCAAAAATTATGATGAAGAAATGAAAATCTGAATCATCCTTTAGCTGTTAAAGATATTAAATCAATTGTCAATGATGTTCACACAGATTAAATTCAAGCCTCATAAGACTTCACTGGTGAGCTCTACCAAACACCAAAGGAAAAAAATGTTATTTCAGTCCTCCATGAGCCCTTTTGGAGTACAGATAAAGAGGAAATTCCTCAACTCTCTGAATGAGGCTGGCATCATCATGATACCAAAACCTCATTAGGACATTGCATTAATCAGCTTGTGTCACTGTGACCAAAATACCTGACAAGAACAACTTGAAGGAGGAAAAGTTTATTTTGGTTCACAGTGTCAAAGCTTAGTTTATGTCCAGTGTCAGAGTTTAGTTTATGTCCAGCTCTGGGCCCAAGGTGAGGTAGCATATCATGGTGGAAAAGTGTGCAGAGAGATGCTGCTAAGAACATAGCAGCCAGGAGGCACAAACAGAGAAAGGGGAGGAGCTACAGGGAATGGGAAGCCTTCCCACTGACCAACCACCCCTAGCCCTGGCCTCACCAGCATATAGTTACCACAGGGTTGTCCTTCAAACAAGGACGGACTGATTAGTTTACAACTCTCACAATGCAATCATTTCACCTTTGAACATTCCTATATTAACACAGGATATTTTAGGGGACACCCCATATCCAAACCATAACATTCCACCTCTGGCACCCAAAAGCTCATGTTCATCTCATAATGCAAAATGCATTAAGTTGATTTTCAAGAGACCCCTCCCTTTCAAGAGTCTTAACAGTTTCACCATTGCCCAAAAAATCCAAGTTCAAAATGTCTTCTGAGACTCAAGGCAAACTCTTGGCAGTGAGCCCCTGTAAAAATCAAAAGCAATTACATATGTCCAGTATACAGTGGCACAGAGTAAATATTTTCATTCCAAAAGGGAAGAAGAGGAGCATAGATAGAAGAGATGGAACCAAACAAGACTGAAAGCCTGCAGGAAAACAGGTCCCTTAACTCCACCTATAGCATCTAGGATACGTGGGGGCGAGATGTTCTCTCCAAAGGGCTTGCCAGTTGCAGCACTCATGGCCGCTCTCTTAGCTTGGTTCTCTCCACAGCCAGCAGGTTTTCTCAGCAGATAGTTCATGTTACTGGCATCTTTTACTTCATGGGGTCTGCATTCCAGCTTCATCTTCACCTTTACAGCTTCACTTATCACCTTCTCAGGGCAGCCTACACAAATGCTCACCCTGGGGCTGGGATTGTAGCTCAGAGGTAGAGCGCTTGCCTTGCATGCGTGAGGCCCTGGGTTCGATCCTCAGCACCACGTACAAAGCAATAAAATAAAGACATTGTGTCCATTTACAACTAAAAAAATATTAAAAAAAAAAAATGCTCACCCTGCTACACTTTGCCTGGCACTCCCAGATCTTTCTTCAAAACCTTGGTGAAGGTTTAACTTCACCAATAATGGCTTAACTTCAGCATCCTTCATTCCCACAGAACCAGCAGTACATGGATGATGCCAAGGTCTGCCACCAGCTCAAGTGCCCCCTGTAATTTAGCCATCTGCAGCAGCCTCTGAGTGCCTGAGTGGCTGAGCACAGTGAAAAAACTTTCCTAGGACCCCTTGTGCAAGCAGGACATCACTGGAGTCTCTTCTCAAAGGAATCTTTCCTAATACATCCTTAAGCCTGTGATAGGTGTGGTGTTGCAAATTCCTGAGGTGCCTTCAAGCCTTCTTTCCCATTTTCTCTGTGCAAAGTACTTAGCATCTCTTTCATGGCTATGATCTCTTCAACAACCACACCTTACTTGTCCCCAAATTTAAATGCTGCACTTTTCTGGTCAAACTGCAAGTTTTTATTCAGCTCTGCCTTCTCCTCCTAATACTCACAGTAAATTTGGCTAAAAGCTTCTAGTAAAATTTGTACCACTGACAATGCTGTGCTGCCTTGAAATTTCCTCCACCAGATTAATTTATCCCATCACTTTAAAATTCAATATCAGACAAAATCTCAGGACAAAGGAAATGTAGACAAGTTCTTTGCCAGAATGTCACATGAATAGCCAATAATCCAGTTCTCTGTAGGGTCCGCATTTCCCTCTGAACCCTCATGAGCACAGTCCACATTCCTATGGGCATTCTGGTCTTCTGAGCTCCCACCAGAATTGCCCATTTAGCTCTGCTTACAACAATCTAAGACTTCTCTATTCTGCCTCTCCAAACTTTTCCAAACTCCTCCCATAAACCAGTTCCAAACGCCTCTGAACCACAAGGTCAGGTGTAATCACAGCAACGACTGCCCCACCACCACACCATCATACCAATTTCTGTGTTAGTCAGCTTTGTGTCACTGTGATCAAAATACCTGACAAGAATTTAAAGGAGGAAAAGTTTATTTGGGTTTATAGTTTCAGAGGTTTAATCCGTGGCTGACTGGGTCCATTGCTCGAAGCCCAAGATGTGACAGCACATCGTGACAGGAGGCATAACAGAGGGGCGCTGCTCAGGATACGGCAGCCAGGGAGCAAAGGGAGAGAAAGGGGAAGGGGTCCCAGGGAAGTCACCCCTCCAGGGCACACCCCACTGACCCACCTCCTCCAGCCACATCCCACCTGCCCACAGTTACCACGTAGTTAGCCCAAAGTAGGATGGACCAATTAGGTTGCAGCTCTCACAGTTCACTCATTTCACCTCCAAACATTTCTGCATTAACACAGGAGCTCTGGGGAGAACCCCTCATATGCAAATCACAACAGGCATTAAGAGAAAGAATTATAGATCTGTCTTCCTTCCTGAAAGGAACTAGCAAAGTGAAGCCATCAATGCATAAACAAGGACCGTCTATCTCTACCAAGTCAGGTTTATCCAGAAAGGCAAATGTTAGTTTAAGATTAGAAAATTAATCAGTGCACTCCACGATAGTAACTGACCAAAGGAGAAAAACGGCACAATCATTTCAAAGGCTGCAGGGGACAAAAATGATACAATTCAATATTCTTGTATGTCAGAGACTCTTAAGCTAGAAATGGAGACCGTCTCTAAAAGACGCTGTTGGGACCGAGCAGACTCGGCTTCAGAAGAAAGACCATAGTTTCAAGGACTTAATACATTGAAGTTCACGTGTCATGAGATCAATCCCAGGGATCTACAGGGAGTTTCCACAGCAGGTCAGCATAGCCCACGCCTAGTCCAAGGCAGGTCGTCCCTTCCACCAGCAGCAGGTGCACCCTATCATCCCCCAAACCTCCACCTTGCAGCCTCAAAATGTCCTATTTGGGCTAAGAAACTCCGCTTATCCATTACCCCACAAGGGGACATCAGGATGTTCCTCAAACATTTTTGTTTCTTGTCCTGGGGATGGAACCTAGGGGCACTTGACCACTGAGTTCCAGCTCCAGCTCCTCACCACACACACTGTTTTAATTTTATTTCGAGAGACAGCCTCACTATTGGCCTCAAACTTGCAATCCTCCTGTTTCAGCCTCTCAGGTCTCTGGGATTACAGGCATGGCCACTGCATGCAGCTCCTCAAACAGATTCTGCCATTTGGCTCCGTGGGCCTGTTGCTATATAGCCCCACCACCACCCCTGCAGCCTCCCTCTCAATAAAAGTGCTGCTGCTGCGAGGTGTAGTGGACGGTGAGGGAGATCACAGAGGTGATGCCCTTGCCTTGCCGTTGGCCCACATGGGAGAGCATGGCAGGGTGGCACCCACTCAGGACAGGCAGAGGTTTTAACATCCCCACCAGGTGGCAAGCACCCATCTGGACATGCAGCACCGCCATTCTCTCCTGCCTAGGAACGTACCAGGTGACCGAGGGCATCATCTCACCGGTCAATGACAACTACGGGAAGACAGACTTGGTGGCTTCTCATCACCGAGTGGCCATGGCCCGGCTGGCCCTGCAGACGTCCGACTGGATCCGAGTAGACCCCTGGGAGAGTGAGCAGCCACAGTGGATGGAGACCGTGAAGGTGCTGAGGTAAAGGTGGTCATATGCTCTTGTGCCATGACCTGCACGGCCTGGGGGTGGGGGTGGGGGGCTGCCGGGGGGAGAGGGCTGCAGCCAGACGCTTCAGCCAAGGGCTGAGAGACAGTGGCAGGTGCACCTGTGCAGAGAGGTCTCCAAGCAACAACGACTTAAAGCCACTGTCCATCAGGAGGCCCTTGTGGAGAGACCCACCTAGTCTTGTGTCAGAGAGCTGTAGCATCAGGCCCTGGGCCATCACTTTGTTGCTGTGTGACTCTGAGAAAGTGACTTAACCTCTCTGAGACCTATTTCTCACTTGTGAACCAAGGACAATAAAACCTAATGAGAATTTTTTTTTAAATGTAAATAACTCTCCCGACCTAGAACAGCCTAATAACCTCCTTTGTCATCGACTAGGTTGGAAATTGAATCTACACAATGAACTGTCTTTTTTGCTTACACAAATTCTAGTTTCTCTAAATCTAGACTTTTATGTAGAATAGAAAAAAAAAAGTAAATCTAGAAATAGTTACTCAAGATTTTTTTTCCTCTCTATCTTTTGGAATTACTGTTAGTGTTCAGCATAAGTAACACAGCTCTTTCAAGTCCAGGACCAGGGTGATTGGGGGGAGCAGCAGGGAGTTTCATCTGTCCTGGCTGTCAGCAGAGTGTGAGAGGGAATTCCATCAGCTCCATGGCAGGAACTGCAGGCTGCAGGCAGCTCTTCTATTTGGAGCTCCAGGACTGTCACAGAATGGGAGGAACAAGGATCAGGTCAAATCATTGGCAGGCCTGTCCATAATGTGTTCAGTTTTCATTTTTCACTTACCTGCAGAAGCACTTGGAAGGAAACTGTTTGCATTTTGAGTAAAGGTAAACGCTTAGAGTCCACGTCCTGCTTCTAATGACTTCACCTTCTGCTGAGGAAGAACCAGCTAGAAGCAGTCATCAGTTACAGGGCCACTTCAGAAGCTGCTGCTGAACTAAAAGGAGAGCAAATATAAAATAATTGTTAGGATGTGTGAGCCCTTTTTTTCCTTAACCACCCCCTGGGATAAGCAAAGACTCATACATTGAAAATTGCACAAGGAATAAATTTGCACCTAGATCATCCTTTTAGAATGAGTCACAGTCGTCTCCTTTATCTAGGCTAACAGAGGGGAACAGAAGCAAGACAAGAGATAACGCAACAAATCGCTTAGCTTGGCATGATCTGCTTTCTCCTCCACCCTGGGAGAATCAGGTTGTGGAAGACACAGGCTTTGAAGCCAAACTCACCAGCCGGATGATTTGGTGTAAGGGGCATGACCTCCATGAACCTCTACTCCTCACCTAATAAAACAGGTGATGTCCCTTATCTCACAGGATACTGTGGGATTAAATGAGATGCTGCAGGCAAATGACCTGGTTTATGGGAGGTGCTGGACAAAGCTAGCTCCCCTCTCTGCATCCTCAACATGAGGCTGGCATGACTCATCCTCCAAACCTGTCAGTCATTCATGGATACCCAGGCAGTGACCTATGTTTTTTATTTTACTGCTGGCTACATGTTGGAACCACCTAAGGAGCTTGGAAAAGTGTAGGTGCCTGTGATCTCGCGGTGGAGGGGGGGGGCAGGGGCGGTGCTAAAATTTTGAAGAGTTCCCTAGTGACACTAATGTGTGGCTAGCATTGAGTCCCACAGCCTCAGTCACTGAGCATGGAAATCAGGCTTATGATTCAAACTGAGATCCACTCAAGGCAGTGGTCGAGAACCCTGGCTGCAGGAATCACTTGGAAAACTTTTTAAAAATGGTCATGCCCCAGAGATTTGGGTTTTCTGGGATGGACTCTAAGTGTGGGTCTTTTTTTAAAGGTTCCCAGATGATTTATGTGCTGCCATGGTTGAGAATCATGAAGCAGACAACAGTTTTCACAGATAGCTGATGAAGATCTTTTAAAGGTTGAAAATCTGGTTAAAATCGTCAAGTCAGGTGGTTTGGGCAGCATGGTAGGGACTGGTCCCATCATTTGCTCCATTTAGTCCCCTCCTGGTAGAGTCCACAGTGGATCCATACCACAGTGACATAGTTGCAAATGACATCGGGATGAATGTCACCATGGTGTCCATTCCCCATGGAGTTTATTGAAGATTATTTTTCTTTCAATCAAGTTGTCTCTTGTGATGCTATTTTGAAAAACTCTTGGCCACTTTTGTGTCTCCAGGGCACTGGCAACTTACCTGTTGTGCATACTGTGGGCAGGAGGGTCTCACAGCTCCATTTGTCATGCCATCCTCGTCTCATGAATCCATTCCCCATGTGATCTCAAATTGTCCTCATTTCACAGATGAAAATACTGAGAGGCTAAGTGAGTCACAGTCCCACAATCAGCAGGAAGTGGTGGTCCCATCTGCTCCACTCTGAAGCCATACTGTGGCCATCTTCAAGGACAGTGACCTGCCGGCCGGGAGCATGAGGTAGCTGTCTTTGCTCTTGCCACCCTCACCCTCTGAAGGGGCTTCCTTGGAGATCAGTGGGCTGCTGGGGACACAGGGATCACGCTGCCAGCATCAATTCACAAGCCCAGTGCTGGCCACACAAGAGTACCGTTCAGGCAGGCAAGAAACAACAGCAGTGGCCCTGTGGCCCAAGAGACAAAGGGGAAGTCCATAAGGAGAGCACACCTGGTTCTGGAAGTAATCATTTGAACAAGATCCAGCAATCCAAGATGCAAAGTAGAGACAACTTGAACAAGGAGCCTAGAGACAAGTCAGTCAAAACGCCATCACTACCTTAACATACCGCCTAAAGCACGTGCCAGGCTCTATCACGCATGTGCCTCTAGTCAGCTCTGCAGCTCTGAGAGGTTGAGTTCAGCCCCATTTCACAGATGAGGGGATGAAGGTCAGCAACATACTCAAAGTCCTACAGTTAGAAAGTGGAGTCTGAAGAGACAGGGCAGACCAACCCAGGGGTGCACCCTCAGAAAGGAAGCTTCCCAAGGCACACAGCAAAACAGCCATGGAAACACCTGAGCCAGGACCCAGGGAGACTTGGCCAAGTCTCTGAAGCCAGCAGAGGCTTTGGACCAGAGCAAAATGTCTTCATATATCCACTCTTGCCCTTGTTCCTGAATTCAGGAGACTTTAGGTGGGCGCTTTCCAAGGAAATAAAAAATATGAAGATAAATGAAATGAGGTTTGTTTTCACAATCTGGTGGGAAGACAGACTGAGGAGTGCAATTATAGTAACAGGTGGACTAAGCTCTTCTGCTCCACCACACCCCCTTCTGGTAACAGCTGCTTCCCCCGGCGTTTTGTAGGGCAGGGCACTTTCTCAGCGTGGTCTTGTGATACGTGCTGCAGATGAGGCCAAGTGAACTTTCACGATCAATTAACAGATGAGGTCAGTGAAGCTCTGAGAGTATTGGTGACTCATCCAGGTCCTCGTAGCAGGAGGCTTGCACTTGAACTTGAATTCACATGCTCTGGCTGCAGAGCATGTGCTTTTCCACCAGGATCTGCCCCTCCCAAAGGCGGCTCTAGCAAAGGCATAATAAGTAGAAGATGGACCATCGGGTTGGTACAGGAAAGCGTGTACAGCAATTACCCGTGTTCGATAAGAGAAGAAGGTGCAGGTACCTCCCAGCTTAAGGAAGACAGATGGCTTAAAAAGCTGAGCATGCCCAATGTGTGCAAGTCTAATCCTCTCCAGAATGCTCGGTGCATCCGTTAACTCTTCATCTCCAGAACTGCCCATCACAGGTGGGCACTGTCATTACCTCCTCTTTGCAGAATCATTCACAAAGACCTGGAATCCCTCCCCCAGGGTCACACAGCCCACAGGGGGTGCTGCGATTCCACTCAGGCCGCCTGACTACAACCCCAGGCCCCGCTCCTAGCCGTCACCCCGCTGCATTTGAAAGCGCTGGTTTATACTAAGAGCAGGGTCTTTATAGAGAGCTAGCTGGGGCTGGACTGTGCCAGGGCTTCATGTGGGTGGCTCATCACTTTCACAAAAGCCTAAAACACAAGTATTGCCCCCCCCCTCTTCCCCCGGCTTCCCAAATGAAGCCATGTGCTCAGATCTATCTCCAACGGCCTGGATCCTTCACCCCCCTCAGCACCGACTTCCGCATTTTTAAAGTGGGAATTTTTTTTTTTTGGCACCGGGGATTGAACTCAGGGGCACTCAACCACATCCCCAGTCCTATTTTGTGTTTTATGTAGAGACAGGGTCTCACAGAGTTGCTTAGCACCTCGCCATTGCTGAGGCTGACTTTGAACTCATGATTCTCCTGTCTCAGCCTCCCAAAGTGCTGGGATTACAGGCTTGCACCACCACACCCGGCTTTAGAGTAGAAAATATTAAAGGAAACATTGAAAGTGTGGAATTAGGCTCACTTGCTACTTTCACCAGAAGGTGATGAAGGTGGTGAGCTGTCTCGGAGGGGGCTCTCTGGAGGACCCAGATGTCATCTGCTTTCTGTCCCAGCACCTGGCACAGTGCCTGGCACACAGGGCACCCTCAAGAAATAGTTACAGGATGAACAGATAAAGATGGATAGGAGCAGGTCGAGTCTTAAATTCTGAAACCCCTGGGATGGCTTTGGGGATGGGAGGACCACCTGCCTGAGCTCCTGTGTTTATGCCGCAGGCACCATCACAGCCAGCTGCTCAGATCTCCACCCCGGATGGAAGGCCCGGACCCCGGCCAGGCACCCTTGGCACCCACAGGTGGGTGCCCATCCTCTCTCTGTAGGAGAAGGAGATGCCTGGGAACCCCATGAGAATTGATAGGGTCACAACTGCAGAGGACTTGAGTCCAGTCCTCTGAGCACAGGCAAGGAATGTGCAGCCCTCCTGGTTGAGTGGATCTTCCAAAGTCAGAAGCTCAGATTAAACCACCTGCCACCACCACCACCCATAAATTATTGTGCTAACTTGGGATTTGCTCCCCAAAGGAGTTTACCTACCCCGTGATGTGTGCTTGTGACATGGATTACAATCAGGGTCACACAGGGATACACTGGTGAGTGATGCTGGGGTTCTTTTAAAAGCCTTGTTTAGCCTTTTTGAATTCAAACTGTGCCGTTTAAAATGTGGACAGAGACTAACATTTCCCTGCAGTTACTCAATGACTAGCTCAGAAATGGGAACCTATTTTTAAGGGAATTTATATTCGATTTGGATGATCTTCTAACCCTGACCCCATATTCCACCTCTTGTCACCTCCTGGTGGTTGATGGAGGCTTGCTGCCTATGATTTCAGGGTGGGACTTCTCATGAAAGCATGACCTGGCCTTGTCATTGGGGGAGGGGCAGGATGTGACGTGCCAGGGAATCACTGGCCCCATTGGGCTGAGATTCCAGCTATCCATCTGCTCAGTCTTCTGTTATGGGGTCTACAACTTAGGTTGGTGGGATACACGTCCACACTGCCAAGGAGAGGTGCCTCTAAAATATTTTACCCATGGCAGAACTTTCCAGAACCTTAACTACCACCATGTGTATTGTGACTCATCAAGAAAGGGAAAAAGCCCTCAGCCATCCCTATCACTTTATACCCTGGAACTCTTTTCTTTTTTAATGCCTGTTAGCATTTCTCAGAACTAATGCTCCTAAGCAGGAAGGAAACATACTTCTAAAAGAACTTGGAAGTGCAACCAGGCCCTGATGGAGGAGTACAGTCCCCGGATGCTGGTCAAAAGATCCCACACAGCAAAATCACCTTGGGCTGGTTAAAAACACCGATTTCCAGGCCTCTGAGTGGAAGTGGGGTGCAGGAATCTGTATGTTTAATAAGCACTCAGGGTTCACTTTACAGCCAGTTGGCACTGAAGTAAGAAGCTAAGAAGGAGTTCTGGTGCCTCCTACATATGCTCCTTGGCACTTCCCTGGGCCACATTCTGATTTCAGACTGAGAACAGGGACAGCCAGTGCCAGCCCCTGCCCTGAGCTGAAGACAGGTGTGAAGGAGAGACTCCCGGCTTAGGTCAGAAAGGAGACGACTGCATCACATTCACGGACCAAGTAGGCTCTGGAGGTAGGAGGTACTTCAGGACAGAGGGGCAGGCTAGGGCACAAGGTTAGGAACCAGCATCAGTGCAGGGCACTCTGTGCCTGGGGTATGCCAGAACCCCCAGGGAGCAGCCAGAGTAACGTGGGAAGGGCCATGCTGAGGCCCAACCCTCTTGCACCTGGCCTCCCTGCAGAGACTTCTAGAAGAGTCTTTGCCTGATGGTTCCTCTTCCCCTTCCCTTCTTGGCTTCCCTGTTAAAACCCTCCCTGTCCGGCGGGCTCAGTCCTGAGGCCACCTTCTCTGTGAAACCCATCTCAGCTGCTGTCATTCATGGGAACTCACCCCCTCTGCTAAAGCACACCCCACATTCTCCCCAGATCTATCTGGCTCTACCTGGCCAGATAGATCAGTCTATCTGGACTCTGTCTTTCTTGTAAGACCCTAAATGCTGCTTGCCTTTTTCTATTCTAAAACAACTGCGCAAAGAGAGAGTTTGCATAAAGTGAAAAGTGGGCTTTTCAATTTACCAAAATATATCAGTCTCTTAAAATAACTCTACATGCCCTTTTTTTGACAAATTCCCCTTCTAGGAACCCAGCTAAGGACACTATTAGAAATTGGGACAAAGATTTATGCAGAAAGATGTTTGTCACAGCAGTTTTTACAACAGCAGAAAATAAAAGCAACCTCACTGTTGAAATATAAAGCAATGTGTAATTACACTGTATACATAGGATGAAGAATCTGCATGAAAGGTTTCAATGATACACAGAAATGCTTATGAAGAAAGCAGGAAAAATCAGGATATGATACCATAGGTATTACCTCAAGCATATAAAAAATGAATATACTTTCACATTTGCTTGCATGTCTAAATCAATAGAAAAACTCGAGGAAATACGCAAATATGTTGATGATTTGTGTCGAAAACAGAATGATCCTTATTGCTGCTGTTGTTATTTTCTGTTTTTGAGTACTTACCTATTTTCCATATGTTCCATGAGGAACACCTATTTTATGTTTGTAATCAGGAGAAAAAGCTAGTGATTAAAAACCAGAAGGTGGAGTTTTCTCAGCCTCCGTTTGGCTTTCCTTGACATGTATGTGATGAGTGACATATTTCTCAGGGAACATCTTGTGTGCTCTTCTTTGATCGTGTGTTGTTGTGCCCTGGTTTTGCAAAGTCCATGCTGAGTTCAGCATTCCTTCTCCCATAGCCCAGCTTTGCCTGTCACTTCTGTGATTTGCTGTCCTCCTTGGACTCACCCAGAGTCCTGTGCATTGCTGTATGCAGGAGCTCCTGGGTGGCACCCTTTGGAGTGGATGATGGCCCAGTCCTTTAGAGTCGACTGTCCATCTTTTGTGAAGATGGCCCTTGGCTCATTGATGTGCAGAGGATCCCTTTCCATTAAAACAGCAGGTGCTCAATCTGTGCCCACTTTTCACTGACTGGTTAACTTGGGTGCTGCCCATCAGAGACCCATTCCTGGCACCATCTCTGGTGCCCTCCTGTTCAGGCTCAGTGGTCCCATGCGTCTTGGTATGTGTGGGGTTCTGTGACAGACACCACCATCAGTGGCTGTGTGCAGACCTGTGCCAGGCAGGAAGTTTACGCTGCATTCTCTCCCTGTCATTTCCATAACTTCTGTGGCTATGACGTTCATTATTCTTCCTATTTCGCAGCTGAAGAAACAGGTCCCTGGGCCAAGTGGCTTTCCCAGAGTACCAGCAAATCTAAAATCCAAACCCAGGGATACTCATATAAATCTTGGTTTCATCTGCTTTGCCAAGCCTACTCAAGGCAGAGCATACTGCCCCCAAAATGGCCTCAGATGCCCCATTCATGCCACTGTGTCACCATTAGAACAAACCACACTACTCGCTGGAGTTCTGTATTTTGTTTGGACTTGGACACAGTGACACGGTCTTAAATTTGTGTAGTTCTGACGTAAGAGGATTTGAAAGGGACACACGGATGCCTTTGTGAGACCCAAAGACAAGACAGCTCAGAACTGGGGTCTGAGGCTTATGTCACCATAGGAACTGACCTGCTGCATGATGTCACCTGGAATAACAGCCACCACCAGCCTCACAGACCTGCCTTGAGGGGGGACAGGGGACATAGGGGCACTTGTCCTCTCTAGACAAGGGTCAGAGTAAATGGTAGCCTTACTGTGATAGCTAATAAACCAAACAGTACCTAGTATGGAGCCTAAAAGTGGAAATCGCCCCCACAAAACCACTGGCAGAAGAAGAGGGTGTCTTCTCTGTTCTCTGATCTGTATGAACATTTAATTCCATGTGCCCTAGGAGACCCTGGAATTAAATGGGCATCATTTAGCACCCGCCCATGGGGAGACCATAGAACCCATACACACAACTCTTGAAAAGCCGAACACTGATCAGTGGTTGGATAATAAAAAATTGGAGTAAAACCTCACAGCTGTAGAGCAGTGGGAATCCATACATGAAATGTGAGCAATGAGACCACCCCACAGTAGAGAAATATGTGAATTACTACATAATGTTTAAATGCAATTTTATTAGTTTTAAAAGGCCAGGCACTTAGGAGATAATTCATAAGTGCTGAATGGATATTTTGGCGAGTAGACTACAGGTAGATAAATGTGTAAATGGAGAAGCTAATTAATTAATGAAGGGCAGTTATCCTGTATAGTGCGTACAGCATGCCAACCATTCTAAATGCATTAGACTTATAAACCTCTTCAATTCTAAAACTAATCCTCTAAGTAAGCACTACTAGCAGCCTCGTTTTAAGAGATCACATGAGCCTCTGAATGACAGGGCTGGAATTTGAGCCGTAGGTGTCTGCGCTGGAGTGTTAGTGTGCAGCCACCAAGAATTCACACACACATGAAGGAAGGAAGTTTGGATGTCATTCACTGTACCAAGAGCATGCCACTGCAGGGCCCAAGAAATACGTCTCCATGATTACGTCTGGCTCTTTGAACGAGTCCTGTGCCTGTTGTCTCAGGAATGGGGAAACCGAGGCCCAGAGAAGAGAAGGTCTTGGTGCCACTGCAGCCTGTTCCCAACTGAGGCCAGACTCAGACCTCTGCATAACACTGTTTGTCCCTCACAGTCCCACAGGCCCACGGCCCTCCCAATGCTCTCTGGCCCACATCCAGATTCCTCCAAATGCTCCACCACCAAGGAGCCCAGACCCACCCTTTACCCCCAGCACTGCCCCTCCTTCCTGAGGCAACATGGTAATGGAGATGCCAGCCCTCCAGGAGCCCAGCCTTCACCATGTACTGAAGCTGGGATCAGTTTCCAGAAGGACCAGAGAGTCTGCAATGTTCTGTTTCGCATGGACCTGGTTTTTCCTTTTCAAGAATACAAATGGAGGTGTCTTCTCTGTTCTCTGACCTGTGGGAACATTTAATTCCATGTGCCCTAGGAGACCCTGGAATTAAATGGGCATCATTTAGCACCTGCCCATGGGGAGACCATAGAACTCATACATACAACTCTGGAAAAGCTGAACACTGATCAGCGGTTGGATAATAAAAATTGGAGTAAAACCTCACAGCTACAGAACAGTGTAAATCCATACATACATCCCCTGGTCCTCAGAGCTCCAGTTATGATGCATGTACAGATTCTCACCAGCAGGCGGCGGCAGAACCTAGCAGTTACAGATGCCCCACCTGGAGGTTGGCTGCCTGGCTGACTCCAGACTTCTGAGACTAGCTGAAGACCTCACTTACCTCTCTGAGCCTCAGTCGGTCCTTCTGCAAAATAGGCACAAAAATTCCTACCTCATAAAATTGTTCAAAGGGTCACATGGTATTATACACATACGGTGTTGAGTAATAATGTCGTACTAAGCACCTAATTAATGTTAAGTGTTATTTTATCACCACAATCAGCATGATAGCACAAATCCCCAAAATTTACCCACCCTGAGTAGTTGTTCTGAGCTTTGTCATATTGGAAATGATAAGGCCCTCAAAGTAGGTCTTAAAGATTCTTTGTTTATTCAAAGTGCCTTTATAACTCCTTTTCATAATCATGTTTTCTGTAGAAGTACCAGGTGCCTAATACACTAGGGGCAGATGTGGATCTTAAACACGTCAGTAACTTGTCCAAGGCTCACAGCTGGTTGGTCTTAGGGCTTTAAAAACCTATCTTTCATCAGAAAGGGGGGATCTGGGGACAGCATGATCACCTCTGATCATGCAATCACAGACAAATCCAAAGCAATATCAGACAAATCTGTTGTAGCACTGGGGGGAAAATCCTTTTTGTATTATTTGGCATTTTGCCAATGTTAAACAAAAGATGTATTGATGAAATCATTACTTACAACTGTGTGCCCTGAAATAGTTTCAGATTCCTTTGCTTGCTTTTTCTTAAGTTGAACACAGAAACGTTGAGTTCTTGATACATTCCAAGAAAAGCACTTGGCAAGATTTCTCAACAGAACATGGCGTTATCTTTCCTGGCAGCCGCCCTTGTGTACCTCTGCTGACATCCACCCTTGTTTTCACAGCTGCGCCCCAGCTGAAACTCCTCTGCGGGGCAGACGTCTTGAGGACCTTCCAGACCCCCAACCTCTGGGAAGAGGCACACATCCAGGAAATAGTGGAGAAGTTTGGCTTGGTGTGCGTGAGCCGAGTGGGCCATGACCCCAAGGGGTACATCTCGGACTCACCCATCCTGCAGAAGTACCAGCACAACATTCACCTGGCCAGGGAGCCGGTGCAGAACGAGATCAGCGCCACATACATCAGGAAGGCCTTGAGCCAAGGGCTGAGCGTGAAGTACCTGCTGCCTGACCCTGTCATCGCGTACATCAGGGACCACGGTCTCTACACCAAGGACAGTTCCTGGCAAGGCAAAGGCGCCCGGAGGGGCAAAGGAAAGACAAGCTAGGAGGGACTCACAGCCCAGCCACCCCTCCTCCACCCAGCCCCTCCCAGGACGGGCGGTTCAGGATTTTCATTGTGCTTTGGTTTTTGCTTTTTAGCATTTTTCATTTGTTTTATTTCTATAATGATTTTACCCTTGAGTCTTGACTCTCCTGCCCCAGGACAAGATAACCTGCCCATACAGCAAGGACAGACATTTATCAAAGAAATTCAAATGATGGGGCAGGTCATGAGGATCAGGCAGACCCTCTCAGCCACTAGATGATAATTAGCTCGTGCACACCGAATACTGTTCTGCGCATGACGGCGCCCCAGGTTTGCCCACATGCATTTTTTAACTAGGACCAGGTGCAACATGCTGGTCTTGATTGGCGGGATTTGACAGGATGCTAATTATTGAACAGTGGGCCTTCTCAACCTCCTTGCTTCAAAAAGAATAATACTAGCCGAGGAGTCAGAAATTTGGGAATTTGCTGATTTACATGGCATCTTTCCGTACAAACTGTCGTCTACCTGCCCACAGGCTTTTCATAAAATTTATCTTCTTTCGAAGGTGTGATCCTCAAGTACTATTTTTGATACAGCAACTATTTTTAATACTGCTATACTCGAAGTGCCAGGGCTTCTGGTTTCCCTGTTTCTAAAAAGGAACTGAGGTAAAACAGATGCCTGTTTTAGATGTTTTTGAATGTTTTATGACTGCCTGCCCGTTTGAATATTGGCAAAGGGATAAATAATAAATTGACATCAAAAAGTACTAATGAAAAGTTTCTCATTTTTCTCCCTTTGTTATATTATTAATGCCTGGTGTACCAGCTGTTGCTTTTCTTTTTAGTCACTCAAAGAAATTTGCTACTGTTCCAGTCGAATTGACATGAATTTAAAAGTTTGTGTCCCAGATCTGGGGAGCTTTTCAGGGCGTAATTGCTTTTCAGGGCCATGCAAACAGTTTCTAATCCCAAGCACTGGGTCTATGGCACTGTTCAGGTGGCCTGAAAAAAGCGAACCGGGGCCTCTGGTGTGTTCAGGATCTGATGTTCCACTCCCAGGTTAGGCAAGGGCTTTGATAGGCCTGCTTCTGTTGCAGTTTACTCGATACCCGCTAACCATTGACTGCACTCAGAATTTGCTTCTCCATAGTTGGACTCTGGCTGAATTTTGCTACAAATTTAATGGTGCAGAAAAACACTGGGCAGGCCAGAAAAGCTTGCTTCCCCTAAGATACCCCAACATTTGTGTTGTGTCATAAATCGATATTAGAAAAACCAGAGGGTGGAACACTCATTTAAGACCCTCAGGCTTACGTCCCCTACTGGCTCCAAAAAGTCCCTGAGGACCCTGATAACTCAGGGAAAAAGGAATCAGTCTTGTCCAAGAGCTGTCACAGCGAGTAGTATGACCTGCCTAACTCCCTTTTCCATCCTAAGCCTCAGTTTCTCTACCTCTAAAATGGAGAGTTTGAGTATCCTCTAAATTCTCTCCCACCTCTAAGTTCCTAAGACTCTGAGTGCTTCTGACTTTTTCTTCTTTTAGCCTGTCCAGCCTTCTTTGGGTTCAACACATTTCTAGCAAGACAGACAACTCCCCACGGGCAGGGGATCTTTGTTTTGTTTGTTGATAAATCCCAAGTGACTAGAAATTTGCTACTCAAAGTACAGTCCCAAGCCAGCAGTGTTTGTACCCCATAGGTGCTGGTAAGAAACACTCTTGGGTCCCACTATAGACCTCCTGTTCTTTTTCTGGAAAAGGGCCTTTGAAAGTACACACAGTTTACACTCCATGAAATGGACTTGCCTGATGACAGTGCAGACAGCAGGGAGGTGACCATGGACTTGAGACATGGAGGATGTGTTCCCAAGACTTGGGATGTGTGTGATGGAGGTAACTGGCTTTCAGAAAGAATAGCATATACAAAGGCCCTGAGGCAGGGGAAGGCAAAATAAGTACCAGGATGATCAGGATCCATTATCACTTCCTCAATAAAGCATCAGTTATTACATCATGCACCTGAGAGCAGGTTCCTTGCCTGCCACCATCTCCCTGTTCATTCTTTCCATAGTCTCAGGGTACCAGACCTAGCCGGTTTGCCAGAGAAGCCATCATCTCCCTGATCCACATACAACATGGCTTCCACCAGGTAAGGCATTAATTTCTGAGCCATTGGATTGTTTACTTCTAAAATAAAAAAGCATAACAAAAAATATATATGTATGCATACACACATGCATATATATGCATCTTAATTTCTGTTCTCTTGCTTTGGCTTATTGATTCATGTATCCTCTCTCTCTTTTGTTTTAATAGAAGGGGAAATATGTATTGCGGCTGTGCCCCTGACGTGTGTGTTGACACTGACCTGCACACATGATTTCACATTCCTTCCCATTCCCTCGGGTCCCTTTGCATCTAGTTTGTCAGAGTGTTTTGTTTATTTTGCAAGCACAGAAAAACTATGGTTTGGGCTCCTGGGTAAATAGAATTTCCAGGCTTAAATAAAGGTTCTCCTGTGATAGCATTTGCTGCCCAAATGAGAGGAACACTTGTATCCTTGCCTGGAGAAAGAATTTTTCATTTATAATCCTGTCTGTGTCACTTGGGATGGGATGATGTGAAATCCCATTTTAAACTGATTGTGCTCCGGATTTGCAAGGTACATTCAGTAATTGGGTTAATACATGAATAAGAATTTCCCTATCCTCGTCCTCCTGCTTCCTATACGAGCTAGGTTTCTGCTCTTCGTTTTTGCAGAGGTCGCCCTGCTATTCAATTTCAGTCAGGAACTTATTTTCTTAGACCCAAACTGGGTATTACAGATATGCACACATGTGACTAATACATAATCTACAATAACTCACCTAGACAAGTGCCTCAGAACAGTTTAGTATTGTTAAAGTAACTTAAAAAGAATTGCTCGTGGCACTATAGACAGGAGAACTAGAAGGGACCCTAAAGTACATCTGGTCTCACATTTCTCCATTGCCACACACTGAAGTTGCACAAATGAATGGGCATTTCTCTATTAAAAATGCCAATAATGATGTGTTCTGTGGACGGGTTTGAGGAGCATGGCTTTTCTTGCTCCTATTGGAAGACCCCAATGTGCTGCATGGCCCTTGAGCCTCACCTTCCACACATCCCTCACTCCAGGGCCACTTTCCTGCATCCTCCTCATGGCCTCCCAAACCCAACTGCCACCATCTCTGCACAGGCACAGCAGTGACCACCTAATAGGAGTCCCCAACCCACTCCTGGCCCTGCAGTTCATTCTTCACATAAGATTTCTGTGCAAATCTGTTCACATCACTTCTCTGCTCAAACTCCTTCTGGAAAACACCATTAAGAAAATGAAAAGGCAGACTAGAAGAAAACATTTGCAAAAATGTGTATTTAATAAATAAGTTGTCTCTCGAATATGCAAAGAACTCAAATGACAAAAATCAGATGAACAATTCAATTTAAAAAGAGACCCTGCGCCCACTAGAAGAAAAAGTAGATTCAAATCTCCACATCAGCTTAGGAACCAAATTCCTTAACAAAGTGCAAGAAGTAAAACCAAGAATCAATAAATGGGATGGTATCGAACCAAAAAGCTTCTTCATAGCAAAGGAAACAATTGAAAACATGAAGAGAGAGCCTACAGAATGGGAGAAAATCTTTGCCACCTGTACCTCAGAGCATTAATCTCCAGGATATATAATGAAACCAAAAAACTTAACACCAAGAAAAACAAATAACCCAATCAATAAATGAGCAAAGGAACTGAATAGAAACTTCACAGAAGAAGAAATACAATCTGTCAATAAATATATGAAAAAATGTCTAACATCACTAGCAATTAGAGAAATGCAAATTAAAACTACACTGAAATTTCATCTCAATCCAGTCAGAATGGCATTTATCAAGAATACAAGTAACAATAAATGTTAGCGAGGATGTGGGGAAAAAGGAACACTCATACATTGCTGCTGGGACTGCAAATTTGTGCAACCACTCTGGAAAGCAGCATGGAAATTCCTCAGAAATCTTGGAATGGAACCACCATTTGACCCAGTTATCCCACTCCTTGGCACATCCCAAAGGACTTAAAATCAGCATACTATAGTGACATGGCCACATCAATGTTAATAGCAGCTCGGTTCACAATAACTAAGCTACGGGACCAACCTAGGTACCTTTCAACAGATGAATGGATAAAGAAAAATGTGATATATAAACACAATGGAATATTACTCAGCCATAAAGCAGATTAAAATTATGGCATTTGATGGTAAATTGCTGGAACTGGAGAATATCATGCTAAGTGAAATAAGCCAATTCCAAAAAGTATAAAGGCTGAATATTCTCTCTGATATGTAGATGCTAACACCCAATAAGGGAGGTGAGAAGGGAAGAATAGAAGTTCATTGGATTAGACAAAGGGGGACAAAAGGACAGGGAGGGGGATGGGAATGGGAAAGACAGTGAAATGAATCAGACATAACTTTCCTATGTTCATATATGAATACACAACCAGTGTAACTCCAGGTCATGTACAACCACAAGAATGGAAAGTTATACTCCATGAATATAAGATATGCCAAAATACATTCTACTGTCATGTATATCTAAAAAGAACAAATTTAAAAAGTTATCAGAAGCATGGGCTAGACATGTGCAGGAGAAGCTGAACCCAGCATCCTGACATTGCTCTTTGGAAGGGTCTGCTGGTTGGGCTGGTGCTTGTCTGGCATCTGAGAGCTCGGCTTTTGGAAAGCTCCCTATATTTCCAACTGAGAAGGCTGTTTCATCTTCCCAGGGCACTGAAGCCTGCTGTACCACCTTGTCTAGACCATTGGTACAAACAATGCCATTTGTGGTGTATGCCTTCTAGGAGTTTGGAATTTCAGTAACCATGGCTGGTCGTGTGGCAGAGGGTGGTGCTCACATACATCACCAGCCCATGAAGAAACAGGGGACTTTGAGTCTCAAGCAGGCCTCCCTGGGCGGAACCATGCACGGTGGCCACATTTTACTACTGGAGCAAGACCGTGTTCTGTGGGACTCCATCCCAAGAGGGAGGACTATGGACACCTGCCCTGGACTCCTTGAAGCTCCACCTGCTGTGTGTCCTTTCTCCATGGTAACCATGACCATGGGTATAACTGCCTGTGGGGTCTGTGAGTCCTTCCAGCAAGTCACCAAAGGTGGACGCCCCATACCAGACACTTCATCAGAAAGGGTGTATCAGTGATGGACAAGCACATGGAAGATGCTTAGCACTACTAATCACTAGGGTTTGAATGCAAACCAGGACCAGAATGAGCCATGACTTCATTCATACATATTAAAAAGATTTAAAACTGGTCCAGCAATTCCATGCCTAAGTATCCACCCAAAAGAGATGAAAACATGTGTCCACTCGGACTGTGTGCGGATCTCTATAGTAGCATTTATTCATTATAGCCCAATACAGGCTGGTGAATGGAGGAATGTGGGTCATAGCCATTTGATGGAACTCTGGTAGTTTTGCACTGCTGTAACAGATGACTGAGATCATCAGCTTCCAAGCAGAAAGCTTGACTTTGGTTCACAGTTTCAGGGGTTTCCACCCCAGGCTCCATCGCTTTGGGACCTGTGGCAAGGCAGAACATCATGGTGGGGAGTGCATGGTGGAGGAGGCTGCTTCACTTCACCGCAGCCAGACAAGAAAGACAACGAGGTAGAGGAAGAGGTTGAGTCCCCATACCCGCTTCACACCTCTGTGACCTACCTTCCCTCCGCTAGGCCCCCCTACCTGCTCCACCGCCTGCCCCTAAGGCCAAGGACCGGGGACAAACCCTTCAACACATGCGCCTTTGGTGAAAATTCGAGATCCATACTGCAGTGAGTACTGTTCAGTAATTTTAAATATGACGAGGGATACCTGCAACAATGCGGTCGAGCCTCGGAAACACACTAAGCAGACAAAGCCAAACACATAACGTATGATTCCATTTATAGGAAAGAAACTATAGAGGTTGGAAAGCAGGGGCCGCCTGAGGGGGGAGAGGAGCTGATCACAGGAAAGCAGGAGGACCTTTGGGAGGTGATAGAATAGTTCTGGAACTAGATCGTGGTGATGGTTGCACATTATATAAATTCAAGCTCACAATTAACTAAACTCATTTTAACATAAAATGAGGAAAATTGTGGCATTTGAGTTCTACTTCAATAAAGGGGACACGTGACCACTGAGCCACATCCCCAGCCCTATTTTGTGTTTTATTTAGAGACAGGGTCTCACTGAGTTGCTTAGCGACTCACCATTGCTGAGGCTGGCTTTGAACTCGTGATTCTCCTGTCTTAGCCTCTCAAAGTCCTCTGAGCTTCCTCTGCTCACCTGGGTAAAGTCCAAACACCTCCTGGTGGCCAGCTCCACCCTCCTGGTTCTTTCTCTGCTCCTTTCCCTCACCCCTCCCTTGGCTTTTCCAGCTGCACTTCTGCAGGCACCTCTGCCTGCCTGGCCAACTTCTCCCTTCTCCCCTTCCCCAGGCTAACTCCATTTCTTCTGCAGTGGTCCCCAGGAGATCACTTCTTGCAGGATGCCCTCCAGGGCTTCCCACTGTACTCCTAGCTTCCCCTTCTCCTTTGTGACACCTGTCCCTCATCACTAACGGAACTACTGCATCCCCAGTACAGCCCCTGGCTTATAGTGGGCACCCAATAAATATTTCATAAAATAGTTTCTGAACAAGCATCTCAATCGCTTGAAGAAGCCTGTGATAAAAAAAAAAAACTTTAACTTGGCAAAGCACAGTTTTTGAAGCATATTTGTGCACAGAATCCCTTTTTATACTTAATAAGATGTGGGACATAATACTCAGGAGCAGTTTGACAGTTCTTATCTACAGATTTTTTTTTCTAATTTTTTGCTGCTACAAACAACGCTGCAATCTAAACACCCTTATGCATAAACCTTTACGAACCAGTGCTTTTGTGGGACAGATTCCCAGGGGTGGTATTGCTGGGTCAAATGCTTTGTGCACTTTTTATTCTAATAGATGTTACCAAATTGTAGATGGCAGATTTTTTTTAAGTACATTGGATTTTTTAAACAATCTCAGAGCTGCTGAAATGCTTGTTGCCTTTCCCTGTGCAGAGAATCGTCTTCATTATCTATGATACAAGTCAAAGCAAATTCCATCTCTTTATTGGAATAGATAATCTAGGATGAAAAATTTCGGGAACTCATTTGGCATGAAAAATAAGCCCAGCAATCTGTGGGCAAAAGTTGTTCCTGATGTTTACTGGATGCCTTAGTGAAGGGGTAGTTTTTCTCTTTGATGAAGAAGAGCTCTTCTAGAGGAAATAAGGTGGGGGCGGGGGGGTTAGTAATCATGGTAGCAGTGAGAACAAGAGGGCACAACAGATGTCCAGGTTTGGGGTCAGAATGGAAAGAAAGAAGTCCCCTCCCCCAAAAGCTCCTGTGTGAGACAATGCAAGAATGCTCAGGGGTGAAAGGATTAGATTAGGAGAGGTAGGTCCTGATCAGTGCATTTTAATCCACTGATAGTGATTAACTGGTCTATAGCTGTAGACATGTAGGATGTAGCTAGAGGAGGTGGACACTGGAGCGTGCCTTTGGGGGTTATATTTTGTCCCTGGTGAGTGGAGTGGGCTCTCTCTCTCTCTCTCTCTCTCTCTCCCTTCCTCCCTTCCTCTCCCTCTCTCCCCCTCCCTTCCTCTCTTTCCCCCTCCCTCCCTCTCTCCCCCTCCCTCCTTCTCTTCCTCTCTCTCTCCCTCCCTCCTCCTCCCTCCTTCCCCCTCATCCCCCTCTCTTCCTCTCTTCCTCTTTTTTCTCTCTTCCCCCCTCCCCTCTCCCTCCCTTCCCCTCTTTCCCCTTCCCTTTCTCCCTCCCTCCCCCTCATCCCCTTCTC
>CM053409.1:14698252-14792764 GCA_028644305.1 Xerus rutilus
ACTCTGTCACAATTCCAGGTTCCCAGAGGTACTCACTGGCCCTGCATGGACTTGTTCATTCTGGCCCACGTGACATGGCTGGCAGGGCAGGATCACATGTTTCTGTAGCGGTGAAGTTTCTATAAGGAGGAGGGCCAGGCAGCCAGGAAGGGAGAGACGGGCACTTCCAACACTGGGTAAGTGCCATAAAACCACGAGAACTTAGAGGTTTGTGCATGTGCCCAGCGCTCCTGCTATTAGAGGCCATGGACCAGGAGGGCATGCTGGAGGCGGAGGCACATTGGAGGGAGAAAGGGAAGCTGGGTGAGGGGGCGAGGATGGTGCCTGCTGCCAGTCCCTCCTCTCCACAGTCCTGCATCGTTGTGGGCAGCTGCTCCTGGGCCACACAGATTGGCCGGTGGTGGAGGGAGCTTCCCATCTGCCCAGAAGTTGCCTCCACACATGTTTGAGGGAACATGGGCTGAGGGAGCCTGGCTTCCACAGAATTGGGCAGAGCAAAGGGCCTCAGCTGACCTGCTGACCATCACCTGCAACCTGATTCTACAAAGAAGCCCAGGTCTTCCTCTGTATGGAATGCAGGACATGCAGCATGGAGCTGGCTTGGGGTCCCCTGCCTTCTAGGCAGCCCCAGGGTTTGTCTCAATTTTCACAATGTCCCTGGGGGCCCTAATTTGACCAAAACTCATCCTTCTCGGCAGAAGGATGGCAAATTTGTACAAATGCTGGATATGTGGATTTCCCTCTCATCTCAAGGAGTCGCCTCGTCCACAGGCCTGTCTCTCTCAGGGGCTGACCACCTCCCCACGCCTGATCTGCAGCAGAGCCTCTGCTCACCGTTCCTGCTGTCCCAAGTTCCCCTCCACCACATCCCATCACCCTGGTTGCCCTATCTCCACGGCTGTGTCCTGGCCTGACTGTGCACCCCGTGCGGGCAGGAGCTGTATCAGAACAGCTCGGTGCTTCACAGGCCTGTACCAAGTGCCCCAGGGGCTGGGCATCAGGTGGCCCGGCCGAGGCCCTGCATCCTCTTCCCCATCCCCACAGCAGCCTAAGCTCCTTTTAAGGACTTCTTTTCACCTCCAGAGGTGCATTCCCACTCACTCACTCTTAGAATTTAAATCTGGAAAAGGACAGACTGAAAATGACCAGGGTTGATTTGTCCTAGTGACCATAACCCAGCCCCCACACAAAGTCACACTGGTTTTCCCTATTTCCCTTCCAAAATTTGTGTGAGCTCTTGATAAGCCTGCCTGCAAATTTCCTTATTCCTTAAGTTCTCTATAATCGGATTCTGTTGCTTGCAACTTAGGAAGGAGGTTGGGGGTGGGTGGAGAAGGAGGAAACCTAAATCATCCCCAGTGAGTGAGTGCAGCAGACCCTCCGGGACAGGCTGACACCAGCTGGACAGCCTGGACAATGTGGACAGTGACCGTGAAGAGAAATACTGTCTTCCTGGAATAGCCAGCCAACTCAAGACGTTCACATCTGTAGTAACACTGAGCAAGCCATGGAAATGATGTCAGAAAATCCTCTTAGCTCCCACAAATGTGGTCAGCAATGACTAACAGACACTACTGGGCCTCTGCTAATAGAGACAGGAAGGCCGTGGCCCCCATCCTCAGACGGCTCAAAACAGAGCCCTGTATCCAGGGGATCAGATGCAAATTCAACAAAGATCACATGCTACCCGACATCTGCAGTGAGGCACCCAGACTGATCCACCACAGCCTCACGCATTTTTCTACATTGCTTATAGTTCCTAATCATGCCTTGAAGCAAAAAGCTATATCTAAAAATAAAGATGGCTGGATAGTTGGAAGGATGGACAGAAGGACAACTGGTGGGTGGGAAGTGCTGTAGAGATGAGCAAGTGGGCCAGTGGGTGGGCAGGTAGGTGGTGGGGTGAGTTCCTTGGAGGTGTGGTAGACATAAGGAGGTAGTCTGCATGGTTAGTGGATTGTGGATGGACCGGCAGAGGGTTTGCACATCCTGCTCCCATCCCTGCAGCACAGGAGCATGGTGGCATGAAAGAAGACCCTGTGCTGACATTGAACAGTACTTGCGACATCACCACACCCTCACTGTGCTGTGTCCCCATGGGCTGAGGGCCTGAAACCGAAGCCCTCTTGCATCCACCATGATTCCATTTCTCTCTTCTTCTTATTTCCTTCCTAGTGGCACTCTTGTCCTTAAAACTTTTCACATTTTTTAATTTTTTTAATTGACACAAAGAAATTGTATGTATTTATGGTGCATCATGTGATATTTCAATACATGCCTACCTTGTGTAGTGTTCAAATTGAGCTAAACGTATCTACTTCCTCAAACGCTTATCATTTCTTTACGGGGAAAATATCCAACCTTCTTTTATGTTTTTCAAATAGTATTAATTTTATTAATGATACTACACCATATGCATCATCATTTTCCATGGTCACCTACTTTGCAACACCGTGCAGTAGTAATTTATCTAACTGTACCCCTTGATCACCCTTTCCCATCCATCCCTGCCACCTTCACGCCCAGCCTCTGGTAACCACTACCCTACTCTCAACTTCTGTGATACCAACTTTTTTATGTTCCATATGAGTGGGATCACACAGTACTCTTTCTGTGTCTGGCTTATCTCACTTAACATAATGACCTCCACTTCTGTCCACATTGCCACAAATTATAGGATTTTATCTGTATCACGGAGGAATGGCCTTCCATGCTCCACATTTCTTTACTCATTCATCAGTTAATAGACATCTATGTCCTTCCCGTTTCCTGGCTAGTATTATTGTTGCTGTCATAAACATGGGAGCCCGGATGTCTCTTCAACATACTGACTTCATATCCTGTGTGAGTGTGTGTGTGTGTGTGTGTGTGTGTGTGTGTGTGTGTGTCTCCCGGATTGAGACTTCTGGATCATATGGTTGCTCTATTTGTAGCTTTTGGAGGAAATTCCACACTGATTTTCCTAATGGTTGTACAGATTTACATTCCCACCCACGGTGTGTAAGGGCTCCCCTTTCTCCACATCCCCACCACCACTTGTGATCTGCTCTTTTTGATCCATTGTAACTGGAGTGAGGAGATATCCCACTGAGGTTTTTTGATTTGTGTTTCCTTGATTAGTGATGTTGAGCATGTTTTCGTTTACCTCTTGGCTATTTGTATGTCTTCTTTTGGGAATGCCTACTGCTCATTTTTAGTTAGTTTTTTTTTTTATTTTGCTATTGAGTTGTTCAAGTTCCTTGTATATTCTAGATATTAACTCCCTGTCAGATGCATAGTTTGCAAATATTTTCTCCCATTCTGTAAGCTGTAGTTTCTTACTCTGTAGATAGTTTTCTTTGCTGTGCAGAAGGTTTTTACTTTGATATAACCTAATTTGTCTAGTTTTGCTTTTGTTTCCTGGGCTTTTGGGGATCTTATCCAAAATAATTCCTTGTCCATCCCATGTCCTAAATTGTTTTCCCATTTTATTCTAATGGTTTCATAGTTTCAAGCCTTAAGTTTAAGTCTTCATTCATTTTGAGTTTATTTTTGTATATTATGAGAGACACAGTCTAGTTTCTAAACACAGTCTAGTTTCTTCTTCTGCATATATCTCCAACTTTCCCGGCACCATATATTGAAGAGACTGTCCTTTTCCCAATGTGTGTTCTTAGCACCTTTGTTGAAAATCAGTTGGATGTAGACACCTGGGTTTACTTCTAGGTTCTTTATTCTCTTCCATTGGTCTCTGTGTCTGTTTTATGTCAATACCGTGCTGTCTTGATTACCACAGCTTTGTGATAATTACTGAGGTCAGGTAATGTAATGTCTCCTGCTTTTTCTTCTTGCTGAAGATGGCTTTGGCTATTCAGAGTTCTGCGGTTCCACTCAAACTCTAGGATGGGCTTTTTCTAGTTCTGTGAAGAATGTCATTGGCATTTTGATAAGGATTGCACCGATCTGTACATCTCTTTGGGTTGTATGGACATTTTCACGATATTGATTTTTCTAATCCACAAACACAGGCTGTCTTGCCCTTTTTTTGTGTCCTCTTAAATTTCCTTCATGAAAGTTTCATAGTTTTCATCGTAGAGACCTTGTTCCTCCTTGATTAAATTTATTCCTAGGCATTTTTTGTGGCTATTACAAATTGGGTTACTATCTTAATTTCTTTTCCATATAATAAGTTCTTGCCATATGGAAATGCTGCTGATTTTTCTATGTTGATTTTGTATCCTGCAATTTTACTGAATTCATTTAGTTCTAGTAGTTTTTCTGTGGAGTCTTTGGAGTTTTCTATTCCTAAGATCATGTCATCTGCAAAGTGATAATTCCGCTTCCTCATTTCCAATTTGAATGCCCTTTGTTTCCATCTCTTACCCATTTGCTATGACCAGAGATGAATGTATTGAGTAAAGGTATTGAAAATGGGCAGCCTTACCTTGTTCCTGATCGTAGAAAGTTTTGTTTTCCCTCAGTCCCTCTGTGGTTAGCTGTGCATCTGTCATGTGGCCTTCATTGTGTTGAGGTAGGTTCCTTCTGTCCTCATTTGTTCAAAGTTGCATCGTAAAGGAATGTTGAGTTTTACCAAATTATCTTCTGCATCCATTGAGATGATCATACTGGTTTTGCCTATCACTCCACTGCCGTGATGAATCACATGTATTGATTTCCATATGTCGAACCTTCCTTCATCCCTGGGATGAATCCCACCTGACCATAGTGAATGAGCTTCTTAATGTGCTGTTGGGTTGGGTTTGCTAGTCTGTTGTTCAGGATTTTTGCATCTAATTTTATCAGGGTTATTGGCCTATAGCTTTTCTGCTGTTATTGTGTCCTTGTCTACTTTTGGTGTCAGGGTAATACTGGCCTTAAAGAATGAGTTTGGAAGAATTCCCTCCTCTTCAATTATTTGGAATAAATAAAGAAGAATTAGTATTAGTTCTTCTTTAAGTGTTTGGTAGAATTAATAGACCTGTTGTTTTAGTCAGCTTTTTCACTAATGGGACTAAAGGACCTGAGAAGAACAATGTTAGAACAGGAAAAGTTTATCTGGGACCTCGCTGTTTCAGAGGTCTCAGTCCCTAGACAGCTGGCTCCATTCCTCCTTGCTGGTTGTGAGGCTGAACATCATGGCAGAAGAATGTGTTGGAGAGAAGTAGCTCACATAATGATCAGAAAGCAGAAAGAGACCTCATTCGCCAGATACAAAATATGTACCCCAAAGCATGACCCCAGGGACCCACTTCCTCTAACCACACCCTGCCCATCTTCAGTTACCACTCAATTAATCCCATTAGGGGATTAACTCACTGGTTGAGTTAAGGGTCTCGTAACCCAATCATTTCTCCTCTAAATGTTCTTGTATTTATCACACATGAGCTTTTGGGGGGACACCTTGCATCAAACCATAACACCAGTGACCCCATCTGATGCTGGGCTTTGCTTTGAAGGATGATATTATTAAGTCCATCTCATTACTTATTATTTTGTCTGTTCAGGTTTTATATTTTTTCATGATTCCATCTTGGCAAGGTATACATATCCAGGAATTTGTCCATTTATTTTATTACATTGCAGTCAAAAAACACACTCATTGTTATTTCAATTTTTTAAAAAATTTATTGAGACTTATTTTATGGCTCCTTATGTGATCACTCCTAGAGAATGTTCCATGTGCTTTTGAGAAGTTACACTCTGAAGCTGTTGGATGTAATGATCTATAGATATCTATTTGGCCTAAGGTATGGTTTATCTCTATTGTTTCTGTGTTATTTTTCTGTCTGGAAGATCCATTGCTAAAGGTGGGTTATTAAAGCCCCTACTACCCTCCCTTTAGATCTATTCATATTAGCTTTATATATTTGGGTGTTCCAATATTGGGTGCACATATGTGTACAATTATGATTTCCTCTTGCTGTATTGGCCCCTTTATTATCATATAACAACCTTCCTAATCTTTTTTTACTGTTTTTGATTTAAAGTCTATTTCATTTGACGTAAGTATGGCTACTGCTGCTTCTTTTGGATTCCATTTGCATTGAATATCTTATTCCTTCCTTCACTTTCAGTCTGTGTGTTGTTAGAGGTGAAGTGAGTTTCTTAGAGGCAGCCTGTGGTTAGGTCTTGTTTTCTACCCATTCGATCACTCTTACATCTTAAATTGGAGAATTTAATGCATTTACATTTAAGGGAATCATTGGCAAGTAAGGTACTATGCCATTTGTTGTATTTACTTTATTTCTCCCTTTCTTTCTTGTGCTTAAGTGATTTTTTCTCTAGTATCATGTTTTAATCCCTTGATTATTACTTTTGCTATATCTACTATAGTTCTTTTTCTTTGTGGTTACCATGAACCTCACATAAAACACTTTGATTATGACAAGCTATTTTTAAATAACAGCAACTTAACATTTATTGTAAAGATAGAAAAAGAAACTGAAATAAAAAAGAGGAAAAACACTAATTAAAAAATATACTTTGAGGGCTGGGGATATAGCTCAGTTGGCAGAGTGCTTGCCTTGCATGCACAAGGCCCAGGGTCCAATCCCAGCGACACCAAGAACAAAAACAAAAACAAAACAAAAAAATACACACACTTTGCACTTCATCCTTCCTCACATTTGGAATTTTTTATGTCCCATTTCACATCTTCCTAAATGGTCTTTCTCTTAATATATTAATGCAGTTATTATTTTTAATTATTTTGGTTTTTAGTCTTTCATACTACAGATACTAATGGTTTCCACACCACCTTTGCCATCTGCGTAATTACTTTTTCCAGTGGATTTTATACGATTTGGTCTTTTCTTCTTACTCATTAGCATATCTTTCAGTTTGAATTACTGCTTTTAGCATTTCTTGGAAGACAAGTCAGGTGGTGATAAATTCTCTCAGCTTTTGGCTGGGCATGTCCTTATATCTCCATTATTTCTAAAGAATAGCTTTGCTAAATATAATATTCTTGGTTAGCAGGTTTGTTCCTTCATCACTATAAAAATTTTATCCCAGTCCCTCTTGACCTGTAAGGTTTCTGCTAAGAAGTCTCCTGTCAGGTGAATTGGAACACCATTTTTTCATGTTATCTATTTATTTATGGTCTTGCTGCTTTGAGTATCTTCTCTGCCTTTAACCTTTGAGAATTTGATTATAATATATCTTGGAGTACATACACTTGGTTGAGTTGACTGACATTTCAATGCACAGATATTTGCATCTGTCTCTGGGTTTGAGAAGTTTCCTGTTATCATCCCTGAATAAACTTTCTACCCCTTCGTCATTCTCAAGTCTCTCTTAAATCCCTGTAACCAAAATATGTACTTTAAATGATGTCCCAAAGTTCCTGTGAGATTTTTTCATTCCTCTTCATTTTTTTTCTTTTTTCTCATCTGTGTATTTTCAAGTAAGCCTATCTTTTTCTGTTTGATCAATTCTGCTATTAATACCTTCTATCATTTTTTTTAAAATTTCACTTAGTATAGTTTTCAGCTCAAGGATTTGTTTCATTTTTTAAGTTACTTCAATCTGTTAAGCTTCTGTGATAAACTACTGAATTGTTGTGTTTTCTTAAAGCTCTTTGAGTTTCATTACAGCAGCCATTTTGAATTACCTGAGTCCATACATATCAGTTGCCATATTGTCAGTTACTAGCGACTTGTTTTTTCTATCAAGTGAGATCATTGTTCCCTGAAACTTCTTGATATGTATTGTGCATGAAACTTTCAACTTTCAACTTTCTTCTGCAAGAATTCTAAACAGAGCTTATTTTCTCTGAGTCTGTGGTCACTTTAGCAATTTTAGCATTAGATGGAACCCTAAATCTAGGTTTGCCACAAGTCTATAGCTGATGTTTTGTCACTGTTTCAGCATAGAGGATGACCAAAGCCCAAATTTGTCCCAAATTTGCAGTTGGTATGTTGCTCAGAATGACCTATGGGACTGCCTTAAAAGGGTTATCCATCCCTACAAGCCTCCACCTGGGATCAGGTGCTGTGGAATGTTGTCTGGCTTGCAACCTCACTGTGGAAGGCCCAGCCCCAAGCTTCTATGCAATGATCTGGTGCTACTTAACCTCTTCTGCAACATGGAAAATTACTGTCTGTGTCATGCTACATGAATGTCTGGGAAGATGGCATAAGCAGTCCCATGGCCACCAAGGTTGCAATCCTGGGTCACCCCCAGAGCCCACAACCTACAAAGACCAGTGGAACATAGGGACAGGACCAAGTCCCATGCTGCTATGGCTTCCTCCTGCTGTGCTATGCTTGTGGCACATACTATTGCTATTAGCCACAGATGATTCTGGCTGGAATAGAAATCCATCTGAGTGAGGTTACAGGTCACCTGGAGCCAGAATGGGTCCAGAGGATCTGTGCATGGGCACTGCCCAGGAAATAGGAGCCCTTGAGATCTGCCCAGTGTGTGGCTTCACTAGCACAGCAGTGAGTCCCAAGACGAAGTCCTGTGCTTACTTCTCTGCCCTGACCCCCAGAAGATGGAACTGTGTTGTGCTGCTGACGGGGGAGGAAATATCTTGGCTACCTGGATAATACAGGTCCAGAGTTTCAGTCAATGTGCCCTGGCCTCAGGCCAGGGGCTCTGGAGTTTTCCCAGCTAATTAATTTACAGTCTAAGGCCTGGACTTAATGCCCTTTCCTTATCCCAAGTAGAAGGTGTCTCTCTCCACACTACCTTGCTTAGAGGTTGGGGAGGGGTGACATTATTAACTCCTTCCTTGTTGCCTACTAACATTGTGTCTTATTACTATGCTTAAAAATAATAAAATTTAAATTAAAAAAAAAAACAGGTGCTGCATTCCCTCACTTGGTTTCCTTAGCTCTTGTGAAGATAATTTCGTTTAGTGTGCAGATCACTGTTCAGATTGATGTTACTGTGGGAGATGAAGGTTGGAGGGTCTGCCATCTTTCTATGAGAGAAATTTAGGTACCTAAATCTTTTTATTGTCTCTCCCATTTCTCACAGATTGAGTCCAAGTAGCTGTTATCCTTTGGAAGGCTCTGCATGGCCTAGCCACACGTATCTCTCCAACTCTTCAGCGTCTTCCAGGGTGTCAGGCCATTCCATCCCTCCTGCCTCCCACTGTCCCCTCATTGGCCACACTAAGTCATGTTTGGATTTTCCACTTTCCCTGAAGATGCCAGCTGTCCCATGCCCTGTGCTTTTGGGTGAGCTGCTGTGTCTTAGATCTTACCTCACACCCAGTCAGGCAAAGGCCTACTCATTTTTCAATGCTTTGTTCTTATGCTCAGACACCATCTTGACCTTAAAGCACATGCAAAATCTGCTACTTGGTACATTTCTATCCCCCACTGGACTTCGACTTCCCTTAGGGTCATGTCTCACTCATGGCAGTGTCCTCAATATCTAACACAGTTCCGGAGACATGGAAGGTGCACTTTCTGGAAGTATCCATAAACCTGCAGCTTTGAATCTTCCCCCAGTCCTCTCAGTGAATGTCCATTGAGCTCATTTTGCTGTGTGTCCAGCTTTGACCAGGTACTGTGAGGAAAAGAGAAGGAAGTTAAGAAAGCCACTGCCCACCTGTAATCCCAGGCGGGGATTAGGCTGAGACAGGAGAATCGTGAGTTCAAAGCCAGCCTCAGCAGCGGCGAGGCACTAAGCAACCCAGTGAGACTTTGTATCTACATAAAGCACAAAGCAGGGCTGGGGATGTGGCTCAGTGGTCGAGTGCCCCTGAGTTCAATCCCTGGTACCAAAAAAAGAAAAAGAAAAAAAAGAAAGTCACTGCCATTGACAGTCTTGGAAGGGGGCTGAAGCAAATATGGACAAGCATACACACGAGAAAGATCTATGGCCCCCTAAGCAGGGCAAGTCCCATGACTGTGAGAGTTCAGGGCTTTCAGAATTCAGAGGAAAAACAGTGGTGGAATTGGAACATGGGGACCTTGATGTGTAGAGGAGAAGGTGGAGAGGGAAAGCACTGAGCTAGAGGAGCAACAGCACCATGGTTCAAAAGACGAAGAAGGGAAGCTGAGGTAGGTCTGGAAAACAGGTGGAGGCAGATGGCTGAGGGACTCCAATGACAAGGAAGACCAGGAAACTAGAATTTATTGAGGATATGTGTGCCAGACTCCTCAAAACTTCCCCACAAGGGGATGATGGCTCAGAGACATTAAGTGACTTATGCACGATCGCAAGGAACAGAGGGCTGAGGCTTCAAAACCAGAGTGACTCTAAAACTCAGCTCTGCTCATTGCACTACAGGGACAGTGGGCAGCGTGTAGCAGGAAGGACGGTCACAGATAGAGGGTCTTACAAACATTATTACAATGCTGTTTGGGGTGTGTGCTCTGCTCCTGAGCCAAAGAACTCCTGGCCTATTTCTTAGCTTCTTGGACATGCAGATGGTCCCTGCCACCTGCCTAAAAGATGTGTTCACCTTCTGCTGCTTCTATGGAGACAGGTCAGAGACTGAGGCCTACAGGCTGGCCCCCGACAGGTGATCCTGGTTCACCACTCCAAGGCCATGCCCCAGTCACAGGTCAGCGTGAGCCCTGATCTGTATTCACTCACAGGAAGTCCTCAGAGGACTCCCGCCATGCTTCCTGGAAATCAATGTGTGTTTGACCAGCTGTTTCCCTTTCATCTCTTCATTGTATAATTCTGCCCCAAGAACATAAAAACATTGCCTTAGCAAGATTTGTTCTTCTTAAATCTGGCTGGATCCTTGCTAGGGTGCATTAATCTTTAACTGTTTATGGATTTTTCTGCTTAGAATATATGCTCTATGCTTTCATGTCACATGGGGATTCAAGTTCTTCTTCCGTGTTGATGACGACTTGGGAGACTTATTTTCTCTCTGGGATTCCCTTCTGCAGACTTATTTATCAGATTCGGCAAGCCAGGACCCCCATGGACCTTTGCCTCATTCCTGAGACAATAGGTGGTTAAGACCTTGGGCTTTGGGATCAGATACAGCCAGGTAGGCTCAGTCCCCAACCCTAACGCTCCACCCACGTGACAGGGAACAGGTCATTAAACCTCTCCAAACTTCATTCTCTACTGCAAACGAAAACGCAATAGAGTCTTATCTTACCCACAGTTCTCTAATCAGCCAAAACCCATATGTGGTCACACAGCAATTACTTTGCAAAGTCCTTAACTCTGTGCAAGGACTTCAGTCTCCTCTCATCCCTCCCCATCGCCCCTCTCCTTCCAAGGAAAGTTACCTGCTCTTTGCATGTCCACCAAGTCAGCCTTACAGGGCCACCCCACACCCTTGATCAGCTTAATAAGAAGGTGTAGGGCAAAAAATACTTAATAGTGATCTTCCTGAAAAGGCAGGAGGCAGGGAAAGCTATGAATATAGATAATTCATATCTTTTTCAAATTTATGGCTGGCCAAAAATACTATTTAAAGTTTCATCAAAGTAAAAACCCAAAATGTGTAAATATTCTGGTGTCTCAAACCCTCCAAGGCCAAGTACACCAAGTACTTAAGACTGCTTAAAATAAGTGGTCAAAAAACAAAATGCTGCCGGAAATGGTGGCAGCTGGGGAGGCTGAGGCAGGAGGATCATGAGTTCAAAGCCAGCCTCAGCAATGGTGAGGCACTAAGCAACTCAGTGAGACCCTGTCTCTAAATAAAATACGAAATAAGGCTGGAGGTGTGGCTCAGTGACCTGGTGTCCCTGAGTTCAATCCTCAGTCTCCCCACAAAAAAAAAAAAATGCTGGAAAACACCACACAACCTCTGCACCGATCGGTCTGTTGGAAAACAAAACCAGCAGCCAAGTGGATGAACAGTCTGCCTACACCTACCTTTTATCTAAAACTAGCTTGGCAATGGCTGCCCCCGGTTGACCAGCCTCTCAGATCACCTGCCCCATCTCCCACTTCAGTTCTTTTTACAGGCCTGTCTCAGGGGAGAGAGGCTGGCTGGCCACCAGAATGCAGATAAATTATATTGACGCTTTTCTCACCTTTCAGTGACTCTAGAATAACCTAATTTTCCTTGACACCTCGCTTAAATATTCCTTTAGTAATTGCTTCTGACCAAAAAACCATTCCCACATCAATGCCATGACACGGTGAGGCTGGGAATCATGACATTCTGCAATCTTTCATCTACCTTATCTCTCACTGGATGAAATGGCCATTTACAGACTGAAGTAAGACTGAAACTCAGAGGCTGACTGTTCCTGATTTCCCGCCAGCTGTGCTACTGTATGAGATGCTCTCAGCTGCACCAGTACTCTGGTGACCGTCCTGTTAGGCATCCATAACTGTTCAAAATCCTCCTGGTCCCACTCCATAAGTCTTCATCCCAGGAGAGGCCATCAGGACATGAGCCATGTCTTGGCACAGCATTGGAACTCAGGTGGATGGCTGCCACCAGGAGATGGGCCACCTCCCACCCATCGCACCCACCCTACATCGACACTTGCCCCACAGAAATTGTCAGATTCTACAGGATCCTTGCTTCATTCTCTACAAAAGATTTCCTTTGAAAATAGGTAGATGTTTATGGGGCCACCAGATTGCAGGGTCGAGACTCAGGTATCTGTAGAGGGATGTAGAAGGATGTTAGACTGAAGAGGCAGGCTGGGAAGGAGAAGGTGGTCTGTTCTTCACAAAGCTGCCGTGACCAACAGCAGTAGACTCATCGAGTGGCCTGGCTGTGCCCACTGAACCATGCTGTCCTGACTGTGGGCAGGATCCTTGCCAACTCCCTCCTGCTCTGTCACCTTTTCCAAGGTGCCTTAGCCATCTGTGGCATCCCAGGGTTATCTACCACACCAGCCTATTGCTGAAATTGCAGGAAGGCATGGGAAAAATGACCCTTCTCCCCAAAACTGGGCATGATTCATGGGGCATCTACCAACATGGTAGACAGATACAACTGCCTACACCGCCACTTCCCCACATGCCAGATCCTGGGAGACCTTGGCCTCCTTGGGACCCTGAGCCTGCTACAACACTTCTGGTGGCAAGTTACATTCAGCAGACATTCACATGACATGACATCCAGGAATGAAGACTGTGGCTGGAATTTACTAAATAAGCTCAGAAGTTACGCTTGTGCTCTGCAGTTCTACCCGCTTATGATGGTCATTTATAGGCACAGAGGGGAGCCACAAATGACTAAATGAGAAAGTGAATACTCATTCTTGACATACATACTCATTTTTGACTTTCGACTTACTTATTCTCAAATGCAAATGCCAAACACTCCAAGAAAACCTTTTTCACCTAGCAAAAATCCAAGAGTTTGACCACATAATCTGACGGCATGGCTGTTAAAAAACAGGTACTTTCACATATTGTTGGTTGTAGGTGAAGTGATCAAATTCTGTGGTGAGAAATGCAGCAATAAATATACAGCAAAAGTGCATTCGTTTTTATACTTTGACACAGAAATCCCACTTAAAGGAATCTATCCCAAAGACACACTGGCAAAAGTATAAAGACTCACCCTTCTATCTCATCACTCTTTGTTACAAGAACAACCTGTGTGTCCATCAGTAGGATGCTGGTTCAATTACCTGTGGTCCATGCACCCAGGGGTGCACAATTTTTGCAGCTGTAAAAAGGAAGGGGCAAGCTCTCTGTGTATTGCTGAAGAACACTCTCCAGGATGTTTTATTAAATCCTAAAAAGATATGGTATGTTATCATTTATCTAAGAAAGGAGAGAGGTGTGGATAGATAATGATAATTGCATTTTGAAATGGAAAGATAAACCATAACACAAAAGAGATATGTCAACCATTGGTGATGTTTGAAACTTATTTGGGATATTTCAACCAATTCAAACAAACTGGGGGAAAATGAGATAATTAAACTCCTTCCAGATGTTTGATTAATATATTTTTGTTGTGATAATGATATTGTGGTTATGTTACCAAAAAATGAGTCCTTCCCAGAAGCAGTTAGCCAAAGAGAATGTATTATCCACTTGCTATTGTGCAATTACCTGTTCTCAACAAGGTAATCTCAGAGGCACTCAAAAAAAGTGCTCCAAAAGAACTACCTTAGAATACCCACCAAGAGAGCCAGAAGCAGATCACTAAGAGGAGGTCAAGTGTGAATTCCCAGTCCAGTATCACCACCTATGATGCAGCAGGAATAAAAAACCCAACAAAAGCCCAGTTTTCTAGATAATGCAAGAAAAGTACAACATAGAAAAATGGGTTTCTTTAGGCTTTCAGCCCAAACAGTAGTAAATTCAGGGAGACAAAATTGGGGGTCAAAATTAGCCTATTATATTGACCTATATACTTTTGTTAATGGAAAAAGATTTTTATTGTTTGTTTGTTGTTGGTTAGTTGATTGGTACCAGGAATTGAACCCAAGGGTACTTAAACACTGAGCTACATCCCCAGCACTTTTTTATTTTATATTTAGAGACAAGGTCTTGCTAAGTTGCTTAGGGCCTCACTAAGTTGCTGAGGATGACTTTGAACTTGCAATCCTCCTGCCTCAGCCTCCCGAGCCTCTGGGATTATAGTCATGCACTACTGCACAGGCTTTTTCTTGTTTTTTAATGTGGTAGGCAAAATAATGGTCCTCTCAAAGATGTTCAAGTGTTAATCTTGAGACCTACAAATATATTACTGCTAGTGTCCCACTAAGGCCCATGGGTTAAAGGCTTGGTCTCCAGGATGGTGGTAAAGGGAAGTGGGGAAACCTTTAGGAGATAGGGCCTGTGGGAGGCCCTTAGGTCACTGGGGTGTGCCCTTGAATTCCTTTCAAGACCCCAGACCTTTCCTTGTCCCCTGTGCTGATTCCTGGGAGAGCAGTTAGCTCTGCCACGGGCTCCCTGCCATTCCCATCCGGCACTCCCACCAGAGCTAAGAGCATGGATCTGCTTCCTAATCTGCTTTCTCTTGGACTGACACTTCCAACACTATGAGCCAAAATAACCCTTTACTCTTTATAAGTTAATTATCTGAAGCATTTTATTATAGTGACAGAAAGCTAACACAGTTACCTTTCATAGCAAAAGAGACTTTGCGGATGTGATTAAATTAGAGATCTGTAGATGGGAGGATTATCCTGGATTATCTGTGTGGCACAATGTAATCACACAATGTAATTATAAAACCAACAAGAGAGTCGAGGAAGGAGGTGTGAAGAAGGGAAGCAATGGTCAGACTGATGTGGCCGTGAGCCAGGAACTATGAATGACATCTAGAAACAGGAAATGCAGAAATGAGTTCTCTCCTCAAAAGGGAATGTAAGCCTGTTAACACCTTCATTTTAGCCCATGGCTAAACTGACTCAGACTTCTGACCTCCAGAACTGTAAGATAATAATTCACCCTTTTTTAAAACTTAAAAACAGAAATCCTTAGCTTTTAGAAATACTTCTTGGAATGGCATGTTATCTGGTATTTTCTTCAAGCTAGTTTTTGAAAATTAGGATGTGGTTGATGGGGATATCAGTGAAATAAGCTTGGCCACGGGTTGATGGTCATTGAAGCCGGAAATAAGTCTGTGGTAGTTCAATATACTATTTTCTTTGTGTTTATATAGGTTTAATTTTTTCCATAATAATGTAACTAAGAAAGTGAGAAAGACGGGGGGAAAAGAGCGGGAAGGGAAAGAAGAAAGGAAAAAAGGAAGGAAGGAAGGAAGAGAGGGAGAGAGAATGAGGGAGAGAAAGAAACCCTTCCCTAGCAGTGTAAGTCATGGTCTACAGAAACCATTGTGTGGTTGGCTAAGGTATCAGATGGAAGGCAGCTGTCGCCCTGCAGAACCATTTTCTACACAGAAATACATCCCAAGTCACCCCCCAGAGCAGGTTTAAGATTCTGAGATCTGTAGACCTGGTGTGTCATTTGCATGTTTGAATATTCCTGAACCCATCAGAGAAGCCTGGGTAGAACCCCGAGTCCCTCCCCTCGGCCCCAGGGGAGGGGCCTCTTGGCCAGCCCTCTGGCTCCCCAACACAGTGGACACAGGAAAGCAGCTTTGTTGAACCACACACACCTTTTTAGACACCAACCTTACAGGTGGCATGGTGATGGCTGAGAGATGGGAGCGGGGTCATTCCCTGGAATGAGACTCCAGAGACATGTTTGAACACAGGAAGAGATTTCACCACCTCTCAAATACGCTAAGCCATTGAGAAGTGAGGCTGGGAAGTGGGACCAGAGCCAGAGCCCTCAGATGAGGACAGTCTTCTTCCTCAGCATGTCGCAGAAGTACCAGGCTGCCAGTCCCCTCCTGCACGAAGTGAGGGTCCCAGTGTGGGAGGTCTGGCAGAAAGGGTGGGATGAGACTGGGACCCCTCAACCCCGCATCCTGAGAGGAGTCCCAAGGATCTCTTCTCCTACTTCAGGCTCTTGGGAAGTCATGCAGCCCTCCAAACTGGCACCCTGGGGCCACTACTTGGCCTGTCAACCATATGGGCAGAGGACCAACCCACAAGGAAGGAAGTGAGCAATTATTTTGTGAATCTGTCCCCTGTGCTCAGAGGAGTCCTGTAGAGTTGACTCATCAGTAAAGAATGAAAAAGCACATTTCCTCCCTGTCCTCAGAGGGAGGACCAGGAGCTCCCCTGAGCTCCCTCCAGCCACAAACCCACCCTGAGGCCCCTTAGATCTCTCTCCTCCTCCCTCTTCCCTTCTCACCCTAACCCAGGATTGCCCTTGGGTCAGTCTGTCCCACTGTCCACATAAAGCCGCTGTTCTGTGGCCTTGGTAGCTCTTGGGGCCTCCAAGAATTGCCCCTGGATCTCCACCACCCTTCTTTAAGGCTAGTGAATGAAGTAAGCTCACTTAGAGGCGTCCTAGGGCATTTACCTTCCCCTCCAGTCATTAAGAAGTCTGCCCTTCCTCTTGTCCACCTGTCTCCTCCTTCCCCTAGACTGTATCCTCCCCTCCCTCCTCCTCACCTCTCTGATCCTGGCTGCCCTAAAGATCCAGCTAGAGCCTCACAGACTGGAGCCCTCCTAGATCGCCAGTCCATGCAGACTCCTTCTCTCATCTTTCTACACTCTCCTCAGCTGCTCTTCCTCCAACTTACACATCCCAAGTGATGTCAGCTCCAACAGAAAGAAGCTCCAAAAAAAAAAAAAAATGCTCTGATTAATGAATGAAATTGAGCATGATGGAGTTGGCAGAGAAAAGAGGATCATGATGGTAGCAGATGCCTCTGCAGAGCTCCTTCCACTTCAACCCCCTGGACTGATCTTAAGGCCCCAGCAGCGGGCACGCACCTGCCGCACCCTGGCTTTTCACTTCCAAGGCTCCTCTGGCTCAAATGGCAGTGGAGCTGAAGCAGCCCTCTGGGACACACCTCTCCTTTGTAGTTCATCAGCCTGAGAGGCAGGCACTCAGTGTCTCCATCGTACAGATGTGGAGACTGAGGCACAAAGAGGCAACGTCATCTATTCGAGACTGCTCCACAGGACAGTGACAGGCAGCATCAAACCAGGCCATCTGGCTCTAAAGCCTACTAGGGCAACCCACCCCCAGCTGCAAGAAACTCACAGCCAGTAGGGGCTGTGCCGGGTTGGAGACCCAGAAAAGCACCAGTATACTGACCTTTAGAGGACTGGACAAAGAGACAAGATGGACCAAGGAAAACCAACTGAATTAAGGAAAACCAACTGAATAAAGTGCTGTGCTGCCCAGCTCAGAAGAGAGTGTCAGGTGAGCAGATGTCCAAAGTGGTCAGAAGAAGGAGGAGTGGCCAGATGGTGGTTCTTTGGGATGGACAAGGGAGGCCTGGGGAGGTGTGAAGAGCAGCAGGCCTCTGCTCAAGCACGAGGAGCCTCTCCAGTCATGGCAGAGGCCCAGAACTGACTAGGCGCCTATTATGTGTCACTCACTATGCTGGGTTTTGGCATAAACCATCTCAGGAGATGCAACACAAAGGGAGAAGGTTGGGGAGGGTGAGAAACTCATTTGGCTGGGCTGGATGGTGCCAGAGAACAGGGGAAAGGACTTTAGATTAGTTGTAGGTAGCCAAGGAAGGGCCTGTTCACCATTTAAGCCTTTGGAGGATCCTCCATTCCAGTGAGTCAAGATGATAAGGAAGCTGAGGGCTGTGGGTGGCCTTGTTTCAATGCCCTAGAGAATTTGGGCCCAGCCCCACCCATTTCCCTGACTGAACCACAGAAGCATTTTCTCACACCTTTAGGTTGGGCAGGGCTGGGATAGGCTGCAAGGGCCGCCCAGCCAAGATGAGCTCCGGGCTGGCCAGGGAGGGACACTGAGCCAATGTCTGTGTGAACATCTGATAGCCTGAGAACCCCAAGAGGTAGACTGCAAAGGAAAGGTGGGCAACAGGGGCCCAGTGGAGGGACGACCACACTATTTGGCTAGGGCAATTTTTCTCTCCTATCCCCAAATTTGGCAATCTGAAGGCATCTTTGTGGGGTGCCTAGTCACTGGGATCTTGTGACTAGAGGCCAGGGATGTTGCTAAACACTCCCACAAGACATAGTGATATGGGACAGACAGATGTGAGTGGTCGGAACACAAGCTTAGGGAATAATTCTATAAAATGGACCCACTGTGCTGACCCCACATGCTTTCTTTTCCAAGAAGCCATTTACCTGCAGCTCTGCCTGGCTTAAGTGAACAGGATATGTCACATTCCTCAGCAAACTACCTGTTATCTTCCGGAGAAATACAGACTCGAAATAATGTCCATAAGAGGAACCCAAGTTCCCCTGAAGGGGAGACTTTTGTGACCCTGTTTACAGACCAGATCCTGAAACTCCAGGAGATAAGGATAATTCTTACTAACCAAAAAATCTGTAAGACTGTACAGTTAAGAATCCAATTAGAACCAGTCAGCATGGGCCAAAGTGACCTAGAGTTATCATGGCAGTGCAGACTTGAAACGCTGATGTCATGCGGCTGTCTGTCCTGGACTTGAGCAGGACTCTGAAAACTTCTCTGGGATTCCCAATACAGATGAAGCGCAGGACAGGGACACCATCCCTCTCCTCTCTGAGTGAGAGGACCCACTCTCTCCTTTGAGAGTGTCCCTTTTTCCTTTTCCTATCCCTCCAATAAACTCATGCCTGTTACTCTGAGGGACGTGTCTGAAATCTGACTTTATCACAAGTATTGGGGGCTAAAGAGGGGTCTACATGCTGCCTCAGTTTTCCAGAAAGCCCCAGCCCTGTAACATTGCCACACAGGTGGCAAATAGGACAGTTCCCACTACCCAAAACAGAGCTATCTGTCCCAAAATGTCAACAGTGCTGAGGTTAAGAAACTCTGGTGTACAGCAAGGGAGGCCAGAGGGACTGAAATCCACACCACTGCCCAGGAGGAAGCTACCACTACCCTGAGGATGGGGTGCCTCTCCTGATTCTGCCTCCTGCAGCCAGACTAACATGAGCCTGGGGTAGGGAGGACGTGCTAATGCTGCTAGAGAGGAAGAAAACGTACCTGCTGTCACCCAGGCTGTCATTTGTGCTAAAAAGCAATTTAACAGAGATATTCAGTCTTTAATGGAGGGTCAAAAAGTCAACCTCTGTGATTATGTCATCTCCTTGGTGGCAGAGAGCCGTTTTAAAAGCATTCTGCATACCCCCACAGGTGGCAAGTAACATGTGATCCAAGATCCTCATTGTAACACTGTTTCTAAGAGTGAAGGATCAGAAGGGACGCTAATGCCCCATTGACAGGGGCCAGGCTGGGTAAACAACAGACTATGCCGCACCACAATGGGGGTATTTTACGCATAGCGGTGGCAAGAACCCCGGAATATATTAAGTGAAAAAAGCAAAGTGCAGAACTCCAGGGAGTACTTTGCTGCTATTAAGTGAAAGAGGACAAAATTAACAGTATATTGGTAATTGCTTACATTTGCATAAAGTAGTGGGTCTCTAACTTGATTATGCATCAGAATCAGCCCCGAGGACTTTTTTTTTTCCATATGCACTTCAAATAATATAAAATTTGATTTTTATTTTCCGGGAAGCATGGGGGGGGGGGGTGTCCCCCTCTCTTCTCCCCGGAGTTGAACCGCCTGAGCCAGTGGCGCAGGGCGGAGTGGAGCCTTAGACAAAGGCCTGTTAAGTGGCCTGTTTCCCTAATCCCTCCAGCAAACCTGAGGACTCTGATTCCCAGCCCTCAAGTGGCCGCTGAGGGTGAGAAGTTCATGGCGTTCGAAGAAATCCCTTAGGAACCGAATAGTTGGGACCAATAAAGGGACCTCTCACGTCCCATCACCTCTTCTTCCTTTATAGAGGAAGTAAATAAAAGGTCTGAGACCAAGGTGGCCCGCGGCGAGGGACAAACTTGGCACTCCAATGTCCCCCGCCCCGCCCTCGCCAAGGGGGAGGAGCGACAGCTACAATGGATCCTCCTGCGGGCTTTGTGCGCGCTAGGAATCCAGCTGTCGCCGCCCCGCGGAGCCCCCTGTCCCCGGAGGGCGCGCGTTTCCGGGCCGCCCACCACCCAGATCCCTTCTGCAGCCGCTGTCCCTGCACAGCCTAGAGCCGCTGCCGCCCGCTCTGTGGCCGAGGCCCCCGCCACTCCCCGAAATGCCAGTCGACTTCAACGGGTACTGGAAGATGCTGGCCAACGAGAATTTCGAGGAGTACCTGCGCGCGCTCGGTAAGCGCTGTCCCGGCGCCGCGCCTCGCAGCCCAGCGGTCCCCAGAATCCCCCGAGCTGCCGCCCGCCTGCCTCCGCCTGGGCAGCCGCCGCCTGGGGCACCCCGGCTCCAGGAAGGGCGACCGCGGCCAGCGCTGCGAGGGCGGCGGGCAGGATGGGAGTCGGAGGCTCTGGGGTTGTAAGGGTTAATTGGTGGCAAGCGTCTGCTTGTTGGCTCTAGATGCGGATAATTTAATTAGTAGAGCTGGCCTTGGTTTGTTAGTTTTTGTTTTTAAAGGTTAGCGTGAGGGCAGAAAACTTTGTTGCCAAGAGGAAAAGAGAAAGAGCGCAAAGCCAGCGGGGAATCCCAACTGCATTCCTGGAACTGCTCCTGGGTCCTGCTCCCTTGGGAACGGTTCTCTTTTGAGTTTTCCTGCCAACTCTCTACCCCTGTTTCCGCACCCCTTGCAGATGTCAATGTGGCCTTGCGCAAAATCGCCAACTTGCTGAAGCCAGACAAAGAGATCGTGCAGGAAGGTGACCATATGATCATCCGCACGCTGAGCACTTTTAGGAACTACATCATGGACTTCGAGGTTGGGAAGGAGTTTGAGGAGGATCTGACCGGCATAGATGACCGCAAGTGCATGGTGAGGACTCGTGAGCCCACCCCACCATCCCACCCCTCCCTACCCCCATGCCTCCTGCTCAGGACATCTGACCAAGGGCCCTGCTAGTCTAGTTGGTCTGAGAGGGGAGCAAAGGCCCTTGTGTTGTGAAAGACTGAGGATCTTCCCACTCTCAGCCCGCAGGGTAGGCAGCACCCATTTGGCAAGCACCCACCACATCCAAACCAGACGGTGTAGTGGTGAGGGCTGTGCTTGTTGAGTCTGCCTTGCCCAGGCACTTTGCCAGGTACTTTAGACATGATTTCACCAAGACTCCCCACCACCTTTCAGACAGACAGGAGTTCCCCCTTTCACAGATGAAGGAACAGTCTCAGAGAGATGACAGATCCAGGGTAGCCTGGAATTCCAAGTCTGCCCTGTGCCCCTCCAGCTGACTAGGGGCTGCTGAAGGAAGAAAGCAATGCAGCACCACTCTGAAACACAAACTTCCAATATGTCCCAGTGTGCTGTCCCCTAGGGAGCAGGCACCTTGATCTCCACTGGAAGCCCCCTGACTTGGAATGGCTGGGTCCTACCAGCTGGGACTTGGTCCCCAGTCATGCCCCACCCCACCCTATCACATGCTGCCTACTGAGCTTCCTTTGAACCTTTGGGCAGGTCAGCACCCCTGCAGCCCAGGCCAGAGGAAGCAGGGTAGGGGAGGGGGAAGGCCCAGTGGGGGAGGGGAAAGGCCTGATGCCTCTCCTTCGCAAGGATGGGAAGCTGGTGACCTGGAGACCTCAATGAGCGCTGTCACAGAAGTTCCGGAAGGTCATCCCCAGGCCTCTAACAACATTCTCCGGTTTCTGGGATTTCTGGGAGGTCAGAGTATTCCGGTCCTAGCTGTCTTGGGTACCTGGTCCTAGCTGTCTTGGGTACCCGACTGGCTTGCGCTCATCCTCACCCCTCCCACCATTGGCTGAGGGTCTTCCTGCTGGGTCTGCTCTGTGCCCTGCACATGGCCTGCCATTTTACACCACAGCCCAGCGAGGGAGGGTTAGTAATCCATATTCATGGCGTGACTGTGACAGGCTCAGAGAGGAGAGGAGAGAATACAAGAGCTGGGGACTTGAACCCTGCGGATGTGAGGCCCACATGCCCACGCTCTGCCAGGCCCCTCTGCTGATGGGCTTTGCAGGAACAGGATGGCTGAGTTGGTAGGACCGCGGTTGATGGGGTACCCAGGTCTGGGACTAAGGAGGCCCAGCCTGGACAAGTCACCCTCGCCTTGCTTATTCCTCAGCAGGCACTCGGGACTGGTGTCTGCGTCTGCTGTTTGAGATGATGGGAAGAGGGAGTGGTGAGCAAGCAATGTCCTTAGAAGGGCCACTGCAGCGAGAAAACACTGTCTGTAGAAATGTCATGTTATGACTCAAGTCTCAAGGCCTCTTGATCTGCCAGAGAGGCGCACAATGAGGAAAGAGAGCTCAGAGAGGGTCTCAATTGCTAGTCACTGCCCAGATGTGCTTTCTGTCTACTGCAGGGACCTCTGCTCCAGGAGGACAGTGCTTGTCCCCAGCTCACTCTTGGGGTACTATCAGGACACATCTACCATCCTTTTTCTGGGGTCACTACAATGTTGCATATGCCTTCTGTACTTGGCTGGTTATCTTCACTCTTCACTCGCCCCCTCTTCCATGAACCCACAAAGCATTTATGGATCCCCTAGTGAACACTGCTCACCCTGTGCTGTGCGCCAGGCACCGTTCAGGTTTTGCATTCATTCACTTTCTCTTCCCAGGACCCTTTGCAACCCCACTTTATAGAAAGGATTTCTATAAATCCTTTTTTTGATCTTGGGGAGGGTCCTAAGTGGCAGAGAGAGGATCTGAGTTAGCCACTGCTTCCCTCTCCTGCTGATCACCACACCGGGAACAGGACAGCAGAGCTTGCGCCAATCCCTGATGCCCGGGAGTGTACCCACCCACAGTCCCTACACGTGTGCTCAGCAGAGACAAAGAGACGCGTGTGGTGAGTGTGGGCAGCCAGAGGAGAGGGTCCCAGATATCTGCAGGAGGTCACTCCTGCTCTGATAGAGGAGAGAGAGTTGGGAAACATAGGAAGGGGCAGTAGCCAGCTTTCTCAATCCAGCATGGTAGGTGGGTCTGGCAGCTGGGCAAACTCCCAAGCAGACAGCCTTCTCTCTCCTCGTCATTGACTCCTAGGAGGTGGGATGGCCCTGGCCCTCTGCTCTGCTTGGCCTCTGCTTGGACCCCGGCAGTGCAGAGAAGCCCCTCTCTGAGTGGCCTGCTGGATGGTGTGCACCTTGGCACCACCGTGAAGAGCATGCTGGAGGTGGTGGGGATAAAGAAATTAGGGCAGCTGCTGGGCCTTGAACTTGTGTAGATGGGCAGCTGGGTGCCTAGATGCCAGTTTGGTTGTGGATTCTGACAGCCCCCAGATGTCCTGGGTGAGGTGATTGTCAAAATTACGCTCAGAACCCAGCACAGAGCAGCAGCCAGGAGTATATATTCATAGCACCTTCCTAGACTCTCGTTCTTTTTTTCATTCCTTTCCTGGCGTACAGCAAGCACTTCACGGTGCTTCCTGTCTTCCAGCCCCCGTGTCGGTGAGATGAGTCCTGTCCTCATGGACCCCTGGAGGCAGGTAGGTAGGAGGCAGACTGAGGCAGCCACTCATATCATGGTGTGACCAGGGACAGAGAAGAACTGCTCCTTAGTCTGGGAGGTCAGGGACAGTTTGTAAAGGAAGTCAATCTGAGCCAGGGCTTGAAGGATGGACAGGAAGTAGCTAGGCAAATGGGCTGAGGGGAAGACCCAGGCCAAGAGAACAGTGCCTGGTAAATGTTATCTCAGATATGTCCTGTACTGGGCCCTGCACCAGCTCAGAGCCTGGGACATAGAGGCCGCAAGGCCTCCTGGATGTCCATCCAGGCCAAGTGGAGAAGACAGGAATCACTGGGCCATTACAGCCCAGTGCATGATGGGACCACAGGGCTGGGGGTGGGGGAGCAGTGGTCAGAGAAGGTTCCAAGAAGGTGACAGCTGAGAAGGACCGTGACCGACAAGGAAGAAATAGAGCAGATTGGAGGACGGGAGAGGGGCATTCCACAGCAAACCCCCACACACTCAAGCCCAGAGAGCCTGGCTGCAAGGGGGTTTCGGAGTGGAGACAAGTGGCTCCATGAAGGCTTGAGACGCTGGAGCGTGAAGGGAGGGCAGACCCATGAGGACCACAGGGGCAACTAGCTGTGACCCTGACAGGCAGGAGAAAGGTCCTCATAGAGCGAGACCAGGCCAGGCTGACCTTCCTCCTCGGAGCACCAGAGGCCCTCTGGCTGGATCGGGGCTTTTCCATGGGAACCTTATCTGTATTCCAGAGTAGCAGCCAGAGGTGGAGTCCAGCTTGCTCATGGGTTGTGTTGGGCCCGCACAATGTTTGAAAAACCTTAAAGTCAGTTGCTAAAGATAGCCAGAGATGATAAGATTTCATAGAAAAATCCATATTTCTAGCTGTTCTTATGAAAAAAAAAGAAAAGAAAAGAAAAGAAAACGGCAGGCGCCTGTCTATCCCCGCCTGGTGTGGATCCCCAGGACGCTGTCACAGTTGCTCCTTTTTGATAGACATTCTCCAGCTTACCCACCTTGTTACCTGAAATCAAGGATCAAGGGGCCATTTATCTGAGCCAGGTGTGGTGGCGCACGCCTGTAATCCCAGCACTTTGGGAGGCCGAGAGACAGGAGAATCGCAAGTTCAAAGCCAGCCTCAGCAACCACGAGGGGCTAAGCAACTCAGTGAGACCCTGTCTCTAAATAAAACACAAAATAGGCCTGGGGATGTGGCTCAGTGGTCGAGTGACCCTGAGTTCAGTCCTGCATACCAAAAAAAAAAAAAAAAAAAGGCAGGGGGCACTTGTCATTGCATACTCAATGTGTTCCCTTAGAGCTGGGCCAAAGTGGAAACTGCAGCAGTAGCAGCACAGAGAGCCTCTTAGTAATGTAAATGCCAGCCCTTCCCCTGGTGGCCTGGGTTAGAAACCCCAGGGAGTCAGGTTCTGAGGCCTCTGATGCTTGAAGTGAGGAAGCATCTTTCTGTACCTGAGCCTCTGTGAACAGTGGAAAAACTATGACATTAGGTGTAGAGGACCCTGGGCCACTGGTCTGACCCTATGGACATTGCAGTCTGCCCAGAAACTCCTGAAACGTGGTCTCTCCCTAGTGGAGGGGGCAGGGTTTCATATCTGTGCAGCCCTGAGGGCTCAGCTGCCTCTCCAGTCTGGTTATGCAGATCCTGCAGGTCCCAGGAATAGCAGGGCCATGGTTTCTGTGGACATGTACAAACGCTAGGCTGGGCCCAGCAGGCATAGGCTCTTCAGTGTCTCTGGTGTCCTTCTTCTCCTTAAAATGCCCACAGACCCAGGAGGACACCAGTAGCGTTTGTCACATACACAGCCCAGGGACTTGGCAAAGTGGGGGGCGCTGAGATAGGAAGGTGGCCTTCAGCCTTGAAGGGTGCTTCCCCTCCCCGTGGTGAGGCATTCCCTCCGAAGCCATTCTGCTCTGTTGCTAACCCCCTCCAGAGTTAAGTGGCTTTTGTGGAAGAAGACTGAGTCTCAGCCAGGAACCACAGCCGTGGGCCTGGCTCCGCACAGTGGTGGCAGAAGGGCCATTTGTCATCTGGCCGTGGACAGCAAGTCAGCGTTTCCCTGGAGGAGCCGCTTTGTTCACTGGGGCCTGGCACCTCCCTCTGGCGGGGGCCTCGCCTGCCTTCCCATCCAGCTTTGAACTCAGGATGACCCCTCCCCAGGGTCTGCCCTTCACTTCCAGCCCTGGCTGGCTGGGGCTTTCTTTGTTTTTATTATAAAAGGCGAAAAAATTCAAATAGCGCCAGAGAGTACAGACAGAAAAGGAAAGGGCCCTTCCCCGACTTGGCCAGCTCCCACTCCCCGGGAGTCTTCAGGGTTACAGTTTTTAGTGGGTCTACCTGGAGACCCTCCTCAGATGCATAACCTATCTATTGATTGGTCAACTCGTCAATATTGGTCAATGTCTTGTCTGAAGCCAGAAGGATTGAAGGAAGGAAGGAAGGATCCACTTTTCTGCACATATTCTTTTTTTTCCCAAAATATTTCTTAGGCATCTTTTCACATTAGCATTAGGATTTTCAAAATCCCTTTTACCCTCTGTTTCCTTCCCTCCCTCCCTGACTACCTTACATCTCTCTCTTCAGCTGCCTGCCATCTAATTATACATGGTAATACGTGAAATCCACCAAGCTGCTGTTACCGCTTTGGTTTAAACTCTTGCCAGCGTCTGATCCTGCTCTTGACCCATTAAAGGGATCTTCTGGTTCTTATGTTAACAAACACAATGCCAATGGCAAAATTAACTCCCTAGGCTACCCCAGCCAAGAATTCCTTTGGATTTTGAAGCCTCTGAGAGCCGACCCTGCCCTGATCAGGCCTGGGCGAGGAGCTGGGGCCCTTCTAGAATGGAAACACAGGACCTCTTTCATGTCTTAGCTGAAGTTCTCCGACCTTTGAAACGGGTGTCAGGAGCATGCTTCTGAGGATTAAAAAAAAAAAAAAGGAGAATTAAAGCAACCAAGTAAAATTCACAAAAGCAGCTTTCAAAAATCACGCTAGTTTGTTAGGTTTGGGGTTTTATTAGGCAGGAACAAAGGAAAATAACACCCAGGAGTCTTTCCCAGGCCTGCAACAAGTGCGGTTAGTACGTTTTCTCCTTTGGTCTCCACGACAAATGCTGTCCTGTAAGTATTCATTATACCCACTTCACAGATGAAAATCAAGGCTCAGAGAGAGGCAGTGCCTTTCACCCCACTCTCCCCTGCTAGCTGTGGCAGGGAAAGGATTCTAATGCATGTGTTTGTGAAGCTCTCTACCATGGGCCTGGGAAGAGGAGGAGGCATGCTGGTAGTCAGCACAGCTGGTTTTGAATCCCCTGATACCCAACAGCCGGGGCGACCTTAACCATTAGATACACTGCCTCTGTGTGCACCTCTGCAAAATGGGCACTGTGATTGCTGTTCTGCCTGTCTCATAAGGCAAATTGCAAGGACCATGGAGACAGTACAGGGGACAAGGCTTTGCATAGTCATCACGTTCTGGGGCCTCTCTGATATCCCAGATCATGGGGAAGGCTTACTCACATAGGATGGCCAGGTCTTTACTGAGTGAGCTATAGCGGTTTGATTTTCTGACCAGCACTGCTTCTCTGTGCCCCACCCAGAGAAGCACCTCCTTTTTTTGGGTAGTTACCCCTGCTCACCATGTGGGTCCTCGTGGGCCTACAAATCATGGTGCACTGCCTCTCTTGGGATGAGCACTTTCTGACAGGGTGGCCACGGGGTTCCATGGCCTGTCACATGATTGTGCCTATGACTGAAGCTGGACCCTTCATTTAGGGATCCTGGGAAAGAGGTGAATTCTATTCCCTTGGATATTGACAAAGTGGTATGGTGTAAGCTTGGGACTCTCCGAAGCCAGCCCCTCTCTGCTGCCTTTCATAACTACATGGAGAAATCCAACAAAAGGAAGAGAACAAGATGAGCCCAGGAGAGACAGAGACAGAGACAGAGAGACAGAGGGAAGTAACACTGGAGGGATACAGGAGTTCCAGACACTAATGCCACTCTAGGCTTCCCATGTACTTAAGTCATATTCCATTTCTTTCCCTGTAAGCTCTTTGAGCTATTTTCCTGTCACTTGCATCTGAAAACATCCTAAAGAACTCAGACTCCAGAGATCACGAGTGAACCACATAAGTAGTTAGGACAGTCATTCTCTCACTGGACCATGCCCTACCTCAGAGTTTTTATTCAGCAGCTCTAGGGTGGGCCTGAGCGCTTATCTTTCCAACAAGCTCCCAGCTGATGCCAATGCTGGTTAAAAGACCATGTTTTTGGTATCTATAGGAAAGAAAAACAAGGAAGCAGCAGCCCATGCCAGATTCCTGTGATGTTCTTATCACGCTCTTGTGCTGGGGTTAAAGGTGCCTCATTCTGAGGGATGAAGGGGAGTGGAGAGGAGCAGCCCTGCAGCCCTGTCCTTGGAGGTGGTGAGGCTGCCTGTAAACACCAGTCTTCCAGTAGCCCATGAAGTCTGTACCTAAGGCTCCAAGTAAGTGGAGTTTGTGCAACTGTGTTCAGTGTGACAGAGCAGTCAGGAGCTTTGGCTTTGAGTTGGACCTGGATTTGAATCCTGGTCCCACTGTCCAGCTGTGTTTCCTTAGAGAAGGCACTTTATCTCTCTGATCCCTGTATCCATGTGGGTAAAGCAAAGTCAGTGGTAGTACCCACTTAATGGGATTCTCATGAGAATCAGATGTGGTAATGAATTATTTCAGTTATTTATTGCTGTATAACAAATCACCCTGAAACCTAGTGCCTTAAAACAAGTTATTTGCTTCATTCACGAATCTGCACTTTGAGCAGGGTTCAGAGGGGATGGCTTGTTCTTGCTGCATGGCCTGTCAGCTGAGACCTAGAGGATTCTCTTTTCAGAAGGCTCACTCATGCTCACTATCTGCTGGCTGTTTGGGCTTCCTCATAACATGGCAGCTAGGGTCCAAGAATAAAAATCTCAAGAAAACAAGGAAAAATTACAGGACATCTTTGTGAGCTGTCCAGCCTTAGAAATCAGTGTCGGTCAGTTTTCGATGGCTGTGACAGTACACCTAAGATAATAAACTTAAAAAGAGGAAAGATTTATTTTGGCTCACAGTTTTATAGGTTTCTGTCCATGATCTATTGGCCCCATTGCTTCTGGGCCTATGATGAGGAGCCCATGGCAGAGGAGCTTATTCATTTCAAGGGAGAAATGAAATAGGAGGAGCCAGAGTCCCAATGTACCCTTAAAGGGCATGTCCTCATATGCTAAGACTTCTAGGTAGGCCCCACTTCTGAAAAGTTCCACCACCTTTCAACAGCACCTCAGACTGTAGGACCACAGCATGTAGGCCTTTGGGGAACACTTGCCCTAACCTCTGCAGTCACAGAGCAGCTGGTCTGTTATACTCTGGTCAGAGTGGTCACAGAGCCCCACTTGTCTTCTGGGTGGCCCAGACTCCACATTGGAATGGGGTGTGGCATGGTCCTAGCAGAGAATACAGGATACTAGCCTCTATTTGAGGCCAGTGTACCACACACCTGCCACACTGTTCCCACAGTGCTTGGTGCACAGTGAGAGCTCAGTGGGCTTGGAGCGCTGTTCTGTGGCTGACCTCCAAAGGTCAGACAGGATTGGGCTGTTCTGTTTCTGACTAATCATGTGTAAGACCCTGCGGGGGTGGGAGAGGAGCGGCCTGGCCTGTGGTGCCTGAGCCTGCCCTCTGCCCTTGGGGTGGAGCGTCCTTGCCTCTTTGGCCCAGCAAGGGAGGCTGGCATGTGAACTTTGAGGGGAAACAGTTTTATAGAATCCCTACAAAAGTCGGAGTGGCCCCAACTTTCAGCCATGCACCCCCTCCAGAGTCACAAACAGATGGTTCTGACATTGGCTAAAGCATTTTATAGCCTGGATCTCAGCACAGGAGCCTTCTGTGCACTGGCCTAACCATCCCAGCCTCAGGGTTTCTGGGCCTTGGTAGTCAACCCAGGCCCTGGCTCCACAGGGCAGGAACCAGAAGAGGTGGGCAGGGCTGAAAGTCTCCCAGGCATCCAGAAGATGTTTGCCAATGACCTCCGCCAGGGTTGTTGGAAGAGAAGGGGGCCTGAGGGAGTGTACGCCCCTGCATAGGCCATCCCATGGACAGTCACCCTCTGGAATGCAGTCCCTGCAGCCAGGGTCCTGCTGCGGGCCCTGCACTAAGGCTCAGGGATTTATTGGTATTTTTTTTTTACTTGGAATTGATGGAAAACTTCTCTGAGAGAAAGAACTATGACGGATTCACAATAGCTCCCCTCCCTGGGAGTCATGTTTGTAGTTGACTAATTGTGAGAGAGAGAGAGAGAGAGAGTCCTGCCCCTTGTCCTCCAAACAGGAGCCCCAGGTATCTGACATGCTGTCTGAAATTCCACAGCTGGAGTACATTTATATTGGTTAAACACTCAAAGATTTTCTAGGTGTTTCCTTTAATATGCAAATACCTTAGAGCAACAGCTGCCACCAACACAGGGCTAGTACTAATCTTCCCTCTTACCCTTCTTCTTTCCTCTCTCCCTCCCTCCCTTCCTTTCTACTTTCCCTCTTTCCTCCCTCCCTTCCTTCCTGTTCCCTTTCTTCCTTTCTACCTTAAGCTCTTCCCTTACTTCCCCCTTCCCCCTCCCATCCCTCTTTCCTCTTTCTTTCCTGACCTGAGGGTCCAAGGAAAACATAGGAAAGAACTATAAACAAGATGGACGTAAAGGTAGGAATGGCAGGGAATCCAGGATATCCAAAACTCATCTTCACCAGCCTTATAATGAAGGAAGGGAGGGAGGGAGGGAAGGAGGGAGGAAGGGAGGGAGGAAGGGAGGGAGGGAGAGAAAGAAATTTGTCTGGTAATGTGCAATGAGTCAGAAAATCATTTTACTCTTTGACTCAGAGATCCCGCTTATGGGATTATATTCCAGGAAAATCATTCAGAAGAAACAACAACAAAATCCCATTTATCTATTTGGATGTGTGTAGCGCTATAGTAATAATCCTCAACAAACCATATAAGCACAACCACTCTGCAGGCCTACTGTGTGCCTATGCTGTCCAAGCACTGTGTGTATGTATATCTATGCCATCCTCCAGCTGCCCTCTCTTTTTATTTATTTACTTACTTATTTTTGGTAGCAGGGGTGCTTAACCACTGAGCCACATTTCCAGTCCTTTTTATTTTTTTTATGTAGAGACAGGGTCTGAGTTGCTTAGGTCCTCGCTAAATTGCTGAGGCTGGCTTTGGACTTGTGATCCTCCTGTCTCAGCCTCCCAAGCCTCTGGAATTATAGGAGTGTTCCACAGCACCTGTGGCTACCCTTCCATTTTATGATCTGGGAACCGAAAGTCCCGCCTAGGATCAGGTGACTGGTTAGCCATTGCCTCAGGTTTTGACTTCAGCTAGTTCTGACTCGTGGCTTTTCCTGGTTTGCAGAACAGGCTCTCTCCTGCCGGTGTTCCTAAATGCCAAAACATCATGGGTGGTTAGAAAGACTGTGGCTTTTTAATTCCATAGACCACTACGGAGCTATGTGAGTGATCACTGTGAAGATAAAAGAAAGTGTTTATGGGCAATTAGTCAACAAGTTCCATGGATTCTGCTTCTTAACATCTCTTTCCTCCAGGCCCCATCCCACTGCTCAGAAGATCTCTTGCCTGTAGTAATAATAACAATAATAATAACAATTCACATCTCTTGTGCATACTGTGTGCCAATGGATTATTTCATTTCATTACTGCAGTATCTTCGTATCGATCTCCTTCCACCATCCTCAACACTTCAGCCCATCCTTCACATACTAAAAAGGGAATCTGATCATGCAGCTCCCTGCTCAACACCCCCAGAGGCTCCCCAGTGGGCACAGGTAGAGGCCAGAGCCCGTGGGCGCCCCAGCCGGGTTCCCTACCTTGCACCCTGTGCTTGGCCTCAGCCCACCATTGGCGGGTGCCTTCATCTGCTGTCCTTTCTGTGTTTGTGCTCACTTCCCCTGGAGGATAATTCCCCATGGGTAGAGACCCAGCCCAGACAGCTCCACTGTTGACCCCAATTTCCCTTCTCACCAGGGCCATCCCTCCCTTTTGCCTCAAGGTCACTCTGCAGGTGCTGCTCTCAGGGCAGCTCCTTAATGCGCCTGAGATTCCAGACAGGAGGGGCTCACACCTCTACATTATTAGGGCCTCCAGTGTGTTTGCTACACGAGTGTTAATTGAAAATAGCAGAACAATATAAAAGGTAGCCATTGACTGTATCAGTGCAAGATCCACTTTAATCCCATTTAATGATAGCTAATATTTGTGGAGTGTTTCCTGTGCCAGGAATTCTAAGCATTTTCTGTACATTAATTCTTTTAGTCCTCCCAACAATTCTAATGATGAAGGTGCCCAAATTCTTCCTATGTCACATAGGAAGAGAATGAGATGCAGAAAGGACAGATGAGGTAGCTGGTAGAGCTAGTATATGGAAATCTAGGCAGTCTGGCTTCAGATCATCAGTAGAGATGGGACAGCTGTTATTTTAAAGGATCAGAGCTCTGGATTACTTTCTCTGTGAGACTTGATATCTCAAATGCAGTGTCCCCTGATGCAGTACTAGTGTTGTGGGTTGGAATTGTCAAATGCAGGGGAGTGATGCCTGAATTGTATCATCTTCTTCCCGATAATGGAGGCCACATTGCTGGCTGAGAGCCCCAGATTCCAGGAAGGCAACTGCTCCTGGCCCTCTTATACTCACTTGTTTGTCCATGGCCCAACTCTGTCTTTTAGTCAGTTTTCCATCACTATGACATAATACCTGAGGAAATCAACTTAAAAGAAAAAAGATTTATTTTGGTTCATGATTTCGAAAGTTTCAGTCCTTGGTCACTCAGTCTCATTGCTTTGGGCCTTTGGCAAAGCAAAGCATCATGCTGGAGAGTGCACGGTGGAGCACATCTGCTACCTGGTGGTGGCTAGGAAGGAGAAAGAGAGGGGGACGGAGGAAGAGAGGGAGGAAGAGTCCAGGGACAAAAAAACACCCCCATTGACCCACCTCTTCCAATAGGCCCCACTCTAAAGTTTCTACCACCTCCCGATATGCCACCAGCTGGGGTCCAAGCCCTCAACACAAGAGCATTTAGGAGACATTCTAGAGCCAAACAATACCACCGTCACTTCTCTGGGCCTCTCTCTCTACTAGTCTGCAAAATGGAAATAATTATAAAGCAGGGATACCTACTTCATGATAAGGATTAAGCAGAGAATGGCATATGGGAAAATGCACAACGCCACCAATCCCATGGGTATGAGCTGTCACCCTGTGCACTGTCACCTCAGAAGACAGATTCTGGGGTGGTCACATGTGTGAAGGGTAACCTGGCCATCGAGGGAAGAGCTAGCAGGGTTAAGAGAACAGAGAGCATTAAAAGATTGTGTGCCACTCCACAGCCACAGAGAACAGGCTGGGCAAGGTCAGAGCCGAGGGGAACACTGCCCGGTACTGTGTGTGTGTGTCTTGCACGGACACAGGTCCTTGCAGCCCTGTGCCATTTCCTCTGATGGCTGTGCTCGGTGGCAGGTCTCACTAGCCCCGTTTTGCAGGTTGAGGAAAAGAGGGCTCCAAGAAGTGGGACATATTGCCACATCACTCTCCTGGCCCACGCATTTCTATAAGCCAGCTTACGGAAGAAAAGACAGCCACAGTGCCTCAGATATTTTGTCATGAAACAGGAGAAATTTGTTGCCTGAAAAGTGAGGAGTGCCCCTAATTCTTTCTGCCAACCATTCACTCAACAAACGACACTGTGCTCTTTCTCTGCCACGAATCCTGGCAGCCGGTATCCTGCAGTGAGCAGAAGGACCCCAGACCCCAAGGAGCTCTCTCAGTCAAGAGATCCTGACCTGCTCATTCTTCTAGGTTACTAAGATTGTATCTTTTATCTTCTGAGAACCATTTATGTCTTTTCATTTTGAAAGATCAAATTTAAAAAGAAAAATAGACCAGAAGCTTCCATGGAAGAGGTGAGGCCTCCCAAGCTCTGGGGAACACTCTCTGGCAGGACATACCCTCACTTATTTCTGTTCCCCCATCCTCCCACCCATACCCCCACACACCACTCCATGGTGGTGCAACTGATAACAGGCTGCTTCCTGGGGCCTGGGTGGTCAGGGCCAGAGAAGCAAGCAGCTGGATTTTTCCATGACCCCAGGTTTGGCCAGCTAGAGCCACAGGTATGCAATGAGAGAGAAGCGAGGCTATGAGCCTCTCTCCAGCAAATTCAGGGTCTGGCTTCATGGAGAATGTGATGCCAAGAGATAGTCCAGCTGGGAAGAGCCTATTCAGAGCTTCTCCTGAGCAGCCCCAGCTGCTCCTGACATCCCTGCTTTTTTCCATATTGGTCCCTTTGCCCAGGATCCCCTTGTTCCTCTTCTTTGTTATTCTCCTTCTTAACCTAATTCTATGACTTTCTCTGGCGTGAAGTCTAGCATTACTTCTAGCCACAGCTTCTCCAGGAAGCCTTCCCTGATGGGCCTCTGCCCCCGACCTCAGAGGCCGAGGAGGCGCATTCCCACTTCCAGAACTTCCTGCAGCTCTGGCTACCTGGCACTTTCTGTTCTGCTGGAAGTCTGTCTGCTGTCTTCTGCTCCAGTAGTCTGTGAGCCCTTTGCCTCCCTCTCTCTTCAGTACCTGAGGCTGCTGTGCAGCAGCTGTGGACCCCATGACTGCTGGATGCCATTGCCTTGTGCAGGACCCTGCTGCAAAAGTCCCCTGCCCATCCAAGGGTCAGCTAGGTCAGGGAACTGCAGAGCATAGTAGCTGAGGGCACAGGCTCCAAGTCCAAGCTCATCTTCCCACCTCATGGCGAGGTCCTCAGTCCTTGGTCTGCACAGCTGTAAACCGGGGAGGGTGTGCCTGCTCCAGTCCTAAGGAATCAGCTTGATATGATCCATACTTAATACCTGGCCTGGCAAATAGTCCTCATGCATGTCCTTATGTGGTGACAGGGTGTTCTCACTTCCACCAGGAAGTCTTCCCTGACCGCCCAGGTGTGGCTGGGTGCCACAGGCCTGTAACCTTTTCCAGCCCTGCTTCCTATCTCCCCATCCAGAACCTGGGCCTCTGTGGGGCCCTGAGCACTCTGATGGGTTAAATTGATTCTATGCACTTTCTGGAATGTTTAAGGGAAAAAATAATATGTCAAGATTATTAGTCTGGACGGTTTTTTTTTCTATTTTGTTTGTCCTAAGATTCATGTTATTATTTGTGGCTAAGTTCTTTATAGTGGAATTACATTCTTCCAAGCCCACAAAGGCCTTGGGTGGCTAACCTGATTCCTGGTAGCTGTTGCTAACAGCTTTTATGTCTCTAACTACTCATTCACATTTTAAGGCCTTATTAATTTAGTTTTAATCTGCTTTTACAGTACCCTGGCTCTGTGCTGATTTTAGGTCATTACTAGCCCCCAGGAATGAACCAGAAGAACAAGGGCCATTCCCTGTCCACTCACCAGCCTGGCCTCACAGGAAACTTGTGTACTTGGCCACAAAGAACTGGGTTCAAGTTACCGCTCAGCCCCTATCTCCTAGATGATGGGCTGGTTGCTTTTCAGCCCTAAACTTCAAGATTAAGTGACATGTTATGGAAAACTCCCAGCATAGTTACCTGGCAACCAGCCCATTCCCTGTCGCCTTCCCTGCCCTTCCTACCCCATTGCTTATTTAACAAAGCACCAAAGGCTGCGTTCATCTTTTTCCCAGGTACATATGTGCCCCAAAGGGAGAAGCAAATGTTGAAGTCAGACTCCAGGAGGGGCCAATTGGCATCTTTAGCCATTCACAGGGTGTACAGGAAGTGTCTACTCACTGTCCAGTTTTTAAATTTTACCCCCAAATCTAAAGAGTATGGGCTTTTCTAGGTGCAGTGGCACACGCCAAAAATCCCAGCAGCTCAGGAGGCCAAGGCAGGAGGATGGCAAGTTCAAAGCCATCCTCAGCAACACAGCAAGACCCTGTCTCAAAATAATTTAAAAAAATAATTAAAAAGGGTTAAGTTTAGGGATGTGGCTCAGTGGTTAAGCACCCCTGGGTTCAATCCCCAGTACCAAAAGAAAAAGCATGGGCTTTGGAGTTTGAGCTGGGTAAATCCTGGCTCTGGCCTTGGCTAACAGAGTCACCATGGACTCTGGAACCATAGAGACACTAACACTCAGTCCCACCCTGCAGTGGTGGGTCCACGAGCAGAGGGCCTGCTAGGGCTGGTGGTGGACAAGAGTGATCTGCCACTGCCTGCTTTTGGAGAGTGTTTGAGAACATGTGGGATCTTTGATAAATGTCACAAGTGTCCTGACAGCAAAGTTGAGTCCCACCATTTGTAGGACATGCCAGGTCGCTGCCAAGAGATGGTTCCATTTAGTGGGAATTGCCTGTCACCACCAGTACTAGTCATCTGCACCAGGCAAGTGAACCTCGAGCCATCCCCGGGAAAGGGTCACTCAGGCTTTCTGTGTCACTAGCCCCTGTGCAGTGGTGCCAGCTGGGGTTTGTAAGTGGTCAGGTGAGCTGGCTTTTGAAATGACAGCCCCTTGTCCAAGTGGTGCAAAGCTATCTTCATTCATCTGTTGGCACTCATCTTTCTCAGAAAGCTGCTGACACAACCCAAGTAATGCAGGTTATTATTAGTTCTTCATGGAAAAGTTAGGCCAGGCTTGCTTACAAGCAGCTACCCTGGACCCCAGTCCATCTGCTCTTCCCAGTGGTCTGTGCGGTGGAATTTCTGCTGAGGAGCTCAGTTGATGGTGGCTGACCCTCTCCTTGTCCTTGGATGGGTCTGGCTTCATCTCTAAGGTGGGGTCCCAGAGCCCCAGGTGGGGGTGGGGTGGGGGCAGGAATAGTCCCTGTTCATTCCACATCCACAGGCATGTGCCCCACTTTGTGACTTGAAAGTTATCAGGAGTATCTTCTTGCCTGAGATTCCCCCATTGGACCCTGATTATTCAGATCAATATAGGAACCTGGAGGAGTGACCTCTTAAAGCCCTTTCAGATCAGGCATTCAGGTAAGTCTGAATCCTAGTCCCAGATGGCTGGCTGGCCCTGGTCTGGCAAACGTAGCTTGCTGCTGAGCTCAGAGGAAGGTCACAAGTAACTCTTGGGTCTTGGAGAAGGTTGTTGTAAGAACTTACATTTTGTTTGACAAGAAAATGAATTACCTTTCTTACCATGCCCCTTCCAAATTTTTCCCTTTCAGTTGTTTTTGAGTAGTTACCCTCCTCCTTGACTTTCTGCTTCTCTTTTCTGTTCTTAGGGTAAATTTGCTTGCTTACTCATTTTTTGTTTGTCTGTTTGTTTCTTTTTGTGCTGGGCATGGAACCCAGGGCCTCAAGCCTACTAAGCAAGCACTCTGCCTCTGTTACACATCAGTCTATTTAGGCTAAATCTGATCTTTGGAGAAACAGCTAGTTTATTCCCACAGGATACAAAGCTTAAAAAGAAAAATCCATTCCCACTCTAAGTGAACACAGGTAATAAAGTGGGAGAACTAAGCCACCTTGCTGGGTCATCACAGCTGTCAGTGGGGGGTTCTAAGTAGATTGTCTGTGTAAACAAATTAGAACTTGTGGGAAACAGGCATGGCCGAGCTCCCACGGCTGGCTCAGCTGGCAGCCTCTGAACGGTCTCCTCTTGAATCCAGGTCTCCTGGAAGAAAAAGGAGCTTCAAAAACCTTTAGCCACAGTGTCACTGACTGCTTCACCAACATCCAACTCTTAAAAAATTCATTTTGAGTTACTGCTTATCTTAGACATGTGAACCCCACCCTTGTCTGAGCTCAGGCTCACGATCCCCCTCATCCGGTCCTCCTATATGACAGTCTATGCATCTTATATATATTTTCTTGAATCCTCAGAACAAACTTATAAAGTGGGTGTTTTGTTTATCTGATACAATGTGAAAAATCACCCCAAAATTTAATAGCTTGAGACAACCGCTATATATTCTCCTGATGCTCCGCAGTCAACGGGCCGTTCCTCAGCTCCATCTGGCTGTGTTCAGCTGGGCGCCTCAGCTGCCCTCCAAGTGGACTGTCTCCATCCTCCAGGACTTTAGCATATGGCCTTTCTCTGCAGAAGGGCCTCGATGGTCTCAAAGCACGGCAGCTGGGCTCCGGAGGGCAGGGTGCCAAGAGGACAGGCCTCTGACCCATAAGTGCTCTGGAAAGCACGGCTTGCCCCATGCTTGCTAATTCCCCAGTGGCCAGAGCGAGTCAGCGGCCAAGTCCAGCCAAGGACATGAATATCATGTGATTTGCAGGGGCCACCAATGAATCATCTACCACAGTAGGCCTCTTAACCCTCTTGCCGTGAGGACCTGAGGTTCAGAGGGGTTAGTCCAGTTGCCCGGAGTCACCCCACATAGCCATGAACAGAAGACCTGGCTCCGGCAGATGCAAGGAATGTGTCCTCTGCTGCCGACACTGGCTTGACCTTATATAGGTTGAGAGGATATGGAAGGAGTGGGTAGGGACCAGGACCCTGAGCCTCCAGGTCTCTAACCTAGAGGAAGCAATGGTTGGACTGAACCAAATGTGTTCAAACGCCGTCCCTCCAGGGGTCTGCTCAAAATCTTAGTACCATGCTCACGGTTTTTTTGTTTGTTTGTTTTTCCTGTGGTCCTCAAAAACTTTTGCAGGTGTCTGCTAGGTACCTGTCAGGTGTCCTGTCCTGGGCTGGGAAACAAGGGAGCACTGAGTCATGCAAGGCCAAATTCTTTCCCTCTGCTTAGTGACTTGGAGAAAGTCACATAACCTCTCTGAGCTTAGCCACCCCTTACATCCAACACAAACAAAAATAGTCAGTGCTGTGTCCAGCTTACCCACTGACTGATGGAAGACAGTCCACTTGGATGATCAGAGTCAAGAGGGACTTGTGGCTCGGAAAGGGCTTCCTTGGAAACTGAAATGGTGTCAGGTGATAGGGATCTTTTTCTCCAAGGGATCTGATCGGTGTTCTCAAAAGCACTTTGTACACCAAAATAGCCTTCTGCTCCCTGCATCCCTTGATCTATCATGATGCCTGATATTCTGCCACCTGTCACTCATTGGGGCTAAAGTATTGTTATTGTTTACAGCCAAATGGCCCCTGTTAAAAGATGCCAAGCTATCTGGAAAGGGTGAGACAGTAACCCAGGAGCAAAAGCGTGCTGTACCCATAATGAGCATCTTTTTCATGAGGGTTCTCAGACACTGGTGTTGGAGGGTACACAAGTGTGAGCCCACTGGGGAGCAGGCTGGGGACACTTAGCAAAAGCTTTAAAGGTGTGCACACTCTCCCCTGCAACAGTTCCTCCTCTGTATATCTCTTCTGAGAAAGTTATGTGTTCAAACTGTATATACAAGGAAATCTTATTTATAGCAGCACAGAATTATACATCACCTAAACATCCAAGAATTTGTAATCGGTTAAATAATGGTATGTATGGACAATAAAATACTAGCGGGGCCAGCTTCCTGCGCCTGTCACCAGGGCGGTCCTTCAGGGCCCTGCACTAGGGAGGGCTCCTTACTTAGTTTAATGCTCTGCTGTTGCTGTTTTCACTATCTTAATCACGTTTGAGCAAGAGTTCATTTTCACTTCATGTTAGGCCTTGCAAATTATGTAGTCATTTCCTGAATGTTACATAACAAATGAAATAATGCTTAAGGAGAATATTCATTGAAATGGGAAATTGCATTGAACAAAGAAATGAGGCTACAAACCCCTACATGATGCAAACCTAATTCTGTAAAACAGAAACGTACATGTTTTGATAGAAAAAAAAAAAAAAAAGACTGGACAGAAATACACCAAAATGTTAGAGCAATTATCTCTGAAGAAGCAGGATGACAGGTATTTGTTTTATTACCATTTTCTTCTTTGAGCATCTTTTCTGTGTGGATTTGCCTCTGCCTTTCTGGCAGAGGCAGAAAAGCGTATATGGTGGCTGAGGACAAGCGAGTCCTCTTGCTCCTCTGGTGGAGTCAAGGGCCCTTCACATGCAGAGTGGATTTCTGGATAAACATACAGAGGGAAGATCAGTTCCTGGGCAACCCAGTGTTCTTAGGAACTCCTTGAAGTCGAGGACTGACGACACACCCAGGGAGTGGGCTTCTTGCTATTTGTGGCATAAGATCAACAGTAGCCTTTAGCTGTGACAGTCTCATCAGACATTAATGGGGACAATGTCTATCTTGGAGGTGGGACCTTGCTGGACTGGGGCTAGACGTGAGCCCTGAGTGAGTCTCTGGACCAGGGAGAGAAGCCACCTCTCCCTGCTACTCCCAGTTCTCTTTGTGCCTGTCTCCCTCTGGGAACAGGTTCCAAGAGCAGAGGAACCCTGTGTAAAAGCCTGTGTAAAGCCAGGGGAGCATACCTTGCTCCCCTGCCTATTTGCTGCTTCATCCCAACAGCAGGGGGCAGCAGCGGTCAGCAAGTCCTGAAGGGAGGCTGGTGGGACATGGGTGGGCAGTAAGGAGAGAAGGGGAGGTAGTCCTCTAGGAGGAAGTGACCCCACCCACTCCACTCAGTTCCCAGATTTCTTTTTCTCTCCCGAGTCTGTATCAGGCTATTGCTAACTCTGACTCTTAGCTGAATAAGGCAGGTCCACAAGAATCTCAGAAACTTCGCTCTCTAAAGCCAAGCTTCTGAGTTAGTGACCTCATATGACAGGTGGGAATGTAGGGGCCCAGAGAAGGAATGGACTTCCTCAGAGCCACACGGTGAGCAGGGACAGAGTTCTTCCCACTACACTGGGGAAGCAGGGCTGGGAATGAGGAGCTGCCCCATCTGGAGAGGCTATTCAAGAGGAGGTGATAAGCCACAAACATGACACCTGCCCACTGCACCTTCAGGCACCCAGCCTTGGGACATAGGGACCAATCAAAGCCGGGTGCTCATGGCCATGCTGAGGAGATAGGACTGCCTCACCTGAATTCCCACACTTTTTGACCCCATGTTCCTGGGTGGGCTTGCTATGCCAACAAGACACCTCTCCCGAGCACTCCAGCCTGTCTTCCCTGCAGCCTGCTCAGCCCCCAGCAAGGCACACGGTGCTCAGAGGAGATAAGAGGGCTCAAAGCAGGGGATGTGGGCTGTGAGAGGTGCCATCAGCCCTCAGCCATGCTTCACTCACCCAGACAGGGCAACAGAACCTCTTCCTTTCCCCCACTGTTCCAGGCACCCTCTCGATGCGCTCCGGCCTTGCACTGCCTTCGTCTCTTTGACACTAAGAACTGTCACCTCCTTCTTTGGGGCCCAGCTCTAGTGCCTCCCCTTCTCTGGACTTTCATATGGGCTCCCTTTGGCTAGAATCTGCAGTGTAGATGTCCCCTAAAGAAGGAATGTGGCTGGTGGGGACAGGACTTCAGAGCCTACTGACCAGTGTTCTGACTAGCTGGTTGAGCTAGGCAAGTTCCTTAATCTGGTCTGTCAAAAGGAGATGCCAATTCATACTCCAGCTGGACAATCAGGAGGATTTAGACCCAGCACAGAGAGGGCCTGGTGGAGCAGACAGGTGGCTACTGGCTGCCACTTGTACCTATAGCTGGCTATTTAGACCTAAGATCATTCTCCTGGGAGATGAAGAACCCTTCGAGGAGTGGGGTTTTTGGTGTCCCAGAACCTAGCAATGGTTGAAACCATAGGTGAATGGATTAAACGATAATGGGACAGGAAGGTACTCTGAGAAGTCCACCCCAGCAAGATGCAGGAAAACAGTCCTCATTGAGCCTGGGCTCAGGCCTCAGTGTCCCCTCCAGCCGTCTCATTCTCAATCCTTACAATGACACAGCCCAACGACCCCAGTGACATTTTCCCTCCCAATTACCCATTTTAAATGAAATTTGTGAAGGTTTTCATAAATTTTAAAACTGATTTGCACATTTTTCTAAAAGCTTGTGGTAGACAGGGACTATTGGGCTGTAAATTTTCTACAGTACAATGGACCTGAGCACATCCTGGATTATCAAGGTTGGGGGCTGTCCCCTCCCCTACTCCCCAGGGGCTGCTCACTCAGAACTGACAACTCTGCTTCTTGCTTGGCAGACCACAGTGAGCTGGGATGGTGACAAGCTCGAGTGCGTGCAGAAGGGCGAGAAGGAGGGACGTGGCTGGACACAGTGGATCGAGGGTGATGAGCTGCACCTGGTAGGTTCCTAGGTGGGGCCAGGTGTGCCCCAGAGGCCCTTGTCACTGTGGAGGTCTGGATGGATCTTGGAAAGAGGCACCATAGTTGAGCCTTGGCTCTGCTCTGAAGCTTCTATTCCAAGGGCCTGGAAAGAAGGGTCAAGTGACTTTAAAAACCATGCAGTGAGTTTTCAAGGTGTAGGTGACTCCATTGTCCATTAGAGGAGGCAGAAGAGATGTGTCTTCTAATCATCAGCAATGAGCCAAGCCTACTTCCATTCTCTTTCTAGTATCTCAGAGTAGATACTAGAAATCACCTGTAAGCCCAGCGATCTGGAAGGCTGAGGCAAGAGGATCATAAGTTCAAGTCCAACCTCAGCAACTTAGTGAGGCCCTAAGCAACTTAGATCCTATAATCAAATAAAAAATAAAAAGGCCTTGGGATGTGGCTCAGTGGTTAAGATTCTTGGGTTCAATCCTTAGTACCAAAAAAAAAAAGAATATGGTTCTTATTCTGGTGATAAGGTCATTTGTAAACAGCAGCCAAGGAAAATTCTCCAGGCTTCTCTAAGATTTGATCTCAGCTTATGACAGGGGAAGGAAAAGCTTTCTCCAACTCAAAGTGAACCCTGGTCACCCTGTCCTCCATGCTAGGACATTAGCTAAAAGCCATTTACACTCTATCTACTCTCTGGGAAAAGTATACATGGAACCAGAGCAGAGACTTCAGCTCCTGGAGAGCTCACATGGCACATGTCCTCAAGCAGAGCCCTCCTGTCACTCCTTTACCCCCAGAGTGTGGTCAGAGGTGACCTGGGTTCTAATCCCAGGCCACTCACCAAGTGCCCTTGGGTAGATCCCTTTCTTCCGCTCGGCCTCATCTGCCTAAGAACACACAAGAGTTTTGCAAAGATCTCTGATCTTCAAGAGCTTTGAGAAGTGCAAGCCCTGGGAAAAGGCACAAGGGGTTACATTTGGAGGTGGCCAGCCTAATGCAGAGAGCCCAGACCCAACCCTGAGCCAGTCTCCCCTACCTGGGCCTTTGTTTCCTTGACTGTACAGCAAACAGAGTAGATGAAGTGACCTTCATTGTCCTCTGAGCTCAATAGTTCCGGGGCTCTATACAAGAGATTGCAAACTGGGGGCAGCAGGCCTGTTTTATCTAGCCCTCAAAGAGCTCCAGACTTCTTCAGCCAGTCATTTAAAAGTTAGGAGATGTCCCACAAATATTCAGATTTCCAATTTCCTTCATAAAAACTTGGAAGATGTGGCGATAGGACTGGCTGCCTCCTGGCCACACTCAACACAGGCTGAGCAGGGGCTGGTCCTGTGGGCAGGGCACGGGCTGTCTTGGCTGCATTTTAGAACTGCATGGGAGGCTTTTAATAATAGTGATTCCAGAACTCCGCCCACTGAGACACTGATGTACTGGGCTAGTGTGAGATCCAGGCATTTCCAGGCTCCACAGGTAACTCTAGCGTGGGGCTCAAGTTTAGCATCCTGGTACCACATTGTAGCCCTGTTCTGCAGCAACCTATTGAGCCACGTATCTGTGCCCAATTCCTTCCAATTCCAGGCACAGACTCTGTCCTGGGCTCAGGTCTACAGCTTCCAAAGCTTTTTGGCCTCTCCAGGATAGTAGGGGGCAGGAAGCATCCAGGGGGCCTACTGGCTAGCTCTGAGCCACATCTATTCCCCCAGCCATCTCTGTCTACAGGATGCAGAGAGGCTGATCTCTGCTGACGCCATTCAATTGCCTTTCTAAGGAATTGATGAAATCAAGTCATGGGGAACAATAGCCGCCACTGAGTATTCCCAAAGCTCCTGCCCCTAGATGCTCAGATATTGTGCTGGGGAACCACCAGCATCTGCTTCTGTTGCAGGAGATGAGAGTGCAGGGCGTGGTCTGCAAGCAGGTGTTCAAGAAGGTGCACTGATGCCTGCAGGCGACCTGTCTGGAGGAACAAGGGGAATGGACCTGCGAGCAGATCCGCCACTGCGCAGCATGGGACAGAAGTGTCCAGCCCCTCCCAGGCGCCTCTTAGCAGAGTCTGTCTCTTCATGTTGTCTTTCCCCCTTTTCTTCAAACAAAGCCATTCCAATAAAGTGATCTCTGTCTGAGATGTTGGTTTGGGAGAAGTTTTATATTTCACTGCTCACTTTTCTCCAGGGTTTTTGAGGCCAGCTCTTCCTTATGCCTCCCCCCCACCCCCGCCCCTGGCAAAAGGGAGACATTCAGACATGCATCTGCAGATTTTGTTGGTTCCATGCTGTGTGTCTTCCCCCTGGGGCACAGGCTAGGCTCTGGGCATGCGTGGCCTGACATCCCATCCTCTATGAGTTAAGTGCCCACCATAGTCCATATCCAGCCAGAGCTGAAGTGTTGTGAGGGCCACAGAGGCAGAGGATGCCCTCCACCTTGGGAACGGGGACCTAGTCAAGGAGATCTGACTGACAGAATGATGTCACCACTGCACCACACACAACATTTGTGAATGAAATGGAACTGGACAAAATTTTCAGCCCCAAATCTAGAATGAGGTGAAACTTAAAAGGAACTACCTATTGGATTTGATTTCAGAGGAGTCATGAACACGTATTTCACCTGGAGACCAGGTCCACCTGACAATCTGATCAGCTGTGCCCTCTTCCTTGGAAATGGTACAGGGTTAGGATCCACATGAGCTGAGTTCAAATCCCAAGTTCACAACTTCCAGGAGACCACCATGTCCCTCTGTGTCTCGCTTCTCCAGCCAGAAAACCACAATAATAACCCACCTCACCTGCTGCACAGGTAGCTGTGAAGCCTGTGATGCATATGAAACCTATAGGCAGACACGCACCAGACCAGTGGCTCTCGGATCTGGCTCCATGTTAGAACCACCTGAAGAGCTTTCAAACCACCTTGTTCCCAGGCCACTTCTGGGATCCAATTATAGATTAATATCTCAAAATACCAGCATCTTTACTTTTTTAAAGTTCCCAAGTGATTCTAATATGTAACTGGCATTGGGGACGGCTGCCCTAGACCTGGGTTCTCACCAGGGGTAATTCAGCCCTGTCCCCACTCTGGGGGATAGTGGTGTCTGGAGACCTTTGATTTCATGACATTGGGTGGAGAAGTGCCAGTGGCATCTGTTTTTAGAGGCCAGGGATGTTGCTGAATGTCCTGTAGTGCACAGGACAGCCACTCCCCCAACAACACAGAAGAATCCAGCCCAAAATGTCGATAGGGACAAGGTTGAGAAACCCTGCCCTAGCGATGTCGTTTATCATAGAAGTCATTTCCCCAGCTTAGACCAAGGAAATGAAAACCTAGAATTGTCTCAAATCCTGGAGACTCTTCCACCTTTCAGCCTTGGTCTCTGCCTCTGATGTTAGAGAACTCAAAAGCAAAGATTCTTGAAACAACCATTCACTCATCACACAAACATTTAATGAAGGCATATTATGTGCCAGATACTGGCCTAGTGCCATATCTGTTGGGCAATCAAGTTCCCATCCTGACTCGTCCCGTCCCAGGTATTGAGACCCCCATCAGATCTCCACTCCTAATACATAAATGTCTCACCCAACAGTTAAGCCCTGATGGCAGATTCCAAGGTTTAGCCCTGGTAGCCTGAGTGTGTGCATGTCATGTAGGTGCTGTGGTCCCGCCTTCAGGAGATGCTGATCCCCATGGAAAGACTCAGCCTCATTCTAATTAAATAGCTTGGAAAGTGGGCCAGACTTTTGTGGGCAGTGGAGAGTCACTGGAAGTTTTTGAGCAGGAGAATGACCTGATCAGTCTTTGAGCGGAATTCATCTGGCAGCTACTCTCTCAGTAGGAATAAGAGAGAGAAGAAGGAATCCCAGTTAGGAGCTTAGCACGAGACAAGCACATTTAATTCAAAGTTCTTCTCATGAGACTAATCTTCCCAAAGAAATAGATGTAAAGTGGGAGGACTGTCCCTCGTGGTGTGTGATCCTGTAACCTCAGCGACAGGCTTTTGGCTTGAACAGCGCTTTTCATTTTTGAAGTGCTGTTTCCAATACCATGAGGAGGTCCTGGGCCAAAACCGGCGGCGGTGTGCATCAAGGTAGCTGCTTGGCCTTCTCTGCAGCCCTTTAGCCTCTCTCGCCTGATGGCCAAAGCTCCATTTTTTAGAGCATGACCACAAGCCCCCCATTCAACCAACACTTGGATGTCATTGTCATTGGGTGTAAAAAGGACTTTGAATTCTAACAGTGTCTGATAACTGGACACTGCAAATAGAACCACCCACTGGATTTCTAAAGTGTGACAACAGTGTTGTGAAGCTCATTAGGACTGACAAGGGATGGAGCTTGCCTGGTGCCCCTGGGCTATAGGAGCAATCACCACATCTCACAATTCCCCGGATCTACCACCTGGGAAAGTATGGAATTGGAGGGCCGTTTTCTTTTTTTGTGGCTTTGTTTTGTCCTGGGGATTGAACCCAGGGGCCCCTAACCACTGATTCACATCCACAGCCCTTTTTGTTTTTTATTTTGAAATGGAGTCTTGCTAAGTTGCTTAGGGCCTCCCTAAGATGCTAAGGCTGAGCCGGGCATGGTAGCGCACACCTGTAATCCCAGCAGCTCGGGAGGCTGAGGCAGGAGTATAGAGAGTTCAAAGCCAGCCTAAGCAACCGTGAGGCGCTAAGCAACTCAGTGAGACCCTGTCTCTAAATAAAATACAAAATAGGGCTGAGGATGTGGCTCAGTGGTTGAGTGCCCCTGAGTTCAACCTCAGTACAAAAAAAGAAAAAAAAAATTAGGCTGGCTTTGCAAAGCATGAGCCTCCTGCCTCAGCATTCATGTGTGCCACCATGCCCTGTGATTTGGGGCATTTTTTTGAACTGGGTTTCCAATATTTCAATATATGCTCTAAGTGAGGCGATAATACATTTATATCACATAACTTTAAACTTTCAAAAACCAGCACTGTTGTGTGCAGCAACTCATGTGGGAGGTACTAAGGCCAAGCCCAGGGCAGTAGCAGAACCGCCTCCCAGGGCAGGGAGAAGAGGGTGAACGGCTCAGCTCCAGAACCATGTGGCCTGCCTCCCGCCTCAGCTCTGCAGCTTTCTAGCTTTGACAGGTTGAAGAAGTCAGGCAACCTCTCTGCACCTCAGTTTATTCATCTGTCAATCAAGGCTAACAATTCTTCATTTTGGTGAGCATTAAATGAATCTAATTACATGTAACCAACTTGGAGCAGATGGAGGGAGGGAGGTAATGGATAGGTAAATAGATATTCCTAAGAGATTTGAATAGTGCCTAGCACTTAATGAGCCCATTGATATGTGAGTTAAACAAACAAAAAGGATACAGAAGGCACCTTTGGAATCAACATGACTTTGCCAAAAGAAAAAGAGGAAGAACCAAAGCTCAGAACCAGCCAGAGGGGAACAGAAATCTGGGGATACAAACCCAAGCACAAGTTCTTCGCTCACCCCCCCCCATCTGCCACACACAATGTTGGCATTTCTGCTCCAGAGACAGGGTGACCTCCACCTGCAGGGATGGCAAAAGGATAGATTTCAGACTCTAAGCCCTTAAGACCCCTAAAACGACATTCTCTGGGCAGCCTCCAAACCTTCCTACAAGAAAAGTTTGACAAGTGAACCCCAAGGACCTTTCTGGAAGGCCTAATTTATAATCTCTGTCTCAATTAACTAGGACACCACAACTGCTCCTCACAGGTGCAAATTAAACAACTCAACACTGCAATTAAACTCTGCTCAACACTCCTAAATGTCCCTTATCTATGACAGTCCTGACAGAAGCAATCCTCCACGCCATGCAACCCCTCCTGCAGATTGCAGGCTTTTATAGCCCTGCATCCCCAGGGGCTTCTCCACCGCCTCTGAGCTGGTGACCTGCAGGGCTGGGTCAACAGAAGGTAGAGGAAACCTGTTAATCATCTATGTCACAGAAATGGCTTTCTTTTCACCGGGACTTAAGACAGGATAGAATGGTTGTCTCTTTGTAAAAGGTGATCTATTTTTTCTGAGACACATGCCAACAATGCCATTCCCCATCCCCACACCAATAATCACAATGAACCCTACCAATCCTTCAGGGACAAGTTTGGAGTCCTCCCTGTCTACTCCCTCCAACAGCCCCTGAGATCCCTTCTCTCTTCTTGGCACTCTGAACCTCTTGAGGGTGATCCTGGCCTTGTCTCCTTTTGGAAAAACTTGACCATCATTCCAAAAAACCACGGATCATTTTACACAGTTATGTGTATCAAATTAAATAGCACACAAAAATACAATGTTATATATGGTTAAGTAGTGCTAGTTCCAAGATTATAATAGTGTTGGTGTTCCTGAGGCAGACTGGGCCAAGCATGGTACACAAGTTTCAAGGTGGAGAATGAACTTTACTCAGTCCCATCGCTGTCCTTCTGCAACCTCCACATGTAATTTCCTTTGGAGAAATGTCAAAAGTTGAGAAGCCCTTCAAGATTGCAATGTCTGGACCAGACGGTTTTCCACCCCCGATACTGACCCTAACACTTGATTTTCCATCTTTTTAAAATCAATACATGAAGCTGGGCATGGCAGTGCACACTTGTTATCCCAGCACTTAGGGAGGCAGAGACAGGAAAATCGCGAGTTCAAAGCCAGCCTCAGCAATGGCGAGGCGCTAAGCAACTCAGTGAGACCCTGTCTCTACATAAAACACAAAATAGGGCTGGGGATGTGGCTCAGTGGTCGAGTACCTCTGAGTTTAATCCCCGGTACCAAAAAAAAATTTGATACATGATAATTATACAGATTTAGGGGTACAGTTTAATATTTCAATACAGGGATATAATGCACGATGATCAATCGGGATAACTAACATATCCATCGTCTGGAAATTTTATGATTTCTTAGTGCTGGGAACATTCAAAATCCTCTCCTCTAGATATGTTGACACGTACAGTAGGTTCTTATTAATTATAGCTGCCCTACTGTGCTGTAGAACGCTAGAACTTATTCCTCCTAACTGTAATTTTGTACCTAATAACGAATCCCTCGTCAGTCACTCCTCCCCCTGTCACTTATCACCATCTCCCCTTAACGATCACCCCATGATCCACCCTTCACTCTATTCTATCACTGTCCTATAGGCCTCTAGTTGGTCACAGTTGTGACTGCCTATGATCTTGGGAACAATTCCCTTGTGTTTGGGGAATTTCCCCTCCTTTTTTTTTTTTTTTTTTTTTTGATTCATTGTACACAAATGGAGCACAACTTTTCATTTCTGTGGTTGTACACAATATAGAGTTACACCATACATGTACCTAGGGTATTTTTGTCCATCTCATTCCACCATCCTCCCTGGGGAATTTCCTTCATTAGGAATTTCATCTCTCCAAGGTGTTAACAGAAGGAAGAACTCACTTCCCCGGCCTACCTTGCAACCACGCTCCAGGCTTGAGGACAAGGTGGTCTCACTTGGATGAGCTCCAGTAAAGAGATTTGGGGAGAAAACCAGATCCAGAAGGTGCATCAGTTCCCTTCCATATCCAGAAGGGAACTGAGGATCCCCTGGAAATAGTGACGGCAGAGGAACTGGCTTTGGGATGGCACCGTGACAGAACTTCTGGTTCCTGGTGTGCAGTTTCAAGGGCTCTGTCTACATTGGCAGAGGACTCTCAGTAGTACTGCTGTGTAGACTGTAGCTCCACTCTAGAGATTTGTGGGAGACCTAGGATTCCATAACAAATTCCTTTTCTACCTAAACGACAGTGGATTCTGTTTGCAAATAAGAACTCGGACAGCCACATCTTTTCAGATACACCTTACCATCTCACATCCGTCCCTTCTTTTCCAAGTCGGCCCTTCACCTACTCTTCCTACCGGAGTGGGGAGAGGAGAGGGAGCGGCTACCAGGCTGCGCTTTCCAGCCTGGCCCATCAGCTACAGCTGATTGGGCAGGGGCAGATGGACACCTGACCCACAAGGGCCAATCAGATGAGCTGTCCTAGGAACCTGGACTGGAAATCCAGAGAAGTTGTTCAGTCTCTGCAGTTGCTTGAGTTGGGGACCCAGAGTCTGGGGTGGGACAGAAGAGAACCAAGAGGAATGTTTTGTGCCCCATGTATGGAAAGTCAGAGAAAGCTGGGCTGCAGAGGAAAAAGGGGGTACAAACGTGCAGAGAGAAGCCTGGGAAGGCTGCTGTCATGCTCCTGGTGGCTTTTCAGATTTTGGACATGGTCATCCTTTGTCATGCTCAATGACAGTCCCCTCTCTCCAGACTCCAAGCATTATTCCTGGAGCTTCCTATCACATTTCTCTTTCAGGCTTAAACCTGGGAGGTTGTGTTGCTTTAAACTAAATGGAATCTTCCTAAAAATAGCCACTCACTTGGTAACTAATCATTAATTACCTCTTGAGATAGCCTTTATGGATGTCTGGTATCACTATTGTTTTCTGTACTGTTTATATAAGTAAAATACTATATTTAATATGTCTATACGAGTTGAATCTATACAATAGATTTGTACAAAGACACGTGACTTGGTGGGGGCCCCACCATCGCTCTCTAATACGTCCCCATTCACCTTCCTGAAATAATTGTATCAATTTTTAAAAATCATTGCAAACCCATACAAACCTTTAAATGCAGTTACTTATAAAGAGAAGAATTAGTGGGCCAGGAGGAAAACTCAGCACTTGGCTTTCTCTTTTTCTTTTATACCGTGTTGTATGACTTAAGTCATTTTAAGATGAGAATATATGTTTTTATAGTTAGTAAAATTGACTAACTCCTGATGAATTAATGGATGGGATGAATGGATTGAATCAATGGTAATGGATTGAGACAATGATCATGGATGGCTGTGAACATCCCCAAACAGAGAGGCCACCAGGGGGTATTTGTGTTTCCCACACAGCAGCCCCCGCGAATGGTCTTGCCAACAAATCAATGCTGAACCCAATCAAGACTTCGGATCTAGCAACAAATCTACTGAAAACGCAGGGACAGAAGGACAAGTTGAAGGACATTACCAGGATGCAATCAGTAAAACTCAGGAGAAGCCCTACAGCACAGGCAAGCTGCTTCCTTCAACAAATAAATTGCAAGAAACAAAAAGATTCTGAGGAGGAGACTCGGGAGACATACCCACTGATGGTACTAGGTGACCCTTTTTGAATTCTAATTCAAACAAATGCACTTAAATATAATAAACTAAAGCAAACAAAACAGGATGTGAGATAATTAGGGAAATTTATAGAGTAATTGAATATTTGCAACTGCTAGAAGGTTGCTACATTTTCGGGTGTGACGATGGCATTATGGTCAAGTATTTTGAAAGTCCTTACCTTTTAAACACACACTGTGAGATTCTTATGGATAAAAAAGGCATAACATGTGAGATTTGTTTCAAGATAACTGGGGAGAGAAGGAGCGGTAGGAATGGAGACCAAGCAAGACTGGCTATGAATTGGTACATGCCGAGGCTGGGTGTGGGTCTGTGGCATTCATTCAACTACCCTGTGTGCATGTGTGCATGTTTGAAATCCTCTACTATAAAACTTTTCAAAAAGCTAGTTAAAATAAATAAAATGTAAAACAGATAACTGAACCTGCATAAAATCAAACTGCATCTGGTTTCGCCATGAACACCATCACAAAGCTGGGAAGCACTTCCAATTTATAGCTCAAAGCCCAGCAAGCTAAGGCGTCTCCTTCTCCTGTGGGTGCTGGAGGGAGAAGCCGCTGGGATGCAGAGGCTGAGAAGCTATAGTGACTGGCCATCTGGCCTCCCTCAGCTCCCAGATGATTCAGTTTAGGGATACACAGAAAACCATGGACTCCAGCAGTGTGGCTACCATGCATTTCTAAGCATCCCAGAGAGCTATCTCTACCACCCACCTGCAGCCAGCTTTCTCAGGTGTAAACCATCCACCTGAGCCTTTGGAGAGTCACAGGGACATTGGAAAACGCATAGAAGTGATGGAGATGTAAGGCAGTGGGTGGAGAGGAGGGCAGGTGCGTGCAAGAACACTAAGGAAGAATCGAAGCTCTTATCAAATGATCCCATTGAGAGGAGAGAAGACGACTCCAGAGAAAGAGATTTTCCATCAGGTGTCAGGTAGATTATATCCTTCACCTCCTCCAATCTTCACCATCGATGGAGTGTCAGACCACTGCCAATTTGCTTTTTCCACATCTGTTCCCTTTCTTCTGTTAATAACACTCAGTCCATGTCATTCAGACAGGACCAACTTCCCTTGCTCCCAACCAGTTCTAGGGCTGTACACACAACACAGACCTGGCCAATCAAATTCAAGTTCCCTGGTCCAGGACAGGCGCATAACCTTGAGTGTTTCAGTCTCAACTACTGGGAGAAAGATGTTCGCTATCATTTAGGGATGCTAAAGGAATAGAATATCAGTCTGGAACTGCTGAGAACCATCACATCTTCTATACAGAAAAAATCAGGGGTGAGACATGAAGAGGCGCTTCATCATTTGAGCAGCTGGATCCAGCCTTGCCTGAAGCCAGTATTAACCCTGGGTTTTATACTTCCAAGCCAATTAGATCCTTTATTTTCCTTTGACTAGCATGATTTCGGGTCTTGTTACTTAAAACTAAAAATGTCCTATTATAACAACCTTATGAGATAAATATTATTATCCCCAAGCTGCTGAGGGCAGAAGTGATATATGTGTCTTCTGAGGCCAGGTCACAAAAGCATAGAGCTTGCTCTTTACTTTCTCCCTTGGGCCACTGATCTGCAGGAAGCCAGTCACCAGGATGAGGGCACTTGGGCAGCCCTCTGGGGAGGCCCCCAAGGAGAGTAACTGAGGCCTCTCTTCTCCCCAGTAGGCTCTGAGCCACCTTTAAAGCAGATCCTCCAGACCAGCTAAGCCAGTCTCACATACTTTACCCACTAAACTGTGAGATAAGTGTTTATATTGTTTTAAACTATTAAGTTTTAGGGTAATTTGTTACAAAGAAATAACTAATATAGGAACTTCCAGGTATATGGCCAGGGTGGCCTCTGCATGGACTGACAGTATCTCCACGGGAATCCTGAAGGACTTCTATGACATTTCAGCTAGTGGCAAAACCTCCCCTCCATTTTCTAGGGCTTTATGGGCAGAACCAAGGAGGAGCACCAGGATTGGCACCTGGGTCTCTGTGGCTAAAGACTTTGCCTTTCCTTGGGGCCATATTTCAGTTTGGATGCCAACAAGTTCTTGAACACGTCCTTTCTGTCGGAACTAGTTTTCTGTCCTAAAGCAAATGTGATCATTTCTTCCTGGTATTCCTTTTCTTCCTATTTTCCCCTTTAAAAAAATGCTGGTCTTTCCCTTTCTTGCAAATTCCTATGAACTTGCTCAAACAGTTCCTCTTCCTTGATGGACTAATTAATTCCACTCAATTTAGTTTGGTTTGGTGCTACTCTGATCTTGGCAAAGAAAAAGGAGTCCAGCCAGGTTGCACATCCCAGGAGCTCCTTGGTACTGACCCATCTGATGACCACATGGCTTCCACCACACCTTCTCCAGCCAGGAAGGACCTGGTCTCATACTGTTCTCCTCTCCCTCCTCTCTTCGCCCCATGTCCTCTGAGTGACTGGGTACTGGACTGTGCAAGTCAGTTCCTTAATAGCCTGAACTTAACACACTGTGATTATCAGCCCAACCTTGACCACACCACCATTTATGGCCCTTCTAAGAAAACTCCAAACCATGTTAAGGAAATCTTTCTGCCACGCAGCAGTAGGTGGGAACCTTTGGCCCACAGGAGAGGCCACCTCTGACAGGCTGCTGTCTCCAGATGAGGGGACATTGCATCATTTCATGGGGTATTAAGATAATGCCTGAGGATTTCTTTAAAATTTTTATCCTGTTTTGGACTTTGGGACACTCTCTATTTTATAGGTCCTAATTGATAACCCTCAAGGTCCCTGTAATTACCCACAGATTTCCTCCCCAACCCTACCTATTTTTTAATAATCAGTACTTATAAACCCTACCTAAGCAAGATGCTTTTCAGTCAGCACTGGATAATCTCCCCTGACTGCCACGGTGTCCCTAGTAGATTCTCTTCTTTTTGTGATCCATCAATTCCCTTAAAAAATGTTTGGATAAAACCGTAAATCAAAGCTTAAATGGCAAAATGATTAGAAATTGATGAGAAAAAAGACTTCATAGGAGAAGTATTTGAAAAATCACATAACTACCAAAGAACTCATATCCAAAATAAATAAAGAACTTTCTAAAGTCAATAGGAGGAAAATAATCCAATCAGAAAATGGAAATAAGATTCAAGCAGACACTTCACCAATGAAGCTATCTGGATAGCTAATAATCACATTTAAAAAATGTTCAGCATCACTTGCCATTGGTAAACTTCAATTGAAAAACACTAGGATGGAACTGGGGACATAGCTCAGTGGCAGAGTTCTTGCCTAGCATCTGTGAGGCCCTGGGTTTGATCCCCAGTGCCACAGAAACAAACAAAAACCAAAAAACCACAATGACATACTACTACATACTTGTTAGAATGGTTAAAATTTAAAATACTGATAATACTAAATGTTTATGAGGATGCAGAGATTTTAGAGCATTCCTTCTCTATTGCTAGGCATATAAAATGGTAGAGCCATTCTGGAAGTGAGTCTTACAGTTTTATAAAAACTAAACATACACTTACCATGCAACCCAGCGGATCGTGCATCTAGGTATTTTCTCAGAGAAATGAAACCTTATGTTCAGACAAAAACCAGTGCATGAAAGTTCATAGCCTCTTTATTTATTTGATTTTATTTTATTTTAGCACCTGGGATTGAACTCAGGGGTACTCGACCACTGAGTCACATCCCCAGCCCTATTTTGTGTTTTATGTAGAGACAGGGTCTCACTGAGTTGTTTAGCACCTCGCCGTTGCTAAGGCTGCCTTTGAACTCACAATTCTCCTGTCTTAGCCTCCCAAAGTGCTGGGATTACAGGTGTGCACCACTGAGCCCGGTTCATAGCCTTTTTATTTGTAATAGCCAAAAACTAAAAACAATCCAGATGTCTTTCAATAAATGGAAGATTGAACAAGCAGGTATCTTCAAACAATGGACTATTACTCAGCCACTAAAAAGAATAGACCATTGATAAAATTTGGATGGCATTATGCAAAGGGAAAGCCAATCTCTTTTTTTTTTTTTTTTTTTGGGTACTGGAGATTGAACTCAGGGGCACTCGACCACTGAGCCACATCCTCAGCCCTATTTTGTGTTTTATGTAGAGACAGGGTCTCACTGAGTTGCTTAGCGCCTCGCCATTGCTGAGGCTGGCTTTGAACTCGCGATTCTCCTGTCTCAGCCTCCCTAAGTGCTGGGATTACAAGCGTGAGCCACCACGCCCGGCTGGAAAGCCAATCTCAAAAGTTATCTACTATATAATCCACTTATAGACATTATCTAAATGTAAAAATGGTGGAGCTGGAGAACACATCAGTGGTCGCAGAGGTTAGAAAAGGGACAGAAGGATATGACCCAAAAGGGCAGTAGAGGGGCTGCATGAAAGAGGTCCTCTGTGGGAACAGAACAAATGACTCTATACATGTGATGGAATATCACAGAGACACACAAAAAGTGAGGACTTGCAAAAAATTAGTAAAATCTAAGACCTGTACTAAACTTAACTGTATTCATTGTGACCATCAATTTCCTGGTTTTGATAATGCTCTCTAGTCATACAAGATGTCACATTTCAGGGAAGCTAGATGGTGGGCATATGGAACCTCTCTGTACTGTTTTTTTCAGTACAATTATAGTGAGTCCATAATTATTTCAAAATAAATTTTAAAAATGACACTATCAGATCCTAAAGGGTATGGTTAAAACAGCATTCACAGGAAATATTTATACCCTTAAATAACGTTAACAAAGAAAGCATGGAAATAACTAAGTTAAAGAATCTAAAGTTGGGAAAGGAATAGCAAAATAAGCACATGAATAAAAGAAGAAAGAAATTGTTAAAGCAAAATGTATTAATTTATATACTTAATTTAATGACATCAAAAATAGAAAAATTGAAGAAATTCAACAGTTAGACCTTTAAAAACAAAATAGAGAAACTGCTAGCTACCAAATGAAGACAAAGTGAGAAATTATAAGTACACAAAATTAAAATCAGAAGGAAGAAATAGCCAGAGAAAATATAAGGAAATGCAATTATTTCTTCAAAAAATGGAAGATTCTCAGCTGGGGATTTAGTTCAGTGGTAGAGCATGCTCTAGACCCTGGGTTTGATCCTCAGCACACACACACAAAAAAAAGATAAATCAAATAAAATACGAAAGATCAAAACTGACTCCAGAATAGACAGAAAATCTAAAGAGACCACTTTCCTTGATGAAATGGACAACATTGTGAAGAACTAGCCTTGCTCACAAAAGCACTAGGCCCCGAGGGTTCCATAGGCAAATTTTTATTAAATCTTCAAGGAACAAATAGTACAATTATATTTTCTTTCTTTCAAGTCCCGCTCCCGCCGACCATGTGAGTATCTTCATTCCCTTTTATCTTCCCCCTCCAAAAGGAGCCATTCTGATAGGTCTCAGGCGAACACATTTTTACGAGCTATGCATTGCTTTGTGGTACTGTATTTTGAAGTGAGATACGTGGTCACATGTCATATATGGTGCTGTTTCCCCTGCTTTTTCCTGCATCTGTGTGGTCCTTATTTTTTCTCCATTCATATTTTCTGTGAACATTTAATTATTCCTAATAATTGCTTCACAATACCTCACGCTGTACGTCCACCGCATCTCACCTCTCCATCTTCTCAGAAATGGATACGCAGGTTGCCTACAGTGTCCCCACACAATCTCCCCATGATCTCAGTGAGGATTGCTTCAGGATATGCACTCAGGACAAGAGATGGAAGGATGTGGTGCGTGTAGAGTTAATGTGTTTGACTGAATAGGGCCAATTGGTGTTTGAGGATGGCTGCTCCCTACCCTTCCTCTTGTTCCCCTCTCTCTCCACCCCCAACCCTGACATATTTAACCCTATTCAGCCCTTTACCTCTGGCTGGTTTAATGGCTGTGCCATGTATCACATTATTGTCTAATTCACATTTCTCTGATTCCTAACGAGTTTACATACTGCCTTGTATGTCTGTTAGAATCATTAGTTTTCTGTTCTAGTACTGGTGCCAGAATGTATTCTTTGCCTGTTTTAAAAACAAGACTGCTATCTTTTTCTCTTTGATTTATAGGAATTCTTTGTATATTCTAGAAATTATTCATTGGCTGGTTTTAGATATTGCAACTCTCTTCTCCAATTTTGTTGTAAGTTGACCTTGTTGATTATATCCTATGTTGAATAGAAATCCTTAATTTATATGTAATGAATGTGACGTTTTGCCTCTATGGTCTGTGCTTCTGAATTTTTAAATCTTTCCTTCTTAGATCCAAAAATAGTCTACATTTTCTTCCAAAACTGTTAATTTCAGCATTCACATTTGAGTCTAATTCACCCGGGATGCACCTTTTGTATGAGGTGCTGGGGAGATGGTTGGTTTTGTTTCTCTCTGGATAGTGAGCTCTGTCCCTTCTTGTTGATTCATAATGCCACTTGCACGATACATTAACTTTCCGTGGCCACAGGAGTCTGTCTCTGAGCTCTCTAGACCCCTGAGCTCTCCATTCTGCTCCATTAGTTGATTTGTCTGAACTATCATTAATATCACAGTATGTTTATTACTTTGCTTTGTAGACTATCTTGATATCTGGTAAGACAAATTCCTATCCTTCACTATTTTTTATAGAATTAGCTATTCATAGACATTTATTTCTCAATGAAAACTTAAAGCAAGTTTATCATATTGCAAAAACCAAAATTCACCCTGCCCTTTATTCAGGAGTACATAAAATTTATAGATGAATTGGTGAGGAATAGAAACCTTTACAATGATACCTTATCCAAGGGCATGGAATGTCTCCTCTCTATCTGGTCATCCTCTGTCCTTCAATAGAGATTTTAAGATTTCTTTATAGAGATCTTTTGTGTTTTTATTTCTGTTAATTTCTAGACTAGTTGTAGACTTCTTGTCCTTGTGAACGCTTTTTCTTTTTAAAATTGTTGTCCAGTGAGTTGTGGCTGGCACAAACAGGGAAATGCTATTGATTTTTGTAGGTTGTTTATATCAGGCAAATTCTCTGAATTCTCTTTTCAGTTCTAACAGATTAAGGGGTTGATTTTGATTTTACTTGAGTAAATCTTTATGTAACCTCAATGGCAATTTTAAGTCTTCACTTTCAACCCTTATAACACTTCTGCAAAATAGTCTGAAAACAAGATAAAAAAGGAAAAAAGCTTCCAAATTTACTTTACAAACCAGTGCAGTATTAATAAAGTACATATTAACCTCATTCATAAATATACATGTAAACATTCTAAATAAATATAATCAGGAAGTACACTTAAAAATACACCATGAACAAGGTATTCCAAGCATGTAAGAAAATAATGTGTTTCCTCAATCAATATCAAAGAAGAAAATCATATGATATTGAACATCTATCACTGATGCTAACTTAAGAGCTTGGTAAAATAGATGACTAACTTCTTAGCATGATATGTTAAGCTAAAAACTAACTACTCAGTCTTATTGACAAAACATTTCCCCTAAAATCAAGGAAAAAACAAGGATGTCCACTATTATTATATTTATTTAACACTTTTCTGGAAGGATTAGCCATTATAGTTGGACAATCAAAGCAATAAAAGCACAAAAACTGGAAACAAGGAGGCAAAATTATCATTTTTTATAGATGACATGGTTGTATACATGAGAATAGTCTCATGGAACCATCTGTTTAACTAAAAAGAGTTCTGGGAATCCTAATTCAGTCTTACTGATAGGATCTGAAAGTTGCCTAAATGACTCCAGCCCAGATGCCTCTACCCAAGAGTCAATTCCTGGAAAGGCCAGTGTTTGAAGTACTTTATTCCATAAAAGGGAGACCAGCAGAGAAGAGGAAGGAGGAGCTCAGGGAGGGAGGAGGAGACGAAGAGGGCAGTACTGGGGAGCGATATTGACAAAATTCAGTCGTTATATTGTATGCATGTACAAATATGTATTATGCATAATTGAAATGCACTAACGAAAAGAAAGAAACATTAAAGAAAAATAAATAAAGTGCCTTTTTCCACAAAATTCTGAGACTGTCTTTTGTTGAAGACATGAACTCTGGTCTGCAGCTTATGGGTCAGACTTCAGCAAATTTAGAGTCCAACAAAAACTCTCTACAAATTACAGCAATGGTTAGGTTATCACTAAAATTTTCCAACTGTAAAAAGACTGAGGAGAATGCTTAACAAGAATAAGGTCCTTGAACAGAAAAGTTGATTTGTTGGTTGGTTGGCTGGTTGATGGATGCAAAATAGAGATTATAAGCCCATTCACCAGAAAAATTTTAAACAAATGTTTCTTAGGCTGATGATTGACTCTACTAAGAAGTCAGTGAATTTCAAGTTCACCTTTCAAGATTGAATGAATATGTTTTTATTGAGAAAATTTCTTGAGTTAAACACATAACAATCCTTGGATATAGCATGTATATAATAGACCCAAAATATCAATTAAAGGTATTCACTAAGCCTAAAGTAGAGCTTAGGGATCTCTATTTTTGTAAAACTTGATGAGTAAGTCTGAGATCTGAGATGCACTGAGAGCATTTCAACAATTACTTGACTCAAGTTTTTTGTTGTTGCTGTTGTTTTCTTTAAAGAAAAGAGTCTGTGGCCAATTAACATTTTAAACGATATTTAAACTACATTTTTTTTTTTGCTCAATATCATCAGGCAAAACACTATTAATACTCAGATAAAGAGAGGAAATTCAAGAGAACAATTTTATAAGACTTTTAATCAGTGTCTTCCTTAAAATTAAAACATATACAGAGAGTCATTGACCAATCTCCAGAGATTTCCTATAAGATAAAGTTTCTGAAATATTTATATTAATATCATCTTACCTACACAAATGTAACCTAGGCACGACTGAGCATCTCTTCCGATTTGACAACTTCTTCTATGCCACCAACGAAACCTATTTATTTCCAGCGTCTTATTTTTTATAAGGTAAAAGAACAAATCTTTGTGATTTCCCAGGAACCTGCAGGGAAATCTCAATGACTGTTCTAGGTGTAAAAGATATCCTACAAGCTTTCATTTATTTTCTTTAATATTTTGGACCTAATTTTTTGGAAAGCAAAGATCAAAAACATCGTTAGAGAACATCTTGAGATTTGGGCAATCGATTAAGATAGGTAGGAGGTATGTGAGATAGAGTACTTGGTTGCCTATTGAATCCAAGCTATGACCAACCATTTAAAAAATAAATACAGCAGATAACATGATTGGAAAGAACCTTCGCACTTTCACAAATAAGGAAATTTTTCCTTCTTTTTCCTCCTCCCCCTCCATCTTCTCCTCCTCCTTTTCTAGGTCTCCACTACCTTCTTTTCTTCTTGTTCATAATTAAAGGCACAAGTCAACATGAAGAATATGAAAATTATTCAGGTCAATCACAGAATCTTGTGTTTTTAGTTTTTTTCTTTATTTGTTCTTTTTAGATATATGAGATAGCAGAATGTATTTTGACATATTATATATACATGGAGTATATAACTCCCCATTTTTGTGGTTGCACATGATGTGGAGTCACACTGGTTGCGTATTCATGTATGAACATAGGAAAGTTGTGTTCAGTTCATTCTACTGTTTTTCCTATTCCTGTCCCCCTCCTTTCCCTTCATTTTCCTTTGTCTAACCCAAAGTACTTTTATTCTTCCTTCACCGCCCCCCATTGTGTGTTAGCATCTGCATGTCAGAGAGAACAATTGGCCTTTGATTTTTGGGGGATTGGCTTATTTCACTTACCATGAAAGTCTCTAGTTTGATCTATTACTGGCAAATGCCATAATTTCATTCTTCTTTAAGGCTAAGTAATATTCCATTGTGTATATTTACTACATTTTCTTTATCCATTCATCTGTTGAAGGGCACCTAAGTTGGTTCCATAGTTCAGCTATTGTGAATTGAACTGCTTGCTATAAACATTGATGGGGCTACATCACTGTAATATGCTGATTTTAAGCCCTTTGAGTATAAGCTGAAGAATGGGATAACTGGGGTCAAATGTCATTCTAAGTTTTCTGAGGAATCTTCATACTGCTTTCCAGGGTGATTGCACCAATTTGCAGTCCCACCAGCAATGTATAAGTGTACCTGCCCCCACCACATCCTCATCAACATTTATTGTTACTTGTATTCTTGATAATTGCCATTCAATCACAGAATCTTTACTTCAAGTCAGATTACACAGGAAGAAGTTGGGTGACCATCTGTCTCAATTTTCTCAGGACTGTCCTGGTTTTAACACTTAAAGTCCCAAATCCAAACGATCCCTGTCACAGGCCAATTAGGAAAGTTGGCCACCCTAGAAAGAAGAGCCTCTCAATTGTAGGTGAAGATGTTAATTAGTAAATCAAGGAAGTAGACCCATCAAGACTGAAGAAATTTTGTGAAAATGTGAATACCTTAGTAACTTACACTACTGAGCTTTCCAAACTTAGTATTATAAAAAAGGGCAAGTAGAATTCACCCTCCAAGTTCTGTACCTTACAATGCTCTTTTGTATGCCAATGATGCTTTAATTCAATATAGATCTTCATGGAGGAGGGAGCTAAATTCTGATTGATGATAATATTAGGATGTTATGTAAGATACCATGCCATACATTCGTCGTTGCCATCTTTAAATATATAACTATTTTAAGTATTTCTCAATTTTGACTTTTATAGTAAACATAAATAGTTGTGACCTCATAAAAGCTCTTTGAAGTCCTTAGTAAGTTGAATCTGAAGTGGTCTGAAGAATAAAAAACCCAGGAACTGATGCTTGCAGAAAAGTAAAAGCATATTCCAGTTGTATTTCCCTGGCCACTGCTGTTTGAGGGGAAGTTACAACCATTCATATTAAGTATAACTTTTTTAAAAAATTCTATACTAGGGATTGAACTCAGGAGCACTCAACCACTGAGTCACATCCCCAGCCCTATTTTGTATTTTATTTAGAGACAGGGTCTCATTGAGTTGCTTACACCATTGCTGAGGCTGGCTTTGAACTTACGATCCTCCTGCCTTAGCCTCCCAAGCCTCTGGGATTACAGGTATGCACCACCGTGCTCAGCTAAGTGTAACTTTTAACTGAAATAACTAACTTCTATTTTATTATTTATTTATTTATTTATTTATTTATCTATTTATTTTTGGTACCAGGGATTAAACTCAGGGGTACTCGACCACTGAGCCACATTCACAGACCTATTTTGTGTCTTATTTAGAGACAGGGTCTCACTGAGTTGCTCAGCACCTTGCCATTACTGAGGCTGGCTTTGAACTTGCGATTCTCCTGTCTCAGCCTCCCAAAGTGCTAGGATAACAGGCGTGTGCCAGTGTGCCCAGCTACTAACTCCTATTTAACAGAGAAAAATATGGAGTGGATAATTCAGAACTTTGTGTTACATTGAAACATTTTAGTAGGTTAACAAAGTTCATAATACAACCTTTTACAGTCATATGTATTCCTGTGCAGCAAAAGTAAGGACTTTCATTAACATGAACCATTGCAATAGCTTCTTTAATAGCATATGAAAATAAGTAAAATTGTGCTTATAGTCCATGTGTCACTGTTCTATTCTACTTAGAAGCCACCTAGATGTCCATTGACAGTATATTAATTAATCTGATATCAATTCAAGGTTTTAAGTTACCTAGAAATTGTGGAAATTATCTTAAAGCTAACATTCTATGAGACATAATTATTATTGAAATAAAGTTTGTCAGAATAATGATTAATTTAGCGGAACATAAATTTACATATTTCATATTTTTAAACATTTTATAAAACTAATGTTAGTTTATTTGATCAGTAAAAAATTGTTTAGGAAAAAATATACCAAATAGAATAAACTGCTTGCTTATATTATATTTAATAGTGATAAATTAGAGAAGACAAATTTGCTTCTATTAAACCCACATTAGTAAATTACTCTTGTCTGCCAAACATTTACTTCAGTTATATGAATTTGGATTCTTAAATGATTTGAGTTACCTTCAAGAAGAACAATTTTGGGCACATTTTTATAGCATGTTAAAAATTAGAAGTTTAATTATCCTATATATTAGGGATTTCACACGTGCATATATTTTCTAAACCAATCAGTAAAAGTTCCTTTAATTTAAAAGACTTTGAAACTATTTTATCTACACCCTCCATAAGTAGGGACATACGTACACACATAGAAGGGTGTTATGGTTTAGATGTGAAGTGTTCCTCAAAAGCTCATGTTTTGAAGGTGTAGCCCCAGAACAGCACAGTGGTGTTCAGAGGCGGGACCTGCAGAGGTGATTGGACCCTGAGGGCTCTGTTTTGTCAATGGACTAGTCCATCGATGGTGTTGTGGTTAAGGGGCTATTAGGAGGTGGTGAGAAAGTTAGGAGTTGGGGGCCTCTTTGGAAAAACTAGGTCTCTGGGCATGCACCCTTGAAAAGTGTATTTTGTTCCTTTCTCTCTCTTTCTTTCTGCTCCCCAGCCACCATGAGGTGAACAACTTTGTTCCACCACAACTACCCGCCATGATGTTCTGCCTCACCACAGCAGAGGAATTGCAGAGTCGAGTGACCACGGACTGAAACCTCTGAAACCATGAACCAAAACAAATTTTTCCTCCTTTCAAATCATTTACCTCAGGTATTTTGTCACCGCAACAAAAAAACTATCAAAAGGGGTCATAGCCTTTCCACGTTGCAGATAATTAGAGAGCTTTAGCCTCCATTCAACAATTATAATCACAGAGTGAGAGACACAGAAATGAAAAATTATTAAAAATCATCATCACAGATATCAAAGACATGTCCTTTCTAGTGGGCATGAAGTTTTAAAATGGCTTTGTGTTCAAAATAGACGTAAGCAAACAACCAACCAAATTTTAAAAACCTAACAGACCAGATTCTCTGCCATTTCTCATTGATAGAAAATAGATTATCTATCATCAACCTAAGTGGACAGACCATAATGCCAAGCTCCCAATCATTCCAGTCTCCAAGGAGGTACCATGATCTATAAATGAACCAAAGCAAACCTAAAACACAATATTAATCAAGAGGGAAAAAACAAACCAAGAGAACATTAGTTGGCAAAGATAAAGTTCTATTCCACATGGGACTCACCTCTAGGAGCCAAGAAAAATATATCTCTGCTTAAGCTGATCATGAGGTGTACATAGTTTACCTGAGCTCATAGCTTACCTAGCTCTCTCAGGTGAATCTATTGTGCAACTCATAGGAACTCCAGAAGTGTTTACAGATAGTTTTTTTTAAAAAGGTGAAATCAGAACTCTCATATAAAGTGAACTCTTGGCAAAGAGTTTAAATTAACCCACTAATTAATGAGGAAACCAGTAAGATGTTACAATAGATTCCAAGGAAGATTTGATTTATAGAGATTTCTATTTCTTACTGAAAAAAACCTATTTGCATTGCCATGGCCGGGAATCATTTGCATAGCTATAAACCAGAAGCACCTGCCTTATGATCAGTTCTACAAATTAACTTCTATAGAGCTGGAAAGTAGGAAAAGAGAGCCAAGGCAGAAAAAAACTTGAGTGGGTGGGCTAGATATACCACCCACTTATAGTTGCTAGCTATTTCAAAAATGGTCGTAAGTTTTTATCAAAGAATAAAGACGGCATACATTCACAAAGCAAAGAAAGTAAAAGAGAAGACCACAGCAGAGGAATGATGGGGGAAATGAGAAAAGTGGTTGCATAAAAGGAAACTGATAAAGTAAGGAAAGAAAGCATCACAAAGGAGAGTGGCACTGAGATCCATTCACTCCCCCACAGAGGCCCCCAAGAGACTAAGCATCTGAAGCACGGAAAGCCCCAGAAGGCAGCGGGAGGGATCAATTCAATTTGTAAAAAAAACAACTAGGACCTCAGAGTTTTACTTGTTATTTCACTGGGCTTCCAGGTTCAAGGACGCCAGACAGAGCACGGCACCCCCGGGTTGAAGTACAACTGAAACAGGATTGCTACAAGGAGAGGATAAAGAGGGAGCTCCAGGGTCATTGCTTCAAGAAAAATGTCCTATTTCCCTATGCTTGATTCTAGTGACAGTGATTTTATAATACCTTTGAGAATCTGGAAAAAAAATATTGAAAGGTGTGTATGAAGCTCATAGAATTAAAAACATTCAACAAATTGGTACCTATAAAAGCTCCAAGGAAAACAGAGCCAACAGAAATGGAAATCTAATGACAGTTGATTATTCAGCTCAACTACCAATAATTTTTAACTAGTTGAAATGATATAAACACTGAATATTGACCTTACCAAAAATTGGATTTATGTATACAGAGATACAGAAAGGGGGGAAGGGCCAATAACGATGTACATGGAGATGAGGGAGGTGAAGAAGAGATGGTATGAATGCTAAATCTTCAAAATCAATAGAAAATGTCTAAAACTGATATTATGAAGAAGAATGACACAAACTCATTATTTATAAATGTGAGAAACAGCTGAGAGACAAAAACAGGAGCTTCTGGGAAGTAGGAACTTGGTGAGTAGTGGTGGGGAAAAAGATTTGGACTTTATTATAAGCCTTATGGTGCTTCATTTCTTAATAAATGCATGCATTGTTTTGAGAAAAATAGAAAATATAAAGACATGTAATAAATAGGCTTAAAAGCCGCCAAGAAACTGGGGTAAATATTTCTAACAGTTATACAATGAGATTCATTTCCTTAATATATAAAATGCTCTTTAAGTCAATAAAAAGACTAACAGTTCAATTTAAAAATGAACAAAGTATATGAAAAGGCAGTTCACAGAAAAAGAAAAAAAGGTTTGCAACTATTTGAAAATATGCTCAATATTTATAATAAAAGAAATACACCCTAAAACAACAAAATATACAAACCTAATTGGCAGATAGACAAATCGTTTTGATAATACATAGGATTGCCAAGAATGTGATGAAGTACTAAGTCTCCTACACTGGGAAAACCTACGTGAGATGCACTTGGACACTTTTTGGTATGTGCCAAAACATATGTACAAAACAGATAGGAGCAGCACTGTTTGTAATTACATATACTAGAAAACAACCCAAATGACCTCCATCTCAGAGCTGGCTAAATTAATTATTGTACCTATAAGCAGTGGGATACCATACAGCCATCAGAGAAGAAGGAAGCCCTTTCTGTATTGATAAGGAGAGTTTGCCAAGATACATTAAGTAAAAAGAAAAATGTGGATCCAAATTTGTCATTGCTGGGATCAGAATGTGTCCCCTCAAATTCATGTGTTTGGAACTTAATCTCCAAAGCAACAGCATTGGATGTCCCTTTGGAGAGGTATTTAGGTCACAAGGGCTCTGTCCTTTTGAATGAAGTAATGAGCCTGAGGAACTTGCAGGAGTCGGTTCCCACTCTCCCGCCCTTCCGCCTTCCACCATGTGAGAATGAAGCAAAGTCTGATCAGATGCCAGCACCTTGATCTTGGATTTCTCATCCTGCAGAACTATGCTAGTATCAATTTCTATTCTTTATGGATAACCCAGTCTCAGCTATTCTGTTTTAGCAGCAAAAAACAAACTAAGACAACTGTGTTTTACTATTTGGGTAAAAAGGCAAGAAAGAACCTGGCATGGTGGTACATATCTGTAATCCCAGCTACATGGGTGGCCGAGGCAGAAGGATCACAAGTGCAGGGCCAGCCTCAGCTGTCTCAAAATAAAATAAAAAGGGCTGGGGATGTAGCTCAGTGATGGAGTACTGCCTAGCATATGCAAGATCTTGAGTTCAATCCAGAGCACAAAAGAAAAAGTCAAGAAGGAGAATGTGTCTTCATATTTAATTTTAGTTTGTAAACAAATACTGGAATATACATGAGAAATTAGAATAAATGTCTTCTTGTTTAGCAGTAGCTGTGGTAGGAACTGATTGTAGGTGCACCAAACTTTTCATTGTGTATCTTTGGAATGTTACTTCAATTAGTAACAATGTAAATATGTTACCAATTTTAAAATGGAATAAAATAAGGATGAAATAGATCATTGGAGATATTTTCATGATATTAGGTGAAAAGGTCAGCTATCCCTTAGGTCTGGTGGGAGGAGAGATCAGTGGGAAGCAGTTCCCAGTGGATCAAATTGCCCAGGGCATTCCAAGGATTCTTGAAAGAGAATCAGGGACAGCCTCCTTGGGACAAGGTGGTTTGCGTTGGCTCCTGCCAGCTCACTACCTCCTCCTGACTGTTGGTAAGAGGGTGAGGGAGGATGGGAGGACAAGGGGATTACAAAGGGCAAAGAAATAAGGTTTATGATCTGCCTGCTCTCCTGTCCTGCCTTCTGGAAGCATAAGTGGAGATGGGGCACCATTCACTTGGAAAACTACCGCTAGGGCCAGCACTCCCTGTGGCATGATTCACATGCACTGAAGGAACCCCCAGGCTCCCTTCACCCGGGGGGACCTCTGGTGAAGACTATCTGATGGCCCATGCCCAAGCCTTGTGTGCACAAAAGATCTGCACAGGGACCCCCAGGAGCTTGGCATCTGGGTCCCACCTTGATCAGCAAGGAGAACAGACCTTTCTGGCTCCCATGGCTTTGTAAGGGTATCCACAGCTGGCTGGGCAACCTGCCCAGCCTAGGGCAGCACGACCAGTCACTTCTCACCAGCTGTCCATCATTGGCCCAAACACAGGGACACACTCCCCAGTGGCTGCCCTGAGGCTGCAGGGCATGAAGGTGGCCACGGCCAGGGGTACTACTTATACATGGGTCTCTCAGCAAGGGGCACATCCTGCAGGATGTGGAGCACTGAGGGGACCGTTTCCTGACCTTTGGACACCGACACTGTCTCTGCCCTGGATGTTCAGCCACACCCTGCTCTCTCCTTACACCTGAGCCTCATGGGAACGTGGCATTTGCTAGTTTGCTTTCTGGCGCCCCCCACGTTAGCGTTCATAATGTGCGGCATCAATGGTTCCCACACTTGGGTGGGTATCAGAATCACCTGGGAAGTAACAGGGTCCACAGAGGCCCAGGATGGCCGAGGTAGCACGGGGCCTGTGGACCTTCGTGATTTAACAGTTAAGCAGGTGATTCTGACAGGACCAAGTTGGAGAACCCATGGCAATACACTCCTTTCAACCACTATCCAAATTAATCCTCAACATTTCCTGAAGAGATGCATAATCTTTATGCCAAAACAAGGCCAAATAGGTCAGATAGAGGAGTTTTGGGGTTCTGATCCACTGTCCTCTTACTGGCTGTGTAATCTTTGAGAAGACACCTAACCTCTCTGAACCTCATCTTCATCCTTAAAGTGAGAATTCAAGGACATCCTCTCTTTGGAAGGGTTACAGAGAGAGTTCAATGAAACAACCAAGACAAGTGCTCAGCACACTCAACCACAGGCCACGATTGTCATTCTAACCGGGGGTCAGACCACTTATTGGAAGCAAAACACTGTATCATAAAAGTTTTTGAATGGGCACATCTTCATTGATTTTAGCACATGAAATGGCATTTGATAAATGGTGGGAGAATATGCGGACCAATATCTCATTGATCAACTCACCAATGTTTTCATTTAATTTGAAGTCATGAAAAGAAGAATGGCTGGCAGCTCACAGCATTGCTGGTAGTCAAAGTCCTTCTGCCCTTTCTTCTCCAGAACATGCAGAAAATTGGGAAATTCCTCTGCAGAAAGACCCTCCCTTACACTCAAGACAAGCAGGCCTCATCATGGGAGCATCTGAATATTCCTCAGCTACCACTGCCAGGCATTGGAGATAATGTGGGAAACAAAACAGAAAGCAGGCCTAATCTCAAAGGGAGAGAGGAAAGGTCAACAGATTTTCCTGATCTGGGAAATATCAGATATGCCCTGGGTCTGGTGGAGGGAAGGGTCAGTTCCCATGGGGTGAGATTCCAAGAGCATCCCAAGCATCCTTGGAGAGGAAGGGGCAGCACATTTGGGAGGTGCTTGGGTTGACCTCTGCCTGCTCACATCCCCTACTGTTTGCAGGACAGTGAGGAAGCTATGTAACCTTTGGAGGTTACAGGGAAAGGAAGGGGATTGGCAAGGGTCCCTTCCTAGACCAAAGTATTTTCATCCCTGGATTCCTGGGAGGAATGAGGATTTGTGGCTTTCCTGCTCTCTTGCTTTGTCTTCTGGGAGCAAATGTGGAGAAGGAATGCAATTTACATGAAAAACTAAATCAAAGCCCCTCCAAGGCCCCTTCCTCCTGTGATCTCCAGGGGAAGACAATCGGGTGGAGTACCTAGTTCCCACAGTGGACACATGCTGTTGGGCTGGCTGTACAAGCCCACTGCAGCACTGCCCAAGGGAAGGGGACAGGGGACGGAATGGCGCCCTGCTGTGAAGTAAGCAGCATCCTGCAGAGGGCCTTTGGCCTCCCAAGGGGACTCCTCATCTTAAGAGGAAGAAGAAAGGAGGATGGAGCTGGGCAGACCTGTGTGGAACTGGGCCTTGAGGGAGCTGCCTGACCGTGGAGGTGTCCAGGAGTCCAGGAGCCCAGCTGTTGGCAGTCAGATGCTCCTGAAGACCACAGGCATGCCTGGGACCTTGTTTTATAGTCAGCTTTTTCACTGCTGTGACTAAAAGACCCAACCAGCAAACTATAGAGGAGGAAAGGTTTATCTGAGGGTTCACAGTTTCAGAGGTCTTGGTCCATAGAAGTCTGGCTCCATTCCTCAGGGCCCTAGGTGAGGCAGAACATCATGGCGGAAGAGTGTGGCAGAGAGAACCAGCCCACAGGATGATCAGGAAGCAGAGAGATTCCACTTGCCAGATACAAGTATATACCCCAAAGCCAAGCCCTAATTCCCACCTCCTGCAGCCACACCCTGCCACTTTAGCTACCACTCAGTTAATCCCTGTAAGGGGATTAATTCACTGATTGGGTTAAGACTCTCACAACCCAATCATTTCTCCTCTGAACATTCTTGCATTGTCTCACACGTGAGCTTTTAGGGGACACCACATCTAAACCATAACAGACCTGTGTTGACTCACTCTTTGCTAACTGATGGATCTCAGACCCAAGCTTCTAGAGAGATACACCTGCCCTTTTCCCTGTGGTCTCTAGAAAGAACCTTGCAAACTAGAAAGGTTGGTTATGGTTGGTAATTTTTCCCAGGCTTAAAAGTCACCTGAGACATTCTGGAAAGACTTAGGTAAGTAAATTAGACTTGGGTAAGTAAATTAGAAATGGAATCACTCAAGTATGTGGTTTGTTAGTATGGCTGGATACAGCTTGGAAGCTCTGGGACAGAACTTTTAAAATTGGAATTCCACTGCCAATTCTAATAGCTGGTCTTCCTTCCGTGGAAGGTGAAGGGGACATTTCTGGCTGAGTTATTGAGTGGCCAATACTTTCTCTCATTCACTGTCTCTTGATCCCCACCCAGTACCACCCCTATCCCCTAAACATAGATCTGGAATGGGAGAGCTGGCTGAAGAGCTTGCTAGGAGGGCTTGCTAGGAGCTTAGTCAACATCCCCATATCCTAGCTATTATCTTGGAACAAATACATATTATGTGCCAGGAACTCTGCTAAGAGTTTTTTAATGCTTTTATAATTTTTTGGTCTATTTTAATTCTTACAATGACCCCAAAACTCAGAGAATGAATGTAAGACAAAAAAAAAAAAGTAAGTGTCCAGAGGTCCCCACTGCTAGGAAGGGGTGAAAACTAGACTCAAAACTTGGCATGGCTAACTCCAAAAATTTAAGATTTTATCTTTTTCTTTATCCTGCTTTCCTCTTCTATTTCTGTTACTCTAAAGCAGTAGTTCTCAAATTGTGAACTTGGAAGAGTAGCAGAAACCCCTGGAAACAATCTATTAAACCAGGAACTCTAGGGTTGGAGCCCAGTAGCCTGTGTTCTGATTCGCCCTCTAGACAACTGTGATGCTTGCTAGAGTTTGCTAATTGCTGCTCCAGAGAGGACTCTTAAATTTTAAAGGTAATACTTAACATTATATTTCTCACAAACATCTAGTCAGTCAGAAGTTAGAGGCTCCTTATCACCTGTTCACTTTGTTACACAGCTAACTTCCCATGTGGGAGATACGGGACATTAGTTTGAGTTGTTACTCAATCTTTGTCATATAAAAAATCAGCACTTATTTTGTTCATTTTTTACGGAGGTATGTATCATTTGCATACAATAGAAAGGCACACATCTCAAGTGCAGAGCTGGAGTTGCAACAATTGTCATATAACCACCATTCAATCAGACTATAGAACATATGCACCACCCCCGCCAGAGGATATATCCTTTGTGCCCTTTTGTGGGCTACCTCTACCTGCTGGCTCCATACCCATCAAACATTGATTCAGTTCATACCACTGTTAGACTTACTCTTTCCTAGAATTTCACATAAATGAAACCATATAGCATATAATCCTGTGTGTCAAACTTCTTTTCCCAGGATAATGTCTATGAGATTCTTCTATATCTTTATGTTTATCAGGATAGTGCTCTTTTTTACTGCTAAGTAGTATTCCATTGTGTGAATGTGCTCTAAATTGTTTACCCATCAATTTATTGATTGAAGTCTGGGTTGTTTCACAGATTGAAACTACAATATCTGAAAATAGTAGTTTCACATATATACCCTAATACTTGAATGATAACCATCTGGGTTTAATCCTTGCTTGAAAGTATTTTCCTTCTTCATTTTAATGTAGTGAACCATTGTTTTATTCTACCACAGTTGTTGAAAAGTCTGATATCAATGTGATGACTGCATTTTTCCTATATAGATAGTTTGTTTTTCTTATGTTTGGAGAATTTTTAATTTCATTGTTATTTTTCCTAAATTTCCACCTTCTGAGAAATGTTATTTACTCTTCCATTTCACAAATTCTCCCTTCAGCAGTGTTTTATCAGCTGTTTAGACCATCTATTGCCTTTTTAATTCCAGAAACTATAGTTTTAACATGTAGAACTACTCTTTGATTAATTTAATCTATTTTACTCCTTTTTAAGAGTTAAAATGCTTCTAAAATCCCTTTAGTCATGTAAACACACTTAGTTTACAATCTGTATCTGTTCCTTTTATTACCCAAAGCTTTTAGAAATCTTATTTAACTGCTATATGTGTTTTATAATTTTGGATTATAAGTTCATATTCAACATGATTTTACCACAGAGAATTCTGATTGGTCTGATTTGAAGGTATTTCTTTCCAGACAGCTTTCACATTTACTTTGACCCAACATCCTTTAGATATCAAAAGCTCGGGGCTCTTTATCTTCAAGTATCTTTGGCTAGCCTGGAAGCAGACATTCAAACCTCAAGCCAGGATCAGAGCAGGGCAGAAATTTTTAACTCATGTATACATCAAATCAAATAGATAAAATTTATTGTTGGCTCTGAGCACATTGGGACTAGTGAATATACCTACAGAAGGAGCAGCCCTTCCAGAGTTTGGGCTTTATGCAGGAATATAGGTTTCAACCTCCTGCTCTACTCAGGACCAGGGCCTCCTTTCTCCATGCCCATGAAAACCCAAGTTCCTGACTTAGTGCAATCGTCAACCCCTACCTTACCCCCAGGCCCCGCCCCTCTCAGGCCAGCTTTTCTTACATTCTTGCAGGGGAGACCTATGGTGAACTCTGTTGGTGGCAGGAAAGGTGGTGAGCCTGGAGGGAAGACCTACTTCTCCAACCAGAAGCTGCACACTTAGCCTGTTGTAGCTTCTGGGTGGACCTCAGAGGACGAATCCCCAAAGCTCCCTTTGGGGACACCCTTCTGCTTCCTCTATTCATTTCCCATCCATGGTAGTTAGTTCTTATTCCCCCTTCCCTTGCCCCCACCTTGACCTTTTGATAACAGCTGAGCCATTTTTTTCACCAGGTGTCTCCTGACTCCAGTATATTTGCTGAAAGATAAATGTGTTGTTTTATATCCCTCAAAGCACACAGGCAAAGCCATTTACTTAGATTTCACAGTGCAAGAATATATGTGTTAGAGCAAAATATCCTCAGCAAAATGGTCTCTCTTTAGGGACTCATGGTGTATCCAGCTCAGTCCACACTTCATTCTTTGGAGCGTTGGACCATCCTCACATGCCAGAACAGGTGTCAGTGCTATAAACCAACCCATTATCTGATCTACTGGGACAGCCAATTTGGAGAACATTCCTGAACCAAGATTCCTGGTCCAAGTGCCAATTATGTACCCTCCTGGGTTCAGGCAATCACTGGCTTGCTTTGGGGGTCTCAAATGGAGTCCCACTGGCCCTCTGCCTCCCGTCCAGCCTCGCTCCAGGCCCAGCTTGTTTCCAGCCCATTCATGTTTCCAGACAGGTTTTGCTCATGGAACCCAGCTGTTTGCAAGTCCATGAACACCCCGCTGGGAAGCAAAGCAGAGGAAGGCTCCCAAGTCAGGCTCCAATCCTCTTTCCAGACTGACCTAGCACACTGTGGAGGATAGGGCTTTAGGACAGACAGGCCTGGGTTTGAATCCAGGCTCAGCCACTTACAAGTCATTTTTGGACATGTGACTTAATCTTCTCGGACCTTTCTCATCTGTGAAAGGAGGATGTTAAACACAATTCCGAGTTCTTGTGAACTAAAACTAGGTGAAGTATGAATGCTGTCTGGCAGAGTGGAGCAGAGGTGCACAGGTGTGAGCTATATCTTCTCAGTGCCACCAGCCTGGTCAGGAGGGCTGGCTAAGTGGCTGGGTCCTGGTTAGAGGTCTGGTGGTGGTGGCTTGAGTGCATGTGTGTGAACACTGGGTGTTTGTTTTCCTCAGGAACTAGATAGAGTGTTCTGTGTGGGGTCAGGGGCTCTGCAGGAGCCCAGCCAGCCAAAAATGAGCTGTTCCAGGCTCTGCATATGGTCACTGGGATACATATGCCTGGCCACACCAGAACTTTGTGCCTGGTTTGCTCACAGACCTGCTGAACTTTGCAAAGGAAAGGAAAGTTCCTTTGAGTTGTACATATGACCTTTGAATCTTTTATCTTCAGAGCCATAAACCTGGTCCACTAAGCTATAAAAACATCTCTCCACACATTCTCCCTGCAGCCTGCTCCTCGATCTTCTCCACACGCTCACACCAGACCAGAGGCTGTCACTATGACAAGGGACCAGAATGGAACCTGGGAGATGGAGAGTAATGACAACTTTGAAGGCTACATGAAAGCCCTGGGTAAGAGGGAAGAGGGTACTGGAGGAAAGGGAATGTGGGGAGGACATCGGTCTGGCCCTCTGGACAGATCCATAGACTTGTGTACAAACTCTTACTCCTCACTTCTTACAGCTGTGAAAAATTAGAAAATTCATGCAAATTCTCTGAGGTTCCATTTCCTTATTTGCAATTTGGGTATAATAATAAATAAGATTCCTTAGCACAGTGCCTGGCACACAGGAAACACACACACACACACACACATGCACGCACATGGTAAGACCTAACTCGAAAGAAGAGCACAGTTACTTCCTACCTGGTGGTGGCCATCTTTTGATAACTATTTGGATCTGACATTCTACACAAATGACCTCTGCTGGCTCTTTTGTCAGCCTTATAAAGAATGGTTAGCAAGTCTCTCTACCTAAAGAAAATCAGGGCCACTAAAGGAGAAGCTTTGTCACATAGATCAAACCACCTACTGCTTATACCTCGGTGTGTCCTGAGCTGACGAGAGGGTGGATCTCTTGGGGGGCTGGCAGAAACACATACCCTATCCAGCTATAAGCAGGTGAGTCAGAAGCCCAATACTTTGGATATGATGGTGAGAGATCTCTCCAAGAACGAGAATCATGGGTTTTTCTGTGCAGTTAAGTTCTAGCTTAATAAATATGTTTACCACGCCCACAAGTAAGGAAATCTGGGGTGCATTTCCTACATGACAGAGCTGGAGCTCTCGGTGTATACTTTAGACACGCTTCCAGCACTGAATAACTTTTTTTCCTCTGGACTATCAGGATTTTCCTTCCACAGGGGTTTGGGGAAAGGAGGCAAAAACCCTCCTATCAGGCTCTACCTCTCCCTGTCGCACGAGTGGCCAGTAGACATGGAATTCTAAACGTATGCATGGGCAGTTGGTTTGGAGCATAGTGCAGAACTATAATCCCGAACAATACCATACAGGTGAAGAAGCCAAGCAAGAGCCACGAGCGTAGCTGGGGCAGAGGACTTACTCTGTGACCTTAAACCAGTTTTTTAACCTTTCGGAACCTCAGTTCCCTCAGCTGCCAAATAGGGATAATAGCTCCTTCCTTGTCTGTCTCTCTAGATGATGTTGGGTGTAATTGTGTTTGGAACAATGGAAAGTACTGTCACAAGTGTTATTTGGAAGTTTCAAGGTCTTAGCAACATGGTGAATGAACTCAAAGAACATCACAGAAAGCACCTTTGTGTCTTTTTCTGCTTTTTCCTACGGAGACTTTAAATAGGAAATCTAGGCTCTGCTTGTCCTGTAGCTCTTCAGGTGAGCCCCTAAAGCCCATCTCCTCAAGGTCAAGGTGGGAGAAGCTCCAGGGGGATGGGATGCCGCAGGGTTTACCAACAGCTCTTTCCAAGAAATCCTCCCTGACAGCAGCCTGTCTTTGGACTCTGACAATAACATACATAATGTGGATCAGAGCATCACAAATCATAATGCAGTATTTGGATGTCTCCATCTTTTACGGTTTTGGACTGGTCTTTCTAATTTTTATTAGTATTGAATACTTGTTGTCTCTTACAGCTTCAGTCAAAACCTCCAATTGAATATCATATTACACTGATCGCATTCTAATGAGCAAAATGTTTGGCCTCCTTGTGCCAGGGTCTCTTTAGCTAGAGGGATAGCAGGCACCTTGCTGACTGGGATGAATACTGGGTACTAGCTAGACGCAGAATGTGGATGTGCTTGGAGCCTGATTTACCCAGCTGCTGAGAGCCCACAGGGTGTCAGGGCCCGAGGAACTTGCCCCATCTTGAGTCCTTGATGTTCTGTACAGAAATGCCTCAGCCAGAGTCACCATTCCAACCTTGAGACAAGGAAACTGATTCCCCTCACCTGCTCACAAGCATGTGGGCAGGGCATGGGCTGGCAGGGACTGAAAACAGGTCTCTAGAGGCTCAGCCAGAAGCAGATGAGGTGTGGCTGCCCCCTCAGTCCAACCTATGAGTAGCAGCTCAGCAGGTCTGTGCAGTTTCCTCCATAGCCCGGCTGTAGGGCAGGCTTGCTTTGCCAGCACTGAAGTCAACAAAGCTTGCCTTCCCTGCCCTTTTGAGCACTAAGACACTTGGCATTTGGGAAGAGCAAATGTGTGAAGATCTTTGCAAATCCCCAAAAGTAGAAATACTACAGTTATGATGTTATTTCCTATCTGAGAATTGTCACTTTCTTAGACCTTAGCCCCCTGTACCAGGAAGTTGGCTTTCTCTGAGGGCCTGGTTGTTGGTTCAGTAGGGAGGGAGAAAGTCTGTTGAGATATGGGTCTGGACAGCACCCTAGTTTTGCCACTTGCCCAGTGACACACCACACATTGGCTTCCTCCATGTGACTCAGCTGCCAGCCTCAGGAGAATGACACATCATGGCAACCTTTGGGTTTGTCTTGAATTATCAAAAAGTTCAAAGTCACATGTGTGACTGTGGTACACACCTCCTGCCTTCTTGGGCGTCTGGCCTCTAGGCTCTTTCCTGACATTGAGGAATGCAGCTGGTGAACTCTCTCATCCTGAGGAATTTGTCACATCCTGAGGTCCTCCTTCAGGTCAGATCAGGGCATGGGGGAGACCAGAACAGGTTTCCATTTTAAAGGGGAGGCCATGGAGGAGAGGTATGAGGATGGGTCCCAGAAATGTTAAAGAGCATGGGGGTGGGAGGGAGAGTCCATTCACTCTGCTCAGGATGAGACTCCAGTGCCAGAGCCCTAGCAGAGATGTGTCACCTGAAGCAAAATCAGACCTGCTTTCTGTTCCCAAGGGGACCAAACTGGTGCAGACTATCATTTTACAGTCATGCACAAATGGTGTTCTTGTTTTCTGCTACTGTGAAAAGCTCTCCCAAAATGTAGTGGCTTGAAACAACCACAGTCATCTTCTATTACCTGTCACAGCTCTGCAGCTGAACAGGTTCATCCTAATGGTTCTTGCTCACAGGCTCTTATTCAGTGCAACTGGACAGTGGCCAGGGCTGGGGTCATCTCAGACGCATCCTCACCCCTATGTACATCTGGCAGTTGGTGGTGCTCACTTGTGGCTGAGACCTCAGCTGGGGCATCAACATGTGTCAACATCAATGTGTGTTCTCCCCGTGTGGCCTCTTCTCTGTCCAAAGACAGAGGTGGTAGAAGTCGCTTGGCCTGTTGTGATCTAGCCTCAGAAACCAACAAGCATCGCTGTCACCAGATTCTTTGGGTTCAAGTGTTGCAAGCCTTGCCTGCTTTCAGAGGGAAGCCACAGGGAAACCTCAGTGGGAAAAACATCATAGTGATTTTGGAAGAATGATGTGTAGGATGAGATGCAGTTATTTAAGAAGATAAAAATCTGTCATAGATAGGACAGTGGGTACCCTGGGCCCAAAAAGGCAAGAGTAACACAGAACAATCATAACAAGAAGTGTGTGCAGGATAGTGGGGGGAGCTGCAGTACATGGGTCAGTGAAAGCTTCCTGAGTACTTCTGGGTGGGTTTTGAAGGAAGGAGAGGAATACCCCCATGCAGAGATGGAGGTAGGCATGGCCCCATGGCCATGTGCAAGGGCATGGGCCTGGGAGACCAGAAGGAGCTGTTTTGTCATAGCTGAAGCACAAATGGGTGACAGAAGAGTCAGAGAAGGCAGGATGTTCAAGGTTGTCTGTCACATCTGGACTTCATCCTTTAAGGACAGGCTCCAGGGAAGAAGTATGTCCAAGAGGAGAGACGTCATCACATTCATCTGCCAGCCCGGGAGGGAGTAGATGTGCGGAGACTCTCATAGAACTGGAAGGGTGTCGCCCAGCCTCAGGGAGACAGGAGGAGTGGAGCTGAGAAGGGGAGGACATGGAGATGTCCAGAGCAGGAAAGAGACTACACTTGGTGACCAAGTGGGGAACCAGCAGGGAGCAGTCAACCCAGAAAATGAAAGGCCATCTTATAACTTTAATAGTGAAGATGGTAATATATATTGGAAGGTGTGTGTCCTAAAATTACTTAGACCATGTTAAATTTAGATCATCTTTTATTGCATAAATAAATTATTTGGGAAAATCCCATTTTTCTCTTAATTCACAAAAGGTCATCTGTATTTTGCATTTAAAGGAATAATCCCAGACTTAAAAGAGCAGCAACTATGGCAAACAGTTCTGGTGGATCTCTGGAAAGTTCCACTAAGAAAGAGGTAGCATTAGAGACCAAAGTCAGATAGCTCCCTTTTCTGCCAGGAAACTTCCTGAACATGTATAATGCACAAAAATTCTGTTCCAACTTGTTTTGTTGTGGTAGTGATGGTGGTGGTGGTAGTGGTGGTGGTGGTGGTGATGCTGAGGACAGAACTTTGGGCCTCACACTTGCTAGGCAAGTGCTCTACCATGGAGCTGTACCCTAGTCCCCCAAATGTTCATGAGCCTTCAATCTAGCATCAGCAATGAGTGCAAGCACATATCATTTTCATGCCATGAAAAGTACTGTTGCTAGAGCTTTATATTCATTATTTCATTTTAATTGATTCAGTGTTCAACAAATGTATTCAGCACCTACAGCACATCAGGAAGTGCTCTAGGCCTTGGTGATAGAGTGGTGAATGTATTCCCTGTGCTCGGGGGGTTTACCTGCCAGTGCGGGAGGCAGAGAGCAAGCTAACAGTTGAAGATGATTTTAGGTAGTGGTGAATGCTTTCAAGAAAGTAAATAAGAATAATAGTACGGAGAGGGGTGGGTGGTCAGGGAAGGCTATCTGAGGAGATGACAGAACAGCCAGGCCTTGAAGCGGAGAAGTGTTGTTCCAGGCACAAGGTCAGCAAGTGTCAAGACTGCAGGGATGCTCAGGGATCCACACCCACAGGAAGGTGAGTGTTGGGGAGGTAGGAAGCAGGAGGAAGGAGAGGGAGGGGAAAGGGTCAGGCCAAGTGACCCTGAGATGGAAAAATAAACCTGAACCCTTGTATATTCTTTGAGGCTCGCTACAGGCACAGCATGGAGGATGAACCACAGTCGAGCAAGACAGGAAGCAGGGAAGCCCCACTTAGAGGCTGCTATGCTATCCAGGCAGGACATGAGGGCTGGAGAAGAAAAGACAAGTCCAGCATATAGTTTGGAGATAAAACTTAATAGGGGTTTCAGATGACTATGAAGTGAGAGTATGTGGAGACAAAGATGACTACCTGGCATAGACTTGAGAGCTGAGAAGATGGTGATCCCACTGCCTGAAACGGTGAAGGCTGGGGACAAATGAGTTTGGGTGGTGGTCATTGGCCAGGGGAGTGCATTCAGAATTCTGTTTTGCAGACTTTGGTTTTAGATGCTCACTACGCATCCAAGTAGAATATTGAAACTGGCATATTGACTTATGATCTAGAGCTCAGGGTCTAGTCACGGATGAAGACGGAAGGGATGCTTTCCATTTTACAGCGTGAGGAATCTGAAGCCCAGAGAAGCAGAAGGACTTCCCTGGGGCTACACGTGGCTGGGAAATGGTTGTCCCAGACAGGAGCCCTTTTTGTATCATCTAACACACAAGTTCTTTCCACAGCACAGTTTTAGGCAGGGTACCAAGTATATGGGGTAGGAGAGGAGGGGCTTCACTCTGACCAAGGCTTGTTGGATTGGGGCATCCAAAGAAGATGGACAAGATGCTCAGAAACAACCTGAGAAGGTCACTCAGAGTCCCTGGGTAAAAATGAATGAAGGAACGAATGTCAAATAAGATGAATCTATTTGACAACTGGATTCCTGCTAGTGCTGACAAACACACAAACTTATACATCTTGCCAAAGTCTTTACTTGGACCACATGGTTCCTGGTGGAACTTTCAAATGGAAAGGACTGAGAGGTAGGAAAAGTCAGGTGGCAACAATAAGTGTGGTCGCTTCCTAATGACCTCCTGAGGTGCTGGCTGCCTGTCTACCCTAACACCCATCCCAGCACGAGACTACGGGTGGGAGGTGAAGCAGGGTGCAGGAGCAGTAGGCACGCAGGGTCTCCAGCCCACCCCTGCTGTTCAGGAGGGAGTGAGAGAAGGAGCAGGCAGAGGCCAGTCTCATTTCTCCCTAAATGTGTTCTTTGGAGGAGGAAATGGTATGGAAAAAAGGGAGAAGATTGCTCTTCCACTCTGCTTCTCACAATTGCCTGAAAGTGCCAATGATTTGAGAATTAAAGAGTCCAGGTTCGAAGCCCACGGAAGCCAAATGGTCCTCTTTGAATGGTTCTTAGATCTCATGTGATGTATACATTGTGCATCTCTGCTCTTTAATTTACAAAGAGCACCTGCCCTTTTAGCCTGCAACTTTAGATTTTTTTTTTCGCAAGCACATTACAAAGCATTTTAATGTTGAGTAGCATACTCATATTTCAACTTTATGGCTTGTATTGTTCAAAATGCAGTTATGAAAAGTATGCTTTAATAAAATCACTTCGGTAGTGTTGGTTTTTTTCCTTCTTCTGCAGCAGCTATAAGCCATATATATTATTCAGAAATAGCTTGCCTTTGGACCTTGCCTTCTGAGATAGAAATTCATTTCACCTGGTTATAAATCAGAGATACCTTTAATCCAGAAAAGCAGATAAAACATGCTTAATAACCCCAGTGTTAAAATACCATACCAGGAAAATCATTTCCTCTGCAAAGTTCAAAGTGGAAGAGTTTTTGTAATCTGTGTGTGTGTGTGTGTGTGTGTGTGTGTGTGTGTGTGTGTGCACGCGCATGCTCATTCTACAGCTGCAGTTAAATCCTTTTGATTATAAATATCCAACAACGAATCTACCAGCAGAATATTTGGCCCCCTTCCCTGGGGTGGAGCAGAGGTGACATGATTAACTGGCCTGTACAAACGCCAAAGGGTGGCCGAGAGGCCAAGCCATTTTTCAACCCAGAAAAGAAGTGATGCTTGATTCCATTTGCATAAAGCCCCTAATAAGATTCCCCCAGCACTGGTCAGAAAGATTGACTAGGGTTGGTGTTTATAGGGCAAACCTGTTCTCTCGGCAAAAGGCATTTTTAGCTGTGATCCACTTTTGCAGGCAATGAGGGATAAGCAATAATTTTTATTAGAGAGCTTTAGTTGTGAATGACAAACATACTATGTTTGTAGGGAAACTGGTAGGAGCCCTGCTCTAGCTGGGTGACTCTGAATCCACCCCTTAAATTCTCTGAGCCTCAATTTCCACATCCGCAGAGTGGAAATAGACTCGCTTGCTAAGGGACACTTCAGTTCTAAATTTCTCTGTAATTTCCAATTCTTCTCTAGAGTTTTGCCTGGAGCACTCTCCTTTGGTTAATAGATGATTTCTGTCCCCCACCCCCACCTCCCGCTTTCCTAACTGTGGCTATAGCAATGTGGTTTAGCACAGCTTGGACTTCAGCACAGAGGCTAGAGCAGGAGATACTAGTCAATCACACTACAGAGGGAGGAAGCTGATCCAGGCAGGGAAATGTTCCACCAGGCTGGAAAAAGGGCCCACATGACAGGCTATGGCTATGGTGGGAGAAATTGATCAGTCACTCTTTGGACTGCTCCATGGAGAGGCAGGTGACTCTAGGGATGCACAGACATGATACATAAATATGAGAACTTCACTCTGGATCAAGTGCTGCTCTGATCCCTACTAGACTCAAACAGTCAAGGTCAAGGGCAGAAGCCAACGTGTGGTGAAGACCCACGAGCTCCTTGATACTGCAGAAAGCATTTCACTTTCTTGTTTACTAAATTGTCACCACAATAACCCTTTATTTTATCATGAGAAAACTGCGGCTCAAAAAGGGAAAATGATTTCTCTAAGGTCACATAGCTGGGGACTCAAGGACAGATCCACCCCTCACTCCTCATTCTTTTATACCGGTGATACTAAACTTGGTGTGTACAGAATCATTTGGAAGACTTAGAAGAACAAGCAGAACTCAACCCACAGAACTTTTGGGATGGGTCCCAGAATTTTCTCTTCGATGTGTCCCAGAATTTGCACTTCTAACAGGGTTCCAGGTACCACTGCTGCTGGCCCCTTGAGAGCCACTGTCGTGGACCAGGCTGCCTCCATTAGCCAATCCATGGTATCTCTTGAGCATCTACTGTGTTTGGTTCTAGGGGGGCACCCAGAGCAAAGGGACAGCACGTTCTTTGTCTTGGTAGACTAAGAAGATAGAATGATCGACCCCAAGAAAAAGTCCAGGAAACCCCAGGTAGTGTCTCCTGGAGGTCCAACCGTGCACCCTGGGCAGCAGGTGAGGAGGGCAGGACAGGCAGCAGGAGACAAGGCTGGGCCTCATGAGATATGGAAAACTGGGAGGACTGCGACAAGATTCAGGGAGCAGATGTTCAGACACATCTGAGAAAATGCAAAAGACTCTGAGGAAGCTGACTGGAGGACCCCCAGGCTTAGTAATGATGATTCTGAGGATGGCAGCTACCATTTGTGGAGCCATTGCCACGGGTGCAAGCCACTAGGCAAAGCTCTTAACAAAGCTCAGTGACTTCGCCGTAATCCTTGCTGCAACCTGATGTGGTTACTGAACTCCGCTATGGCTGCTGCTCTCTGCTGCTTCTGGACTGAAGACACTTGTCCAGCCACAGGACTAGAATTAGACACCCAGACATCACCTGACTTGCTAGACTGTCTGTGGGGTAGAGAGAGATCTGAGTAGGAGTGTGGCATGTTAGCCCCTTGCTAGCCCCTCTCCTCCAAGGACATGTTTATACTAACTAGAGTGTGGAAGATATTCTTTAGTGGCTTTTAGCAATTCCAAGGGAGGATCCCTTTTAAATCAGAAATGCCTGACCACTTGGTCCTGTCTAAAGAGACCTCAATGGCTTTAAAGGGAGAAAAATGGAACAGGACATATTTCCATGGATTCAGTGCCAATGTGGCTGGAATAAGTGGCTCAGAAAGGGTCTCGTCAGCCTTTTCCATATGATGTTTTGTGAAATATTTAGAAGGCTGGATGTCCCAACACAGAGGGGTTCTATGGCCACAGAAGATCATGGAAACCTGCCTCCTGTATCCCCTCTTGGAGTTACAAAGTAGCTTTCCTATTTCAAAGGCTCTGTGATGCTTTCCGTGCAGAAAGCAGCTTCTCTTGGCTAAGTTCTTTATTTCCTAAATTTAATCATGAGTCCATTTATTTGACAACTTAACTTCTCATAAAACTGAGATGAGACCCGTGACCAACACAGTGAGGAAGCCTGGGCTCTGTGCACACTGGCTGGGAAGCTTCGAAGTGCTCACAGCAAAGGGCAGCGGAGAGAGCATCTCTCACCCTACATCTCCTGTCCTGCAGGCTGTGTGGCTCTGATGTGCTCATGTACAATTCCATAAGCCACCGACTTGGAGCCAAATGAACTGTCAGAGAATGTACAGTGGGTGGAGAGTGATCGTTCCAGCTCTGACTTATTATAGAGCCTTCGGCCTAGAAAACAATTGCTTTTTGGTAGCAGGCAGTATGCAAGTATCCTGCAAAACATAAACTGCCTCAAAGAGGGAGCGCTCCGTCCAGCTGCATTGAGAAGTCCCTGTGTCTCCAGGGGAACTTTAACAAGAGTCAGAAGGCAGTGGTATCTTGGGCAGCCATGGAAAGTGCCCAAATGGTGGTGGTTTAACTAGGCTCTCCTAGCACTTTTAGAGTCCAGTTTGAACCTGGAGACAGACTGTCCTGGATTCAAATGCCATCTCTATTGCTTCTACATTATAAAACCCAGGACAAATGACACAACTCCTCTGAGCCAGTTTCCTCATTGGTAAAATGGATGTAATGTGAGTTAGTCAGTTTTTCATCACTGTGACCATAATACCTGACAAGAACTTAGAGGAAGAAAAGTGTATTTTTGGCTCACAGTTTCTGAAGTTCAGTCCATGGTGTGCTGACTCCACTGCTCTGGGCCCAAGGTGAGGCAGAACATCATGGCAGAAGGGCATGGTGGAGGAGTGCTGCTCCATTCATGGCGACCAGGAAGCAGAGAGTAAAGGGAAGGTGCTTCAGAGAAGACGCACTCTTCCTGGACATGCCCTGAGTTACCCAACTGCTCTAGCCATGCCCCACCAGCCTATAGTTACCCCCCAACTGTAATAACTAGTACAGATTAGTACTAGACTAACTAGTCTGTTCAAACTAGGATAGACTGATTAGGGTTACAGCTCTCATAATCTAATACTTTCACCTCCTGTGTTAACATAGGAGCTTTTGGGGGACACCTCATATCTGAGCTTTGCCAGCTACCTCTCCCCGGAGCTCCAGAGTAGGTGCAATTGACTGAAGCGCCCAGTCTGGCCCGGTGTAAGACAACTCTTGTTCCCCATTTAAGCAGAGAAACGTGGCTTGTCCGTGATCCATGTCTCTGGTCCCGAATTTTTGGCCTCGTTAAAGAAATGAATGAGTCTGGCTGAGCGCATCATAACCTCTGCAACTCCTTTCGCCCACAGATATTGATTTTGCCACCCGCAAGATCGCAGTACGTCTGAATCAGACAAAGATCATCGAACAGAACGGCGATAACTTCAAGACAAAAACCAACAGCACGTTCCGCAACTACGACCTGGATTTCACCGTCGGGGTAGAGTTCGACGAGTACACAAAGGGCCTGGACAGCAGGAATGTTAAGGTACTGACGGGCTCATAGTTCTCATTTGCACACTGTTTGTGCAGAGGCAGTTTGGCTTCGCGATGATAAAATGACAGAAAAAAAAAAAACACTGGGAAGAGAAACCAGAATGGAATTATTGATGCTGGTTTGAAAACTGAGTAGTAGGAAGAGGCAGGCTCAGGAGAGATGAAAGGATTGCAGGATGTATGGCAGTTTCCCGACCCCAACCCCACCCCTAGCCCCACATATGCATGAGCAGCCTGGCAGAGCAAAGGGGGCACAGTGGAGTGTCACAGGCAAGGAAAGTGGCTTTGGCCAGCTGGGCAGTGTGGCAACCGTGCTCAGCTCCCATCCAAGCAATGAAGGAATGAAGCCTTAAGGTACCAGATTTATATTTTCTTTTTCAAGAGATGTTGAAATTTCAAATATTTTTATATGAAATATCTTAATTGTAGATGATCATAACTGGCTGAAATTTTTTTTTCATTTAGAAAAATATGCAAATTAAACAACAACAAAAAAATCAGTAGGCTGTATGAAGTCAGGGTTTATACAGACCTGGTAAGTTTGGGAAGTTTCTGACAAATTGGTGACTTCATCCTAGCATTATCTTAACTGGAAGGACATCATCCAGGAAATCCTCTGTGCATCCGAAGGCCAGAGCTGCATGAACTACAGTAGTCCTCCCTTACCAGAGTTTTTACTTTCCATGGTTTTAGTTACCTACAGTCAATTGTGGTCCAAAAGTCATGAATAGAAAATTCTAGAAATTCATAATTTCTAAGTTTTAAATTGCAAGCCATTTTGACTCAGATGATGAAATCTCACACTGCCAGCTCCATATTGTTTGGGATGTGAGTCATTTCTTTGTCTAGTATATCTAGTGACTTAGTAGCCCTGTTGGTTACACAGTATACCTAGGGATCAGCACTAGCCATGGTTCAGGCATCCACTGGGAGTCTTGGGACATATCCCCCAAAGATAAGGGGAGGCTACTCTATTTGGATACTTAGGACCCTGAAAGCAAGCAGAAGGCAATCCTGAAGAAGGAATGAGGAGTCTCTTCAAACAGGACTGGGGAGAAATCCAGTCTCAGTCATATCTAAGCACTCACCACCTCATCATTAACATCATAGCCACCCCTGGGGATTACACAGTCCAGGAGATGTGGAAGGTGCGCGGGCTTGTCAGTATCATGGGTGCCGTTGACTGTTCACTATCTGGGAAGTTTACAGAAGGATGGAAACTGGATATTCAGAGCGTGCTTTCCCTCTGTGTCCACTCAGCCACCTAACCGTCTGGTTCCCAAGCTGAGGGAGGGCAGAGCTGAGTATTCTGTCACGGGTATGTGTGTCCTCATCCCCAGCAAAGAGCCCCTCAAGATGCCCCAGTGCGGCAGGACCCTTCCACCCTGCTTTTCCCTTTTGCCATGAGCCCCATCTTCCCAGGTCAGGCCATCAGCTTGTTCTCTTAGAGCTCTTTGGAAGTCTCACCTCTCTCCCAAAGCAAGGGACATAGCTCTGAGCCCTCTCTTGGGGTAGGAGGAACAGCTGTGGCTTCTGGTGCTGACTCTAAAGCCACACATTTCTCAGACTGTCCTGCAGCATTGATAATCTCAGCCATCAGATTGAATTATATTTAGTGCCCCTTACTAAGGGAAAGGGGTGGGGTGAAAGCATTCTGGAAATTCTTCTATCAGAGCAGTTCTGGCATAAGAAAGCGTGCGCCCTTATGTATGCGTGCGCCCTTATGTATGCGTGCGCCCTTATGTATGCGTGCACCCTTATGTATGCGTGCACCCTTACGTATGCATGCATTTGTGTATCGGGGATGTAGTTACTGGTATTCCTTGTGCTGATGTTCTCCAGGACTCTGCTTCTCGACTCCTGGATCACCCTCAGGAACCCTCTGGAAAACACTCCACGCATTGTCTTGAAGGGCAGATGTGTGTGGGTGGCAGCAGGGCCCTGAGGTGCCCAGTTCTGTGCCAACCCAGAGCAGAAGCAATAAAGCCCCATCTGTGGTGGGGTTGCCTTTTTTCTAAGGGGCTGGAGACCCCCTCCTCCTTTCCTATGGGTCATAGAGATTCCTAACTTCCTACTCTGACTTCTTTCTAAGAATGTTTAAAGCCCTTTTCAAAAATACACAAGCCACCTCAAAAGAAATAAAATATAAAGAAGTAATTCATATCCATGCAGTGAAACATGGAGTCTCATGCAGTCTCATGCAGTTAAGAGAAGGAATGAGTACTGATTCATGCTCAGTGTGGATGAGCTTGGAAAACATGCCAAGTGAGAGAAGCCACACGCAAGAGGCCACATGTCATATGAATTATGCAAAATATCCAGGATAGGCCAAGTCATAAACAGAAAGTAGGGGACGGAGGGAATGTGGGCAGTGACTTCTAGTAGTACAAGGTTTCTCTTGCAGTGATAAAAATGTTCTGGGTTCACACAGTGGTAATAGTTACCTAATCTTGTGAGTATGCAAAACCTTCTGAATTGTAAACTTGAAAAAGGTGAGTTTTGTGGTTTGAGAATTACATCTCAACAAAAAATAATAAGTAATTGGCATTGGAGCAGGCAGTAAGGGCTGGAAAAGCAGGTATGGAAAAGCAGTTACAGCCAACAGTGCCGTAGTGCCAGGAGGAGAGGGGAGCACCTCGAGGAGGGGTGAAGGTGCCTCCTCAGGAGGGTGGTACTGGGGACTACCAGAGGACGGGCTCTGCAAGTCGTCAGAGGGACATCAACATTGCGGAGCATGTTAACAGCCTCTTCAATCCTCTCAAAGAGCTATTGTTTTCCTTTTTAAAAGGACTTATTGAGGAGTGATTCAAATTTATAGAAAAGTCACAAGAATATAGCAAAGACCACCTGTGTACTCTTCACCAAGAGCTTGCCCGTTTGCCTTAAAATTAGCACGTGTTCTTTCCCTAATATACACACTGTTTTCTGAAAGACATATTTCCCTTAAATAATTCAGTATGCACTTCCAAAGAATTAGGATATTCTCTTCTATATCCATAGTACAGTTATCAACTTCTGCAAATTGAACATTGATATGCTACCTGTATCTCATTAATAGAAAGGGCTGTTTTTAATGTTAACCTCAGCTGCTGCGGGAAGGGACATCACAGTGAGGCTCATCTTCTCTTTTTTGCTCTGTGCAAACCTGTCCACCTCTGGGGCCTGCTCCTGCCTCATCCCTTCCCTCAGCAGCAATGGCTTTTCTCACTTTTATCCACTTCCTTCCTCAGTCTCAGGATCTTTGAAAGCCATTAAGTCTGTCTCTCCTCTGACACAGGGATGAAGGCACCATCCAAAAGCAAATTGATTTGGAGAATTTTAGTTCAGGTGACCCTTCTCTTCATGCTGCTTCTCATTGTCTATTTGGTGAAGGGATAAGTCTATCACATGGTAAGTATTGCCATGATTCATTGGAAACCAATTTACTTTAGGGTCAGAATAACTTTTCATCTTGCTGCCCAATATGAATTATTAAAATAAAATATTAGGACAGGTCCACTTGTTCTAACCTTTTTTTCTTCTTCCAATTTTTTTTCTTTTTTTTTTTCTTCTTCCAATTTTCTGTCAAATTTGTTAAGCCCCTGCGACGTGCCAGGTCTCTGTCAGGAGTTAGCGATAAAATTATGAATCAGATCCTTCTTCCTGCCTTCAGGGATCTTGAACTCAATGGGGAAGATGATCCCATTGATGGACCATGGCCATATCTTGTCCATCTTGATGGGCATTGTGTACTGTTTTGGGACCTTCTCTAAGACAAGAGGACAGGTAGATATATCTCAAAATCAACCACAAATCCATTCAACAATGCGGGTCACTGTGCTGAGTCTGGTGTTGTGCACAGCACTTAATCGTGGAGCTTTTTGCCTAATGAGGGAGACAGACAGCAACTCAACTAACGTGTGTTAGCAACCATGAGATGCAAGGCCATAGAGGAGGAGGGAGAATGGAAGTCAAGAGTTCTATCTCATCTACTTGGGTGAGATCTCCAAGTCCAAGACCAATGATGGACAACAGAAAATGTGTATTCCAGAGATTTCTCCCCCCTACCCCTGGAAAATTGAGGAGAGTACTCTGTGACTTGAACTTCTCTAAGACCTTGGGAGATGTGAAGCTTAGGATGGACTTGAGGGGGAAAGAGACTTATTTTCCTTTTAGAAAATATGTAGAATTTTGTCTTCAAATTGGTTTTGGGAATATTAATACATGCAAAAAGTTAAATTTCCTTCCTTGGCCCCCTGGCTCAGTCCCTCCTTAAGGAAAATCACCACTAAGGGCTTCTTTCACCTCCTTGCGGGGAACATGTACACACATATCTATGCTGGCTCCCCACCCTACCCACTTCTTTCATGCAGGGGCTCTGCACCTGGCTTTTTTTTCTTTTTTTAATTTAGACAATATGCTGTGGCTGTGTTCTTTCATTGGCTGCCTAGCAGGGAAGAACCACACCATATTTAACCAGCCACACACTGACAGAATTTATGAAGCTTCCAATCCTGTGCTGTAACAAACAATGCTTCAACGCACTGGGGAGGAAAATGGGGAGGAATAAAATTGTACATAAAGTATATAATATGGTCAAGGTCAAATATTATTTTAGAAATAGAGAGATTTAACAATCTGTAGAAAACAGATTTGTACCAAGAAACCAAGACTTGAATGCACAAGATAGTGGGGGGTGGGGGTGGAAAATAACAACAACCCACAGGTCAGTTTATCACCAACTGGGTTTACAAGATAGAAAGGAAAGTAAATGCCTGGCCTTTAGCATAATGTTGTTTGTAGAGGTATAAGATGGTTCATGCATACTTGCAAGAAAACCAACTGGCATCAGGGTCATTCCCAAGGACAAAGGACAGCATGTGCAAGCCTATGCTAGCCACAGAGGTGGCTGACCCCAGAGGACCACCTGGGGTGGTGGGCGGGGACGTGCAGGTGATACCAAAGCAGGTGCTTGGAGTGGAGAACAGAAGGGAGAATTTGGAGGTTGTATAATTGTAAATCTGTGCACGGGGGTAGGGGGTAGGAGTGCTTTGGGGTTCCAGCAGGCCTGTGGTTTCTGCAACCTGCTGGTCAGCTCAGCTCGGTTGTCCATTGTGAGTTCTACTGCTGTCCCTGAGCTACTGACCATTCGGCCTCATTGCCTGGAGGAAACCAAGGACCAGTCATCTGGTTCTAGATAAAAAGCCTGGTACGAGAGCTATGAGGGCGGCCTCTTGATTAATTAGGGAGCTTCCTTGCCTCCATTTACATTCTACAAAGTACAGTCCTGAAAAAGTGACTCCTGTAGGGAAAATTCCCAGTAGGAGAATTTCTAGGTCAAAGACTGTATGCAATTTTATATTTTAAAAGGTAATATAAAATTGCCCTCTGAAAAAACATTTCTATTCCCCACCTGCCAGGTATGAGAGTATCTGCTTCTCCATGCTTCCTTCTAACTCGGTGTGTTAGCAAAGTCTTTGTCTTTGACCACAGAACGAATTGTATCTGAAAAGCAGTCTTATTAGCATTTCTCTTATTGCAAGTGAGGTTGAATATATTTTCTTATGTTTAAAAGTCATCTGTTAGGGTTTTTTCCCCCCTGGTACACTGTTGGTGTTCTTTGTGGACATGAACTATTAAGTTGGCAATCTTTTTCTTATTGATTTACAGCAGCCCTTTATATATAAGGAAATAGGGTCTTTGCAGAGACACTATAGTTCTTTTTCCCAGTTTGTTATTTGTCTGTTGACTTTGAGGAATGTTCCCCTTCCAGAAATTTTACGTTGTTAACCATCAAATTTGTCATCTTTTCCCCACTGGTTTGAAATGCTATCTTTACCATATGATAAAATGGTAGCATAGAATTCTTTTAAAATGAACAAGAAGCCTGAGTAAGTTAGTTTAGCTGGAATGGGTGTGTGTGTGTGTGGAAAATGAGATTGAGAGAACCTTGGCTGAGGGCCAGCAGGAACCGAGCAGTGGCTGCAGGGATTGTAGCTGTAGCTTTTGGTGTATTCTGTCTCTCAAGATCTCACAAATGACTTGCCTGGGAATCTGTCATTGCAGACACTGATCACCTGGGAAGGCGATGTCCTCGTGGCTGTGCAGAAGGGGGAGAAGCCAAATCGTGGCTGGAGGCAGTGGGTAGAAGGGGACAAGTTGCACTTGGTAAGTCCTGGGGTCTGCCCAGCTCCTTCCACTCTGTCTACACAAATTCCCGTGGCCACTTGGCCAGGGGCTTTGACAAGAAAAATGGCTCTCCACTCCTCCCCTGAGCTCCAGCCAAATGTATGTGGTCATATAGTTAGAAAGCCATTGCCATCTGGCTCAGGGGACTCCAGGAAGAAATCTATGTGGCTGTTTCTGTGAACGACTGCAATTAAAAAGAAAGTTGAAAATGCTGAGTTAGGAAGCCAGCATCCAAGGAGAAATGTAGGGAACCTGTTAAAGACCAACCTGGGAGAAATGCGAGCCACAGAATTAAGATGCCCTGCAGGAGGGCAGGACCAGGCCTTCTCTCAATTCAGGGAGCTTGGGAGGAGAAAAGGTGGGAGCCGCTGGGCCTGGGAACTGCCCCAGGCACTGACCTCCCTTCATGAGGTATGTCTGCCTGACCCCAAAATATTTAGATTAATTCAATACTAGGGCAAAATAGTAGGAACAATGGCTGATATCCTTAAATAAACTGTCTAGACAGCTTAATTTTTCATTCTTCAATCTTCAAGGTAATTTGTGGGCCCAGCATCCACATGCTGAAAAATGTTTCACCCCTTCATGCATTCAGCTACTCATTTGTTAAATCAATGTCTCTTGATTCATTCATTCTCCTATGGAGCCAGGCAGGTCATTGGCTCCAGTGTCAGTATTCAGGTCACCATGGTGCCCTTCAAAGCTAGCCTTGCTTCACCTGAGGTCTTTATTTCAGAGGCAATGTCAGCTGATGATATATGGAAAGCATTCGCTGTGTTTTCCACTGACGGTTTTCTCCACCTGCTCTGGTTTGGATGATGGATTTTTTTAATTGTAGTACCATCCCCATGGTACCTGTAGCTGAGACAACAGATCCATTGCCAACTGCAATGAGCATCACCAAAAGGAGGGTCTTCCCCACCCTCCTTTTTCCTCCTTCTTCAAAGATCAGTGAGGAGCAGATAAGGTCTGGACTCTCTCTGTTTGGATGAAAAGCAGTACCTGGTCAGCTGCAGAGCCAGACTTTGGGGAACCATTCTGCAGCTCACTGTGCAACCACCAGGCACCATTCTGACCACTAGAGCCCAGAAAGCCCACAGGGTGGAAGGGCAGCTCACCAGCCAGCATCTTCCCAGCCCTTTCCTTCCTAACACTTTTGCATACTGAATCCTTCCTCTCCTCGTGACTCCACTACCATTTATAAAATTAAGCCATGTTGTTTTAATCATGGGAGGAGGAAAAATCCCGCCCAAGAGGGTCATTTCTTTACATTTTTCATTTTTATAGTTGTTCAAGCTCAATTCGAGTGTCAAAATCAAATTACTACTATCTGCAGGGCATGCCAGTGGATTGGGTCTGTGAAAGATGCACTTGGCCCAAAATGACTAAGTGTCTTCTTTATTCCACCCCCCAGTCCCTACCCCAGACATCACAAAGGCCAGGTGCTGGGCAACAGGAAGGCCTGGCTTGTTAGCCACTCATCCACTTTCTGACATTTGCAGGAGCTGACCTGTTGTGACCAGGTGTGCCGTCAAGTGTTCAAAAAGAAGTGACGGAGCATGGGAGGCCTGCCGAGATGCAGAGTTCTCTACAGCTTCAGGAACAGCGTGGGGACCCTCTCACTCCTGATGGAGCCCCACTGAGGCCCCTGGAGGGGTTTTAAACGGAACACGTGTAATAGTGACAAGCATACTCTTCCCCCTTTGAAACCTGGCATTATTAAATAGAAAAACAAAACTCACTCCCAAGCTTTGAAACCCTTTATGTCCATCTCCCTTTATTTCTAGACTAGTCAGTTTTACCCACAGGCAAAGGAAGTCACTGCCTGTGTGATTTTTTTTTTTTTTTTTTGGTATGGCTTTACTGTTGATTTAATTTAATTTTGTTTCTTTTTTTATTAGTTGATTTGTGGGGATGGCAGCAGGGGACTTCTTCTTACTGAGAAACGTTCTCTGGCCAATATAACATCCCCTACTTGTTCTTAAACATTCCCCATTTCAGAGACACCCCTTTGGACAGCACATTTGTTCTCAAACATTCTATTTCAGATACACACACCTTCCAACCTGCACCTTGCCCTGAGCAGACCACGCAAAGTGCTCCAAAAGCCCAGCAGGTCTGCAGTGCCAGCTGTTCTGGGCCCTCTGCACTTCACCCCTGGACCCAGAGCACATGTCCATCCAGCTTCATCATGGCTTCTCCACCACGCCCCCTGCAGGGCACTGCAGGCTCTGCACCAGGAGGCCTGAGTTCAAGTCCCTCTGTTCCACTTATTAGCTGGGGGAATCACAAGCACATTACTTGGCTTTTCTGTTCTCATTTTCCTCTTCTATGAATGGAGTACACAAAAAGAGCATCTTCTTCACTGGGCCACTCTGAAAACTAAGCAAGTTAATAGGCCCAACACTTGCAGTGGGGCCCAGCACAAGGTAAAGACTTCATCTCTGCTGGCTCTGGTGCTCTTGCTGAGCGGCTCCCCTAGGTCTGGGCCAGCAGATGCTCAGTAGGGTAGGCCAAAATTGCCAAAGCCTCCTGGCACCTTCAGAACCTTAGGCTTATCACTCTGAGCAGAATTGTATCTTCCTGCACCTGGAAGGACAGACATGGAAAATGGGAATGGATTCATGGTGGATCGTTTACAGGGTCCTAGGCCCATAGGGTCAAGACCATCTCCTTCATACCACTGGAAAGAGTCCACCTTAGGCAAGCTTTTCCTTGGAAATGCTTTTAGGTTATCATAAGAGGGATAGCACCTGGTATTAGCAGACTTTGGAATAATTTGAATGATGAGATTTTTTTTTTCAATTATCTTGGGCATCCTGGGATTGGGGATGGATAAGAAAGCTAAAATTTAGCCATGTTGTCCAGGGCCAGCCTTGGCTCAAGCCTCTGACTCGGTGGCCATGCAGTGGACCTCTGGCAAGCTGTGCTTCTCAGTGACCATGCCATGACCTGCAACAGGGAAGTCAGGAAAGTGCCTGTCTGGAGCTTCCTGCTGGCTAGGGAGTCAGGTGAGGAACACGGGGCTCCCAGGGGAGCCCTTTTAGTGGAGACAGTGAGAGGTTCTGGGGAGGCAGGTAAGCCTCCCAAGCAGATGCCGGCCCTGTCTCAGGGAAGACGAGAGTGAATGAGGGGACTGTCATGAGCCCTTTGTCCCTGCTTTATCAGAGCTTCCCCAGTACCCCGTTATCCCTCAAACAATGCCCCTCCAGTCCTGCCCTTGCTTGCTGCAACCTCAAAGGACCTTCTTCTTTGTCCCTATTGAATGAGATCATGTCCAAAGCCTACTGGGATCCAGCTATACAATGTTCTGTGCAGGGAAGGGATTTTTTTTTTTTTTTTTTTTTTTTTTGTCTTTTATTATTTTATTTTTTTCCCAAAAGTTGCATTTTAATACATGTTGGCAAACATAACAGAAAAAAACAAATTATCAGAAGCTGTACACACTATTCACTGAAAACATTTGTTGAGGCAAATAGAAAAAAATTGTTACAATCATAATTTTTCTAACTTTGCACAAAATTATAAGCAGATTACGTTCTTCATATTAAACA
>CM053409.1:14792864-14806094 GCA_028644305.1 Xerus rutilus
CATTCACTAGAATATACTTTGCAGAATCCAGCATCAAAAATCCCTTCCCTTTCACCATGCAGGGAAGGGATTTTTGATGCTGGATTCTGCAAAGTATATTCTAGTGAATGTTAGCCACCCAAGATTCTGTGAAAAGTTTCATGTCAAATGTGGGGAACTGTATCCCCTTCCTAGAAATTCACAGAGAGAATTAGCATCTTAAAGGCACTGAAAAGTCCTACAGCAGTGGAGTCTAGGCTCTTAAACCATGGGCCTCTTCACCCGACAACAGAGTTTTGATCCACAGAACTGTTGGAAGGACTAGGAGCACTGTATGAGGAGCACTGTGCTCTTTCCTTAAATATGTAGACCTCTTTTCAATGACAGAAAATGAACAAAATAATTTCAAACTCTCATTTTCCAAATGGAATAATCTCAGCACATTTTTCCTACATGTGAAAAGTGACTGAATGTGTTAGCTTACATGTGTGACGAAAGACTGAGAGTAACGGCATTCATTCTACTGATCATTCATTTTTAAATCCAGATGCATCTGAACTTGAAGGACTAAAATTTGCGGTCCCATTTCAAAGACAGGGCAGATGTTTGGGGCTATGTCTTCTCTTACGCCCCTGCACCCACAAAGCTCATCATCTGCCTCCTCTTTCTGTTCCCTCAGCTTTTTCTGAAATCAAATCATGACAGGACGGCTTCACCTCAGCCCCAACCAGCTTCTTTGGAACACAGTGGAGGGATTGCCTTCTGAAACCCACTGGGGCTTACCCTGGGGAAGGGAGGCTTACCCAGAGGAAAGGACTCTCAGAACCTCAGAACCCCAGGGAGGGTCATGAGATAGGTTGCAGTTAGCCATAAGGCATGCAGGCCTGTTCCTGAAAGTTAAAGAAAACCTGTCCCGTGAAAATTCCAGCTCATAAACAGCATCACAAAATGGCTGGAGCATGGGCTTTGGTTCAAATGTGGACCCTGCCACTCTCCAGCTGCGTGGTTAAAGGGCAGTTACTTCCTCTCTGAGCCTCCATTTCCTTATCTGTAAAATGAAAACTATAGAAACTGCTTCAGGGAATAGTAAGGATTGAGTAAGATCCTATCATAGCACCTCAAACAACAGTCAATTACACACACACACACACACACACACACACTATTATCCAGTGTCACATATTTATACATAGTGGTATGACAAGGTGGTAATTTCCTTCATTAAAACTCTGTGCCTTCTCAAAGCTTTACACTGGGATCCCTTAGTAAAGGTGTTTTCAAGTCTGAAGATGGCCAGAAGGACTTATTCAAAACAGATTCCTGTTCTGCCCCCTCCCAGATTCTGGTTCTATAGGCAGGACAAGACCTGGGCATCTGTACTCTTTCCAGGACCCAGGTAAGTCTGCAGCAGGTGCTGGGCACCACCACCTTATTCCTTTAGAATGGGATGGTGTTCAACATGGAACCACCCACATCCACACAGGCACCTCCTCAGGTAGGTGAAAGTGGCCAGTGGTCAGGGCACATGAGCTCCTCAGCCATCTTTCTGCTGATACAGTGTAGGGCTCTGCTGGGTGCTGTAAGGGGACAGCAGCTTTGTGATGGGGAGGTGGTTAGACCCTGGAGGCTGGCAGTGGGCAACGGAGACAGGGGACGGTGGAGGAAGTACCAGCACAAGAATGAGGCAGAAAGAGGCAAAGAAGATGGATGGGAGTGTGGGCCCCTGCCAGTGGCGAGGGAGAAGAGAAGAGGTTGTTCATCAGACGTGGACAGGCCACGAAAGCCTTGCTCAGCTCAGGCGGGAGCCAGGGCAGGCTTTGGAGCAGAGGGATGTGACCTGAGACCTGGACCAGGACTGCACTCCAGCCATGTTGGCAAAAAGGTGCGTGGCGGGCGGGCGGGGGGACACTGTGTGGGGTTAAAGTACTTCAGGGGAAAATGGCTAAGGGATCCTATCAGGGTTGGGCTGGGAGTGGCCACAGGAAGGGAGGTGCTTAAAGGAGCGGCTGCCCTAGGGGATGGGTGTACAAAGCTCACAGAGGAGGGGAGGACATTGAGATGGTTGTGGGTTTAGGGGAGGAAGAGGCTGGTCCTCCTCGGCACTGGCAGGAAGAGCATCATGCCTGGGGAAAGATGATGGTTTGGGTTAGGACTGGCGAGTGTGAGATGACAGGGCAGTGATTGCTGAGCCCAGCAAGCCCTGTCCCCACCCCCCTCACCACCCTCCATTAGTTCAATGGCACTGTTCCAGCACCCACCAGCCTCTGCTGTCCGCAGAGGAGGAGGCCCAGGCGGGGGCTGGAAGCCAAAGAACAGCCAGGATGTCACAGCCAGTTCTGAGGCCCAGAAATGATGATGTCTCCAGGGCTGAAAAGAGGACAAGAGAGAAAAGTGCAGAGAATGGGGTAGAAGATAAAGGAGGAGAAGAGAACATGAGGAGAGAGGAAGAAGAAAAAGGAGGTGGAAAAGGAGAAAGAAGGAAGCACAGGAGAGGAGGGGAAGGAAGGGGTAGGAGAAGAGAGGAGAGAAGAAGGGGAGAAGAGAAAGGGGTAGAGCAGAGAGGGAAGGAAGGAGGGAAAGCATGGCAGAAGGAGAGGGAGGAGAGGCTTATAAAAGAACCCCGCTCCTCTCCAGCTAAGGTAGAAAGGAGGGACAGGTGTGAATCACATCCTGGCAAGTAAGGTGGCACAGACCACAGCTGTAGGGATGGCAGCTAGGCCAGATCCCAGGGCCTTCTCTAGTGTTTGCTGTTGGTTTCTCCAAAGCCCAGGATGTTCCACTTAAATACAACCAGGCAAATAAGGCAAACCTGGGGCACCCACAGCACTCGAGGCCTGACCGGGGCCCTCAAGAGTCTTCAGGGCAAGAAACCAAGGTAGTTTACAGGCTCAACCATTTATTAAGCACCTCCTCTGTCTTTATACGAGCTCTTTCCAGGATTATGATGCAGGTGCCCATTTTACAGGTGAGAGAACTGAGACTGGTACTGGACCAAACACTCATCCAAGAGGCCATATCTGTAAAGTAACAGAAACACAATTTGAACCCAGTGGGTCTCTCTCCAGAGCCTGGGACCCTCCACATGGGAGGCACTGTGACACAGGGACAGGGCAAGCCTTCCACAGCAACCTCCAGACCCTGGCATCTTTAGAGACCTCTGATCCCACAGCTTCCTGATCATTTGAAATCAAGCTCTTTTTTTTTTAAAATCAGCATTCACTTTAAGTCTCCTTCAAGACTAACTCCAGGGCAGACAGGATGTCATTGGACATGGTTAATTTGCATTGTCTCTGGCTGGGGTTTAGGTCTTGCCTCTGTGCAGAGCCTAACAGAACAGATGGACAGAGCTGGCCTTCCAGAGCTGATTCTTCCACTTTAACCTGCTTTTTTTCATTCATGATTTGTGATTGATTAGAAAGGCAGAGGTTAGGGATATTTAATTTTGGCTCACTGATTATACTTGTTATGTAAATACATAAAATTAGAAGCGGCAACTTGAGAAAACTAAATGAAAATTAAGTTTGAATTTTCAAGAATGTTAAAAATTGGTCATGGATTTTCTGGGATTAACCCTCATATGGGTTGCCCTTCATGATTCTGCAATGCTAAATTATGGAAAGCAAAGGGAGGAGAGCAAAGGCGGAATCCTGAAAGAGGTGGACAAAATCCTACCTTTTTGAAATATTACAACAGAAAATATACTTAGCCAAAAAGAGCTTTCTGAGGTTCTACCATGGGACAGGTGCTGTATCAGAAGCGAGAGACAAAGAATGTATTAGTCTGAATCCTGAAATAAAGAAAGAGAAACCATGCTAGGTATTTCACATGGAGGGAATTTAGTATAGGGGATTTGATTACACAGGAAATGGAAATGCTGAGAAGCCAACAGAAGATAGTAAAGCATTTTGGAGCTTCGCAACATCAGGAATCTACCAATAGCACTGGGAATTGAACACATAGAGGAAAATGGTGTTGTCAGAACTAGGAATCCATGGCTGCCAGGCAGGGCTGAGCACACAGAGGAACTATTGGGGAGACACAGCCACTGCCAAAATAGAAGAAGGGGAAAGAGTCAGGGAAACATCTGGCTGCTCCTTTCTTCCCACTCTCCAGTCTCCCACCATTGGTCCCTTGTTGTAATCTCTCCCTTAACCCCAGAAGAAGCCTGTTGTGGCCGAGAAACCTGGAATATATAGTTCCCCACAGTGCAGAGCAAGCCAGGGAAGGTGACTGACAGCAAACAGGCACTGAGGGACATAGATGTGAGTGGTCCTGGCCTCCGCCCTCTAGGAACACCAATCAGACCATTGCAAGGAGGCATGTGGAGGACTCTGGGAATCCAGAGGTGGAAGGCCCTTGAGCCCAGCCAGGAGTGGGAAGTCTTCCCATTAGCACTATTGCCTGACCTATGTTTTAAAGAGTGAATGTGGGGACAGAGAGGTCACTTAGTGGTAGAACCTGACTGCCTAACATGCATGAAGCTCTGGGTTCAATCCCCACCACTGGAAAAAGAAAAGAGTGAATGTGATTTGGAAAGGTGCTCTCTGGAGTAAAGGGAAGCAGGGATGGGCTCCTCATCACCTGGCACCTTGTACCACCTGGTATTTCAGATGCTTTACATGTGCACCTTAGCTGTCTGAATCCTCAGTACAACCTTGTGCAGTGGTATTGTCCCCACTTAACAGATGAGGGAACTGAGGCTTAGCGAGGTTTGACAGGCTTGTCCAGGGTGACAGCCAGGACGGGGCTAGGCCAGAGTTGGAGCATGGTCACAGAGCCCAGTCTCTTTCTGCATCCCAAAGTGCAAGTGGCTGCCTTTTGTCATCAACCATCAGTCTTTGGGCAAATGTGACCTTTTCCAAATGCAGATAAACCTCAGTCCAAACCTAAAAGGACAATGAAGTTAAGAAAACAAAGCACTTATTGAATTGGAACAAAACAGACTATTTTATTAGCCTAATTACTCTCAACTCCTATTAAGAGTGTAAAATTTCATTGGAAGTGTTTTCTTTCATTAAAGTTCATTGTCTTAAGCTTTAAAAGCACTATTTTCAAACGAACATCTCTAGAGACCAGGGCCTGGGCCTCACCACAAACCCACAGGCCAGGCAGGCGCTGGACAGTTTTCTTACCTGACTGGGGCCGGATGTGTTCCCATCCAGGTGTGAGCATGTGGGTGACTCTGAGCCTCCACTCACAGTCCCTTTTCACACTTGCATTTATTCATGGACTTGTTACTGCTGACCCTTGTCCCCAACCTCCCAAGGGCTGAGGTGGCTCTACTTGCTTTTGTGTCCCACTTGCTCTTGCATCCTGCTGGCTTCTGTCCTTTGCCTGTCAGTGTCACAGTCCACCAGTCTGTGGACTCTGATTTATTGACCACATCTCAGGCCAGGTGCCTTTTGATGAATTCATCCAAGGATGAATTCATTTATTTATCATCTACTACCAACCAGGCTCAGCAGCCAAGAATTGAGGAGTAGTGGGGAAAAAAGAGGTGTGTTTCCTCTCACCACAGATGGTGGTCTTCAGCATTACAGCCTTGCTAGGCAGGAATTATTATCCTCCTTTTATAAATGGGAAGACTCAGGCTCAAATAGAGCTTACTCTAAGCAGTAGCAGGGCCCAGATTCCAACATCTTTCGATGCCTGCTATGGCTTAAGGGCACTTGCCAAAAGTTCGCATGTTGAGAGCTTGGTCCTCAGTGTGCTGATGTTGGGAGGTAGGACCTTTAAGAGATTGCAAGCGGCAGAGCCCATAGCGAGACTCTTAGGTCAATTGGGAGTTGCTCCTGGAAAGTCTCTGGTTTCCTCTTTGGCAATGTGCTGTCTTTCTCCCACCTGCATTCTCACCACAAGGTGACACAGCCGACGTGGGTCCTCACCAGAACCTGCAACATGCTATTTGGACTTTCAGCCCCCAAATCTGTGAGCTACATAAGCCTCTTTTCTTTATAAAGCTAGCCTGCTTTGCATATTCCATTACAGCAATGTAAACTGACTCACACACTCACTACCCACCCCTGGCCTTCCTCCTTGTTGAGTGGACAGGAGGCAGAGGGTAAACCCGCAAATTAACTAAAGAAGTTGGAGGATCCTGTGGCTTGAGATGAGTCTCATAATAAAAATCAATAAATAAAAGGCCCTTGTAATATACTAGCCACAGATAAATGAGATCCTGTCTGTAATGTTCTTAACACAATGCCCAGTATATAGTAATCACATAATAAAGACTGCCTAAAACAACAATAGTCTATTATTGCTTTTTAAAAAATGGATCAAACTACTTCAATGCAGTATTTCTCAACCTGGGACAATTTTGTTCCCCCTGAGGACATTTAACAATGTCTGGAGTCATTTTTGACGTCATAACTAGGGGCGGGTAATACTGGCATCTAGTGGGTAGGAGCCAGGGTGTTGCTAAACACCCTACAACACAGACAGCCCCCCACAACAAATAATTATTGGGTCACAACTTTCAATAATGCAGAGCATGAAAAATGGATCCGATGGGGACTTTCCCTGGGTCATTAGCTATTCTTTTCTAACATTATTTTTAGTGGGGATGGAGGGATTGATGACCTGGCTAATGACTTCCATGGAGTAACGTGCAGAAAAGACTTGTCCTCTGAACCCAAATATAGGATACATTTTCTTGGGTCCAATTTAAGAGTCTCAGAACAGCTGTAGTTGCCTTCAGGGTTCCCTTCACAGATCAGCTCCCACTCTTTGGCTCATGCCACCCACCTTGGTCCCATCGGCTCTTCAGGGAGCATGGAGGAGTTAGACAAAACCTGCTTCTTTGCAGAAAGTGCCAGAGTTCCAAAGATTGAGTTACTATTTTTAAATGATTGCCCTCTTAAAGTCCTTCTCTCTTCTGTCACAGGCCTGAAGGCTCCTTCTTCTCTCCACTATCGACTTTGGAGAATATTAATGCCCTTCCAGCTGATGGGAACCCTGGAAGCCAGCACCATGCCGCACAAACCCAGCCAGATTAGAACTATTTCAAACCCCTTTAGGATTAAGGAACATTGACCTTGTCAGATATGTCAGGATAATTAGAAAGAAAATTGTGCTGTTTTCCCTAAACAGGGTGAGGTTTCGGTAGGTTGCAGGCACCAACTGGGAAGCAGCTCTGTTTTCTTTAAATCTTGAGGCTATGAAAACCTGTAAGAGCTGAGACTCTAGTCCCTGGTACTTTGCCTCATGCAAGAGTGGGAGTCCTCAGTTTACTGTCTGTCAATTACACCTCAATAAAGCTTTAACTTATTTTTTTTTCAAGTCAAGACTCTGGCTACAGTGGTAAGGTTTTCATTAAAACTTGGGGAATTGGAACCAGGAGGAGCCTTGAAGTTCATTTGATACTCTTCCTCCTTATTAGAAAACAGAGAAGGGACTTGTTAAGATCACTAAATGAATGAAGTCTTAGTTTCGAGGAAATTGGAATTCAAATTTCGATTTTCCTGACTTCTGCTTCAGAACTTCTTCCAATTACTATGGGAACTAGGAAAATAACCACCTCATGGAAAGTCATGCTGCCCCCTCCCAGGGTCTCATTTTCAAGTAGGGAGACACTGAGGAGCATAGCATCGGATTGGGTTATGGAGTGACCAAAAGGACCATCTTACATTTATGAATCATCTTTTTGCTTTTTATGACACTTTTATGCTTGTAATATTGTGTGATCTGCATGAGAACCAGGAAGGAAAGGCTGGTGTCATTAAAATCCCATTGGCACATGAGTAAACCGAAGCCCAGAGTGGTTGACTGATTTTCCCCATTCCTAATGGCAAGCTGGTGCTCTGTCACTCCCTCCTAACCCATGTTCCAGAGTGCCCCCCACTTCACTCCTTTGGGGCTCACATTTCTTTTTTTTAAATTTTTTATTTGTTCTTCTTAGTAATCCATGACAGTAGAGTGTATTTGGACATATCACACATACATAGAGTATAACTTCCCATTCTGTGGTTGTACATGATGTGGAGTTACACTAGTCGTGTATTCATATATGAACATAGGAAAGTGATATCCAATACATCCTACCATCTTTCCCATCCTCACTCCCCTCCAAGTCCTTCATTCCCCTTTATCGAATCCAATGAAGCTCACATTTCTTGTCTGGAATTCCAAAAAGTAGGAAAAAACCAGGGTGTTCGAAATCCCTGGTAGAACCCACCTGAGTTTGGAAGATTCCTTTTGCAAAGGAAGAGAAGGACCTCTGGAAAAAAGGGAGAAACGTGGGCAGACCCTGATGACACCTAAGACCCACAGGCATCCCTGGACAGAAACCAGGCCTATTGCCAGCGCCTGCCAGGAGCCTCCTTTCCAGGACAGGAGGATAGATTATTCTTTTGATTGCAGCTCTCCCATCACAATGGAGAGGAGATAGAGATAAGGGCGACACAACCCTCCCTGTACTCCTCTAGGAGCAAAAGGGGCACCCTACAGCCAACAAGTGGACTCTGCCCCATAGCTTCTTTGAAAGCCAGCTTGTCTGAAGTCCTATTTCCAAACCCTTATTTCCCACACAATGTCAACAAGAAAACTGCTTGGAAGGATTCTTATCTTCCAATGGAAAAACCAAGATGTTTGCTCAATGGAGTTGATGCCAAGCCCCCAGCTCTGCTAGCTGGGCTTCACAGCATTTTCACCTGGGGGAGCTACCCTAGCCTCTGCACAGGGTTGACCTTCCTCCCCCCCTTCTCCCCATATCAGAAGGACTTTGTCGGACACACCCATATTGGGAGGACTTTCTCATTAACTGACATAAGTGGGGAGTCTTGGGACAAAGGTCTTGCAGAGGTAGGAAGGGAAAACATGCCAAAGAAGGGCCCAGGGGTAGCATCAGGGGAAAGAGGGAGTCAAGAGTCTTGGAAAGAAAAAGCTAGTTAGTTAAGGGAAGGAGAGAGGGGACGAGGAGATAAAACCCCAGAGTTCTAGGACATTCAGGCTGTAGGTTGTCCCTGAGTGAATTGTTAATTGTCTACTGTCTATAGAACCAACAATACGATCACCCTGTCTCCCTCCAGAGGATGCTAAACCACGGGAGTTCAGCTCTGGGTTCAGCTCTGAGTGGGCGGGGAGAACAAAGAGACACTTACTGCTGCCCCTCCACCTATGTGACCTTGAGCCAGTTTCTTAACTTCTGTGCCTTCTCTGCCAAGTAGAGAGGCACATCTTTGCTGACCCTGTCAGGTAGCCATGGATCTTCAGGAGCTAGAGGGCACCACGGCTTCAAACCCCAGTGTGAGGTATATGTTGGTGGGGGAGCGTGGAGCGCTGGCTGGCCCACCCAACCCGCACGCCCCCTGCTCCCGAGCCAATGGAGCTTCTCATTTGTTCTGGGGTCCGTCCAACTCCAGAGAGGAACCTCCTTGAAGATCTGAGTGCCCTGAATTGGCCAAAGGGAAAAGGGAAAGACAGAGCTTTTGTGTTCAGGGAGGTGACAGGATCCTGCCCCACCTTCCTGAGGAGGCAAGGTCTTGCCATTCCCAGCAGCCATCCTGAGACCCTGAGAAGAGCATCTCAGAAGACGTCCATATATAGACCGAAGACAGACCTGAGACACAGGGTGGCTCCTTCTTGAGGACAGAGTTGAGCAATGACAGTCCCTTACTGGGAGCCTGCCTTACCTTCGGCCTTCTGGAGTCATGAGGAAATGAGTCTCTATCACAAAGGCTGTCCTCTCCTCCCAGCCTGCTTTAGGTCCTGAAGCACTTGCCCCAGATCTCTATTTTCAATCTGTTCTAGAGTCATCCCTGAACATGGACTGAACTCTGGACCCCGACCCACACAGGCCCCACACCCCTTCCCTGATGGGCAGGGTCCTCAGTTGTGCACATCCTCTTAGCCTGTGCTAGAGCCTTTGCCCAGACCCTAGGTGACCTGATGGACTCCCTGGTCATGCCAGAAGTCCTAGCTGTGTCCTATGGTCCATGGCAGCCATTGAAAGGCTTCAGTTAGAAAAGCTATGCTTTAGAGCTACATTTTTAGAAAGACCCCACAGTAGGTCTGGTAGAAGGTGTTTTGTAAGCTGCACCCTGTCCGACTCTGTCTCAGGATTCAAGTACCAGAATCTGTGTATTGGGCTAACGGATTGATAGGTCCTCTCCGGGAGTCCCAGCTTAGACCCTGTGTTATCCTTTGGAAAAGAATAATGCATCTAGAGTATTGCAGATGTATTAACCATTTTCCAGTATCTGCTATGTGTCAGGCACAGTGCTAGGTCCCTCCCCTGCATTTGCTTATTTAGTCTTCACAATACTTCAAGGGGATGGGTGCCATTTTTATTCCCATTCTACAGATAAGGCTTCCGGTTCCTCAGAACATTGAGGTAAGTTGTTCAAGTTCCCCCAGCTGCAAAGCAGCAGAATCTGTAGGAAATCCAGATCCAAAAGCCTCCTCACTCTTAAGGAGGCTCTGGTGCATGTCCTGCCGTGTGACCTTTCTGAACACCGAACTTCAGAGTACAGGGAGAGCAGTAGCGCAGGCTGATGGGGGTTCTCAGGAACATTGTGTCAGTTAAATGCAAATTTGCTAAACAGTCACCAGAGACAGACTCTCAAGTTCTGAGATCTGAACCGCCACGTGAGAAGCCTATCCAAGAGCTGGCCCCAGTGACCTTGGAAATCCTCATTTTCCTTACCCCTTCTTCCTGGGCTCTGGAGTGTGAAATGAAATGTGGGAACAATGGGTCCCATTGTATTCAGACTTATGTTGTCTTTGTGGGTGGGCAGTGAGTGGGCACAATGCCAGGAGGCAACAATACCAAAGTGAACTGAGGTTCCTGTGTGTCTTGGAGATGGGCCCTGGGTGGGCAAGCAGGTCAGTCCCTGCAACCAGGCACTTGAAAACAAAGAGGAGAGTTTTTAAGTTCTGTCTTCTCTGATTTCTGGATGCCAGTAGAAAATGTGAGTAAGAACTCAGTTGGGCCTGGAGGAATAATCTAGTTGGATCTCTGAAATCGCCATGTTGCCACATTTGTCTTTCTACCACATCCCACCGCCTATCGTACACCACGTCTCTGCTCAGATGGCCTCTGCGGCACAGCCCTGGCACATTTCCTCAGATGTAGCCCCCAAGGCAGGCCTCCTTCAAGCCTGAAAAAATCACTGAAAGGGAAATCTGCCCCAAATTCCCCCGCCCCAACTGGCTCCCAACCTTGTACCTGCTTTCAACTCCGTTAATTAAGAAAGTCAACTCAGGCTGGGTATGAGGGAGGCCATTGTGTCCTGCCTCTTACTGGCAAGGGGGGCAGGCACCACTCTAAGAACCAGTTGGCATGACAACTGAGCCAGGAGGACACTTTCAAAATGGGCAATTGAGTTTTAAATGATCTTTGCCATCTTAACTGAATGCCACATCCCGTAATTGTGAGGACAGCTAATTGGGCAATTGTTTGGAATTTTTCGTTTCTGTTCTTACTCCACTTAACATGGACATGTGCAAGCTCACAGGCCCGAGCACACACACACACACAGCCCCCACACACACAAGAAGGGCCACTTGCTAACTCCATGGCGACCAGGACTCACATTGTGCAGAGCTCGGCCTCAATGCCGGGCCATTTGGCGGTTGTTGATTCATTTGCGTCACTTGCTTCCTAATTGTGCTCAGCCCGGACGCAGTCTTGATACTTGTTCATTCCCTTTCTGTCAGAGGACACTTGTCAGGGTCTACATGTTGCCAAGCCTGTGCCCACCTACAGCACTGCCACACAGAGGGGACATCTTCCTGATCAAAGGATTGACTGGGAAAGTTTGATATCGTTTTTCCTTTATTTTTAAAAAATCTGAAGGTTGTGGCCTTCATGGGCTCTCAGTTTCTTTGATATCTATCCTTTTTCAACTTCATTGGCCATGAGAGACATAGTTCCCAGGGTGAACTGCCTGGACCATGCACAGATGTTTATCTTCTCTGATGTAATCCTGGATCCCCTGGCTGCAAGCATGGTACCCAAGCTGTCCAAGTCCCCTACATTGGTAATATTAGTTGCTGCAAAATTTTTCGTTGTGGTTTTGAATGTTGATTCCAAAACTCAAATGCATTGCTCAATCCCATGTTACTGGGCTTCTGTGTTCGATTGGCTTCCAAGAAAATGTTTCCATCATACCCGAGGACAAACTGTCCCTCTGAAAAGGACAGAGAGGACTGGTTAACTCGCCTTAATTATTTTTTAAAATCTAAATTGCTGCTCTGAATAAACCGGAAGTGACCGACTGTGCTCAATTGGTGCCTCAGCCCAGGGCAGCGGGCTGACTCTGTCGTTTAATTGAGCTGAAACCCAGAGATGAAAAGCTGGGGACAGAGAGTGGGTCACCCTGAGAAGGAAATGGAAACCATATTTCCATCTCAGATGACAGATGCCACGCTGACCTTTCCTTGCTGATTGTGAAGCCCTCCGGAGTACAAAACGCTCCCTTTGTTCTGATATTCTGACTACGGCTTAATCATGTTCTATTCATAGAAATTACAGTAAAATCTTCTTGTTTCTCACATATCAAATAAGATAATGCACAGGGAAATCAAATTCTGGAAACAAACAATGGAACTGTTAAGACTCTTACCAGCAGTGAGAGCCTGCTGTGTGCTAAAGGCTAGGTGTGTGGGGATGGATGGGAGCAGGGAGGGTCTCAGCCGGCTACAACATTTCCAATCCATTTGCCCTCTCCCCAAGGCCCCATCATCAATAAAATGCACGTCTAATTTTAACAGCACCACCGAAAGGCATAGAGGAGGGAATTGACATTCATCGATTATCTATCACATACATTATTTTATCTGATCCCTACCATGGCCCTATAATATATGTTCCATTAACTCCTCTTTATGGACAAGGGGAACTGAGACCAGGGAGGAATAGATTGCCCGGTCAACCAATAAGTTGCCGCGTTCTTTTTCTTCTTCAGCTCCAATTTGCTTTTCAAAACAAATCAACTGCCACAACTTCAAGGGCCCATCACCAGCCTGCCATGGTCCCTCAAGCCAACCAGCTGTTGCTGAAATATCCCCAAGGCTTCAGGCTGCAGAACTGTCCTAATGCCAGGCAGGGTGGCCACTCATTACAGAGCAAACATGGCCCTGTCTTGTTCCTTCCCGTCTTATTCATCTCAGAGTGCTTCAGGTACCCGGAAGTCTCCTGGCTCAAGGAAGGAAGATGGAGGTTTTTATTTTTCTGTTTTTGAGAAGGTAAAGTTTTAAAATTTTTTGTAAAAATAAGAACAATACATATTTGGTGTAAAAGAAAAAAAA
>CM053409.1:14806594-14847625 GCA_028644305.1 Xerus rutilus
AAAAAAAGTCAGATTCATATCAAGGATTGGCACGTTATTGGTTTTTGTGTCTCTGTGCCCTTGGTTAACCTAGTAACACCACTAGCACTTGTTGCAAGGTTTTTATGATGTCAACTTTATAAACAGGACAACCCAATTTTCTTGTAAGCATTCCCCATTCTGGATAGGTCTCATTGTTTCCTCATCTCCTAGCCTCCCGCTGACTGGCTATGTGTTGGAGAGCAGAGGTGGGAGGGATGTGTAGGTTATGTGAATTCCCTAGAAAGCAAAGGTTGTGGCATGTGCAGAGGTAATGTGGGGCCTTGGCAGACAGCCAGACACTTGGGAAACCTGGTTTCTAAGCCCATCCAGCATCTACACGCTTCCTCCCACCTTGGACTTTCCCCCAGTGTACAATTGGGAACATGCCCAGGTGATCTACACAGTTAGTAAATATGGCTCTATGGAAGGGCTCCAAAAAGGATGAGGGCATAGCCCTCATACAATAGCCAACTGTTGACCCAACCCAGAAGAAATTGAGATATAAATAAATAAGCAAACTTAAACTCATATTCCCATATTCTCATATTACTCAGCTTTTAATCACCATGACAAAATACCTGAGGAAAGCAACTTAAAGAAGGAAAGAAAGATATATTTTGACTCATGGTTTCAGAGCTTTCAGTTCATGATCAACTGGTTCCTGGCAGAGTGTATGTAGTAGAACAGAATTGCTCACCCCATGGTGGCCAGAGAGAGAGAGACAGGAGAGAACAAATAAAGGGCCAGGGACAAGATATAGTCCCCAAGGTCACACCTACAAAGACCCACTCCCTTCAACTAGAAATATTTTAAAGATCACTTCTTTTAGGCAAATACTACAGTATTAATTAGCATAGGGAAAATCTACCAATGGATGTACCAGTTAGTCTGAGAAAGTTTGAGGAGAAATAGAATGTTGCCTAATCTCAAAGTATTTAATATATTTATTATATATTTAATATATATAACTATATATATTAAATATATAATATTTTTAAATTAAATATATAATATTATATATTTATTATATATAATATTAAATATAATATTATATATTTAATATATTTTTAATATATTATTATATTTAATATATTTATTAATTATAAAAGAAAAAGGGTAACTTTACAATAGAGAAAGTCTGTAGCCACCTCCTTAACTGAATGATAAGGCTAACTACCACCAGCAATAAGCCATACTAACATGATATTAGTGTCCAAAACACATGACCTCAATCCAATGTTGAGCAAACATCAACTACATCCCAATTTACAGTTCTTCTGCAATGTCACTAACCATCTTTTTTAAACTGGCAAGGTTACAAAAGACAAGAAAAGACTGAGGAACTGGCACTGAGTAGAGCAGATTAAAAACATATGGCAACTAAATGCAAAGTGAAATCCACACTAGTGGAAGACCTGGTGAAATGCAGATTAGGCCTGTTGTTAATTAATGATCATTAATTGCATTAGTAATAACATTAATGGTACCAAAGTTAATTTCAGGGTTCTGATCACTGTTCTATGGATATATAAGATGTTACATCAATATTCAGGGAAGATGTTGGGTGCTTGGGCACACACCTGTTATTAATCCTCAGGAGGAAGATCCAAGTTCAAGGCCAGCCTGGGCAACTTAGTGAGACTCTGTCTCAAAATAAAAAATAAAAAAGACTAAGTATTTAGCCGAGTGGCAAAGCTCCTCTGGGTTCAATCCCTAGTACTGTAAATAGATAGATAGATAGATAGATAGATAGATAGATAGATAGATAGATAGAAAGATAGATAGATATTCAAGGAAGCTGAGCTATGGGTTTTGACTACTCCTTACATTTTTTGGTAACTTTTCTGTAAGTCAAAATTTATTTTAAAATAAAAAAGATTTTTAAACTACAGCTCTATGCATAATTAAAGTTGAAGCTCCCCTAGCTACTCTGGTCTAAGGGACGTAGGTGGAAGTCTCCGCTTTAAGAGTTTTCCTCTGCAGCTTGTCAAGATACATTGCTTTCAACTGACCGACCCAAAAGTATCACTTTCAACTAAGGTTTTGTGTCTCCAAAGGTTCAAAGAGTCACGATTATTTATTGAGCATTTTCTATGTTCAGGCACCTGTCTGGCACTAGGGATAGATAGTGGATAAGACAGACACTACCCTGGAGTTCATAGTCAGCCATTCATGTCTTTGTATAAAGCTAAGAGTAGTTGGTTTGCTCCACTTCCCACAGGAGTCCTAAATCAAGGAGAGGTCAATTAAAATGATTGAAAGAGAAGAGGCTAAACTTAGAGCATGGAGCAGGCACCACTCAGAGAAGGCAGGCCTTCACAAGAGCTTCTGGAAGTTCCAAGAGCTAAATGTAGCCCTGAGACAAACAAGGGGCTGCTGGACCAGCTAAAGGTAGCCTACACACAAGTTCTGAACGGAACCTGAAATCACAATAGCAGACACCTAGAGAGCCCTGTGTGTATGTGTGTGTGTGTGTGTGTGTGTGTGTGGCAACTCCTTACACCTTCACAGCAACCCTAGAGGTAAGGTCCTCCCATCACCTCCTTTTATAGATGAAGGACCTGGCACATGGTGGACCTGGGCCAAAGGGCTCCAGAGTGAGTGCACCTAACACCCAGGCTCTCTGCTGCCTCTTCTAGAGCTGAGTGACAACCCCTTGGCACAGGGAAGAATGGAGGACAACACAGAGCCGGGACCAAGGTCCCCATTCTGGGTTTAAAGACGCAAACCCCAGGTGAGTGTTGCTTTGTTTGAGTGCCTGCTGTGCTTTCCAGCGTTAGTCTAAAATCCATGCTTCTGAGGCATTCTAATTCCCATTTCATAGATGAGGAGGCTTACAGAGGCCAAGTATTCTGTCCAAGGTCACACAGTTCTAGTAAACAGATACTCTTAGCCATGACTTTGCTGATTTGTGGAAAGCTTTAGCCTTGGCTGCTATCAGTCTCACCCCTGGCTGAGCTCTACATAAGTAAGGTTCTCTCCCTCTCCCACTAACCCTCTCCCACTCACCCTCCCTCTCCTTCTCTCCACCTCCCCCACCTTCTCACACACTAAAGTTAATTATTTAATGCCCATAATATATATCTTGAGGATGGCATTTTGCAGCCCTGAGCTTTAAACAGTGCATGTTTAAATACATTTAATCCAATGAATATTTCAAGGTAATTAATCTCCACAGGGCGAGAGAATGCTCAGGTTTCCCAGCACATCATAATACATCTGAATCAGCTGAGGAAATGATTTGCACACTCTGCAGCAGGTTGAGGAAGAAAGATTCACTTAAAGACTTTCAGAGCTGACTCCCTGGCGCTAAGTAGCAAAAATCTTGCTAAAGGGAAGAATTAAGGCACCGCCTAGTGGTTGGAAATATTTCTGCAAGGAGAGGAGATGGCTGGCAACAGTGCCTGTTTTGTGGTTTGTGGGTTTTGTTTTTTGCTTTTTGTTTATTTTCTCTTTGATTTTGGAGAGGAGTGCCCTGCACATGCGTGCACACATGCACACACGCACACACACACATTCTTCACATAAGTTTTGTGTATTGAATACACATCACCATGGTGCACAGTGTCTATGTGCTGCCCCTTCATGGGTGTGGGAGGTGAGACAGGCATAAGAGTGGGTGAGAATTTCCATGGGGGATAGACTCATGTGATCCTTCCTGGATCCTGTAACCCTTCTTTGAGGTGGAAGGTGACCATATTTATTGGCATTTTCATTTGAGGCCATCGGGCTCAATAGCACAAATAGACCCTCAGTGATTTCCAACACATGACCGTAGCTGCCATCAACAGAAGACTTATGGCTCTGGCCACACATATATAAGCCTGCCATAAGATAGGTAGATGACAGATAGATAGACACATATATATGTGTATAACCCCATTTAACCCCTCTTGTCAGTCCTGTGAGAGATGGGTATATTAGTCCATATTGCAGATGAGAAAACTGAGGCTTAGAACTTAAGCATCTTGTTCAAGGTCACACAGTTTTTTGAAACCAGGCCTACTAATTGCTTAAGCCATGTCGCTAGCCTTCTTGTTATGTCCCCGTTCTGTCACATTGTCCACTTCAGGGAACTTGTACTAACAGTATCAAATCAACTACTATTTACTATCTACCTACCAGATGCATAACACTTGGTGCTGTTGGGGCAGGGGGACACACAAATCATGATGCCTGTGCTCAAGAACTTAATGGGTTTTTGTAATATCATACATAAAGACCTAATTCTTAAGTCTTTATTTTTTAAAGAGGCACTTCACTGAAGCAAAAAAATAGTTCAGCTGACAGAACATCATTGGATAATAAGACTTGGACAGTCCTTGTTTAACTGTCAAGTTGAATTGTCAAGGATGGCCATGCGGGAAGTCAACTTGGAGATATTTGAGCTGGGCTTTGAAAGTCGGGGAAGATTTAGATGGTCTGGAGGGGCAGCTATTTCTTTCCTGGGAGTAGGCTCTCCTAGAAGGCCATGAAACATAATTCACTGGGCTAGGAGCCTGGAGACCCAGTCGCTGGCTTGCTGGGGTCACTTAAATAAGGCACCCTTACCTCTCTGCACCTCAGTCTCCCTGTCTCTAAATTTAGGCCCTTGGCCCCTCTATGAACCTTTTTGGTCCAAAATCTATATAAATCTGGAAATATAAAATGAGTCTTGGTTCATAAAGGAATGCAGAGTGTCGGGGTGTTTTACTGGTGATCAAGCAACTGAGTTGCCATTTCAGACTTTCCATCACCTGAGGAAGAAGCAAGTCCTCCCGTCCACACTCACCAACATGCCTAGGGCTCCCCTTCAAGGCTGATGGTAGCACACCTATGCTGTGCCCCAGAGACCCCCAGACAGGCAACACCAAGTACCTACAGAGTGGTTGCAGTATTTCCAATAAAGACATTTCCCCTGGCATCATGACCTAATGTATTACGCACAAAGTACAGAGCACAGCACCAGTGGGAACCCAGCCTGACAAACACAGTCCATGGGGCACTTCCCCACGAAGGGCCTGCAGTGGCCCAGATGCACACACTCCCTCCTATCTCTAGGCCTTACAATGTGCAGCTGTTTCTGCTCAAAACAAACCCACACACTCATGTTCACGCCCCACCTCCTACATGCATACACCTTCATTCCTAATCTTCACTCTCATTCATTCCATGCTTACCAGTAGGTATGGATCCCAGGCAATAGCTCAGGAGCACGAGAAATAAAACTTATTTTCCATGATTCAAAATAGATTCTAGTGGCTGGGGTGCCGCTCAGTGGTAGAGTGCTTGCCTAGCATGCGTGAGGCACTGGGTTCGATTCTCAAGAGCACCATATATAAATAAATAAAATAAAGGTCCATTGACAACTAAAAAATATTTAAAAAAAATAGATTCTAGATTCTAGACTGAGCCTCTTTCTGTTCTGCTGGTGGATCACCATGGAAGAGTCTCTTCATACTCCTAATTGCATCTAGATTCTGGGGCAGAATAGGAGGGAGCTTAGGTGATGTCCTCAACGCTTCCTCTCCTCTGGATAGGAGAACTACCTGCTCAGAAACTCACTGTGGAGATGAGATTTGGCTCTTGGTTTCCACCAGTCTATTTGGTGCTTCTGTGGTTGTTGCCCCAGGGATAGTTCTAGAAGCTAATTCTGCAAAATTCGGTACCAGCTGTGAACTCTTCCCCCACCACACCTTTCCCAGTCTCAGTCCAGTCGCAAGAAGGTCCTAGGCAGGTTGTTGTGAAGGACTCTCAATAAAATACCTGATCTTTGGAGGTGTCAAGGACATGAAAGACTATGGAATGCTTCAAGATTCTTGAAGATCAGGGAGAAATGAAAACTAAATACAATATAAGATCCTGGAACATTTTTTAAAAATAATGGTAGTGGAAAAACTGGTGGAATTTGAAGAAGTCTTGAACTTGATTAGTGGTATTGTGCCAATATCCATGTCCTAGTACATTGTGCTGTGTTCCTTCAAGGTGTAATAATTGGGAGTTTATGGGTATAGGGTATATGAAAACTAGCATTCGGCAATTTTTTTCTGTTTGAAAGTAGTACAAAATTAAAACTTTTTAAAAAAACATTTGCTTATGTTTCTAAGGAAGTTGTTTACAATTAACAGAAGTTGTTTTACCTATAATAAAATAACATTTGAACAAAGTATTGATACTTTTAATTAAAACTTATTTTGAAATAATTGCAAATCCATGTGAGGTTGTAAGAAAGAACACAGAGATCCCACGGACCCTTTGCCCAGCTTCACCTGATGGTAGCATCTATAAAACTATATTACAATATCACAGCTAGGAAGTTGGCCTCGATACAGCAAAGGCACAGAACTGTACAAGCACACAACCATCCCTCACATGGCCCTCTCTAGCCCTATCCCCTCCCCTCTCCCCTCCTTAAGCCCTGACAACTAGTCTGTTGGCCATTTGTAGAATCCTGTCATTTCGTTGGTGCATACTACATGAAATCATACAGTTCTTCCAAAATCTCCAGTACTTCTGGAATTAGCTTTTTCTCACTGAGCATGATTCTCTCCCAATTCAATCACATTATCACAGGGACCAAGAGTGAGTAGTGTTTCCTGTCGAGTAGTGTCCTGTGATACAGATGAGCTGTGCATCTTTTAATCGCTCACCTGTTGGAGGATATCTGGATTGTTTGCAGTTTTTTGCTGTCATGAAAAAAGAGGCTATCATCGTTTATGTATAGGTTTCCATACATAACTTCATTTCTCTGGCATGGAGACCCAGAAGTACAATTGCTAGGTTTTACGGTAAATGCACATTTAGTTTTTTAAGAAACTGTCAAAATATTTTCCACAGTGGCCTCACTGTTTTGCATTGTCATCAGTAATGTATGAGTACTCCAGTTTCTCCACATTCCTAGAGCATTTTAGCCATTCACTGTGTAGTGATTCTCCCACACGGCTAATGACCTTGAACATCTTTTCATACATTTATTTGCCTTCAGTATATTCTCTTTGATGAATTGTCTCTTCATATCTTTTGCCCAATTTTAGAATTGGATTGTATGTTGCTGTTAAGCCTTGAGCATTCCTTGTACATGCTACTCACTAGTCCTTTCTCAGATATGTGAGACACAATTATTTCTCCCAATCTGTAGCTTATCTTTTTATTCTCTTAACATAGTCTTTTACAAAGCAAAATTTGACAAAGCCCAATTTCTTGATTCTTTCTTTATGTATTATGCTTTTTGTGTCAACTCTAAGAACTCATACTTAGCCATAGATCTAAAGATTTTCTTCTATATTTTTCCCTAAAAGTTCTATAATTTTATGTTCTACATTTAAGTTCATGACCCATTTTGAGTTAATTTATGTACAAAGTATGAGCAAAGTTCTTTTTTAAAAATGATAAAATCTATGAATATCCAACATTCAAGTACTGTTTACTGAAAAGGCTGTCTTTATTTTTCATTGAATTATGTATCTTTGTACCTTTGTTATAAATCAGTTGGGCATATTTGTGTGTATTGATCTTTGGGTTCTCCATTTTATCCCACTGATCTATATGTGTATCCTTCCTCCAATATCATCGAGTCTCAATTAATGTAGATATATAATAAGTCTTTAAATCAGGAAGACTTATTGCTCTCATTTTATTCTTTTTCAAAATTGTTTAAGTCATTATAGTAACATTGCCATTTCATATAAATTTTAGAATAATCTTGTCTATATCTACAAAATACTTTGCTGGGATTTTGACAAAACATACCTTCAACCTCTGCATAAACTTGGGGAGAATTTACATCTTTATTATATTGAAAGAAAATTTTTATAAAAAGAATTATAAAATTTTATAAAAAGAATTTACATCTTTATTATTTTGAAATCTTCCAATCCATTAACATGGTATGTCTCTTCATTAATTTACATCTTATCTTCTTTGATTTCTTTCATCAATATTATGTAGTTTTCAGCATACAAATTCTGTATATGTTTTACTACATTTACACCTAAGTATTCAATTTTTAAGCATTTGTAATTGGTATTTTTAATTTTTGTGTCTATGTGTTCTTTGCTAGTGTATAGCAATAAATTCATTATTGTATGTTTATCTTATATTCTACAATTTTCCTGAACTTATTATGGTTTTTTATGTTGATTGATCCTGTTATCATTATATAATGTTCTGGAAGCTTTCTTTTCTCTAGCATCTATTTTATCTGGAATATTTAGCTACTTCTCCTTTCTTTTGACAAATGTTTACATTATATCTTATTCCATCATTTTATTTTCAGCCTACCTATATAATTGTATTTGAAGTGAGTTTTTTTGTAGCTATCACACAGCTGAGTCAGTTTTTAATCAACTCTGCCAATCTTTGTCTTTTAATGTATTTAGGCCATTAACACTTAATGTAATTATTGATTGTTAAGGCTTAAGTCTGTCATTTTATATTTTGGGGTTTTTTTTGTTCTCTTTTTTCACTTCTCTGCTTTTATTTTCTTATCTTTCTGTGGTTACTTGGTCCTTTTAGTACTCCATTTTGATTTATGGGTGTTTTGATTATATCTCTTTGTACAGCCTTTCAATGGCTGTTTTGTAACATTATATAATTATGTTATTTATAATAATTTATCACAGTCTATAGATAATATCATTTTACCAGTTCAAGTAAAGTATAAAAAGCTTACCTCTCTTTATGTGATTTTACCCTCCTTCACTTATGATTGTCTTAAATATTTCCCCTACATACATTGAGAACTGTGTCTCACAGTGTTGTAACTTTTGCTTCAAGTTTCAAACAAGATTTAGTAAACTTAAATGGAGAAGACAATTCTATTGTAGACACCCATAATTTTGCTTATTTTGTTTTTTTTCTTTCCTAGTGTTTCATGTTTCCTTCTTTTGTAATTTCCTTTGTGTTCAAACAACTTCCTTTAGCCTATCTTTTAGTAGTGCTGCTGGTAACAAATTTTCTTAGTTTTGTTTTTGATTGAGAGTGTCTTGATTCTTCCTTTTTATTCTGAAGATTATTTGGGGTATACAGGATTCTGTGTCATTCTTTCAGCCCTTGAAAATCTTATATTCTACAATTTTTCTGAACTTATTATGGTTTTTTATGTTGATTGATCCTATTATCATTATATAATGTTCTGGAAGCTTTCTTTTCTCTATCATCTATTTTATCTGGAATATTTAGCTACTACTCCTTCCTTTTGACAAATATTTACATTTGTTTACTTCTCCTTCCATCCTGTCACCATGGCTTCTGATGAGAAAGATGGTGTCATTTGAATCAGTTTTCTCCTATAAAGAATAATTTTTCTCTTGCTGCTTTCAAGATTTTTTGTTGTTGTTGTTTTTAGATTTCAGAAAACTGACTAGAATATAGTCTTGGTATGGATTTCATTGAGTTTATTCTGTAGTTCCCTCAGCGTCTTCAGATTGGAGGCTTATGTAGTTTGCCAAATTTGGGAGATTTTCAGCCATTATTTACATAAGTACTTTTTCAGCTTTGTCTTCTTTCTCTTTTCCTTGCAGGACTATAAAGATGTAAATATTAGATATTCTGTTCCAATTCCAGAGATCCCTGAGGCTCTGTTCATTTTGTTTTCCGTCTATTTTCTCTCTGCTTTTCAGATTGGATAATTTCTAATATTCTACCTAATGATGCACTTATTTTTTCCTCAGCCCTCCTCCTTTTGTGATTGACTCCATCCACTGAAGTTTTTAAAAAATTTTTGCTTGTATAATTTTTCAGTTTTAAACTATTTATTTTGTTGTTAATATATTTTATTTTTTTCCTGATACCTCCTTTTTACTTTTCTGAAGCTTTTCACTTTAGTTTCAGGTAGGCTCATAATTTCCTGTTTAAGTATTTTTACAATGGCTGATTTAAAATATTTGTCATATAATTCCAAAATAACTGGTATTTTGATGTTGCAATTTATTGATTGTTTTCATTTGGTTTGAGGCATTTCCTAGTTCTTGGTATGATGAGTGATTTTCAGTTGAAACCTGAGCACTTTGGGTATTGTGTTTGATGCTTTTATGTTATTTTAATGGTCTGGTTTAGCTGACTTCCTCTGACACTGCTCCAGCAGCTGGGGGTTAGGTGGAAGGGCATCTCATTATTGACAGGTGAAGGTAAAAGTCGAGTTTCCCCACTCAGCCTCTATTAACATCTGAGGACATGATGAGGGTAGCTTCTTGTTACTTCTAGGTGTCAAGTAGAAGGTTTAACTTCCCATGAGGCTACTACTGATACCTACCTGGATAGGATGGGTAGGAGTGCCTCCTTGCTGTTCCCCGTGTGGCCAGTATGGATGCCACGGGGATCAAGAAGAGAGTGGACTTATTACTGCTAGACCTTCTCGGATGCTGCCCCAATGGGGGAGAACTTCACCTCTGGCAGAGAGATGTAGAATCCTAGGCTTCTCACATAGCATCCACAGATGCTGTGGGGGAGTGGACCTCCTTATCATGCAATGGGGATTAGGTCCCAACTGTACTTGTCCTTCTTTGGCATCACCCCAGCAAGAGAGTTGAGACACTTATCACAGTCTGGTGAAAGGTAGAAATCTAGGATTACTACTTAGTCTTTGCTGCCCTGAAATGGGTAGGGCAACATTTTTTTTCCTCAGGTGCTTTGCTAGAGTAAAGCAGTTATCATCTACAAGTTTTGTTTTGCTATTTTGTCCCTTTCGTGGTCCATTGCTTAGTGAGAATAGGCTTTTATTTGAGCTATTTTTGTTTATAGTCATTGGTGTTTCCTGGTTGTTGATCTCTTCAGTTCCAAGTCTAGGATATATAGTTAAAAAAAGAAAACCCATTATCATTATTTGGGGCCTGGGGTCCCTATCTAATCTGTTATACTTAGATATACAGACAGCAAAAATATGTCCACTCCATTTTCCTGTAAATGAAAGTCAATTACTGATTTTAGAATTTTTAAAACATCTTGAATAATTAGTAATTCCCTAGTCTATTCCCTGAGTCTTTTCTTTCCGTACCCCCACCTACTCATTGACTCCAAGTGACTTCTCTTTTTTTGTTTTTTTTTAAATATTTTTTTGAGTTGTTGATGGATCTTTATTTTTCATTTATTTATATGCAGTGCTGAGAATCGAACCCAGTGTCTCAGGCATGCTAGGCAAGCGCTGCACCACTGGAAGCGCTCTACCACTGAGCCACAACCCTAGCCCTCCAAGTGACTTCTTATGTCATTTTCACCAGTACATCCCATCCCTCAGATAATAACCATAGAATAGGTGACCATGAGTAAGGGTATGGAATGGTGGGAGGAAAGGGTAAAAGAAAAACTAGGTTAAAAAACATGGAGCTAATACTTTTCAAAATGTGCCCTCATCTCACATATGTTCTCTTTATAACCCTTGAGTTAGGTGTTGTTATCATTTTACGTTGGAAAAGGCTGAGGATGTTACGGTAGTAAACTTCCCCAGATCAAGAAGGCAGGAGAGAGAGAGCCAGCTGTGTCTCTCCTCTCTATCAGGCATGCAAAGTTTTCTAGAACCCTCACCAGCCAATTTCTATTGGAAAAGCATTGCCACAACTATGTCTCATGGCCATTCCTCACTGCAAAGAAAAATGGAAATGCTAGTGAGTAGATTTAAAGTAGATAAAGTAGATGTCAACAAGGAGAAGGTTAAGAATGGCTATTGGGCCACCACCTTGCAGGTTGGCCATAACCCATGACTGTTAATTGCCCACCACCCTGCAGGTTGGCCATAATTCATGACTCTTTTTGTATAGGCTGACCCAAAGCTCCAGAGATCCCACTTCATTTTTATTTTTATTTTTTGGTACCAGGGATTGAACTCAGGGGCACTCAACCACTGAGCCACATCCTCAGGCCTATTTTGTGTTTTATTTAGAGACAGGGTCTCACTGAGTTGCTTAGCACCTCACCATTCCTGAGGCTGGCTTTGAACTCGTGATTTTCTTGTCTCAGCCTCCCAAAGTGCTGGGATTACAGGCATGCGCCACCCCACTTCATGTTTTAAAAAGTATATTCAATATGCTTCCATATTTGGAAACTTTAAAATGAATAATAAACTTAAAATTAAGATCAACCTCTACTTAATGTCTGGGAATCTATGAAAGATATAATGTCCAATATATGGAGCAGGAGAATGTTTATATTTAACCATTTATATTTAAATAGATTGAAAGGCAGTATATTAGGAATTTAGCACCATCCGTGCAGTCAAGAGACAATACCCTTAACGTTACAGGAACTCCCGTGGCCAGCTTTGACTTTGCTATTGAAGGAGGCCTTGTTCTTTGAGTCTGTTCTGAATCAAACTGCAAGCCATTAGAAATAACATGATGACAGTGTTAGTGTCAACTGTTCCTAAAATACAGGGAGAGCAATGGGGTAGAGAGAGGAAGACACACACTGCCAGCCAAAGTCAGGGCTAAGTGCCTTGTTTAGCAGCATTCTTCTTCAGGGTCACCTGGCACACAGAGTAGCCAAGTTCAGGTAATTTCGAGAAAAGATCTTCTACTCCACATGATCGCTAATTGCCCGAGAAGCAAAGCACAGTAAAAATAGCAGAGAGATATGAAACTCCAAATGTTGGTGATAACTGTATTTAACCTCTCCTAAAGGAACATTAAAGAAGCTTTAATACTTTGGTGGGGGGGAACCCCAATGTGTGAAAAAAGAAACAGCAATTGCTGACAGAGTCACTTTCCACCTGAAGCAACTGTGCCAGAATCAATTTCTAATAGGAGGGAAGGGTAATGAGGGTTCATTGTGGATTACAGTCACATTCTACATCTCTAAGAGCTTCTCTGGACAGACTGTAAATTACCCTGACCTTAAAGGAAATGTTCACACCAAGGCTTTGGTTTTTATGAACATTCCACCTGAATAGTCTGACCCGGCTTTAGATAAAATAAGAAATGAGCCAAGGAACCAACTGAGCCACACAGAGTCAAGGGTCTGGCCTGGCTTTATGATTGATTCTGCAGCCCATATATCTGTAGCATACAGAGCATTATTTCCATAAATGATAACAAAGTCCAAGTCCATTTGGAATGACTCCTTGCAATCCTAACTTTCCTATGGTCGCTGTGACTTTTGGGGCTTTTCAGGTTTCAGAGGCACTGCTGAGAGCATCATAGCTTCTTTTGTGTGGGCAGTTTACTGGATATGGTGCTAGGAGGGGCTCTTGATTAAAACAACAGACAGCAACTCCTGAAACCTTAATCCCAAAAGGTGCATATCAGAAGTACATTTGCTGATGAATAAGGCACAGCCATGACCTTACCACAGGGTCTGCTGGCTCTGCTATGGGAGATGAGCTTCAGGGCTCTGGATCCCCTCCCCTGGTGCTGCTGCAAATTATCCGCAACCCACCAGCCTCCCAGGATTCAGCTCAGGCAGGCAGGAGCACATTATAGGTTGTACTGAGGTCATGTGGCCACACTCAAGCTCAAGCCCACAAGGGATGGAGAACTCTCCAAAACCAGGGGTGTATGTAGGGCAGTCAGAGCAATGGCATCCATGGTAGTAAGTTAGAAAAAAATACCCCACTGTGGCATTCAGATTTCTAAATATATGATATATATGCAATACTATTTGTTATGTTTTATATACATTTTTGAATATGTATATATATATTCTAATAGATAAGTAGTAAGGGTTACTATGAGTAGGGCTGGGTTCTAATGAAGAACTTGAGTTTTTTCTTTAACTTTTTATTTTATTTTATTTTATTTTGTAGAATCACATCACATATGCAGTCATACATGAAGCTAGGGGTATGGTGTCCATCTTATTCCTCCATCTTTACTGTCCCCATGCTCCCTCCTCCCTCCCTCCCTTTTGACCAAATTTCCTCCATTCTTCCCATGTCCCCTTCCCCATTATGGATCAGCATCCACTTATCAGAGAGAACATTTGGCATTTGGTTTTTTGGGATTGGCTTACTTCATTTAGCATGATATTTTCCAACTCTATTCATTTACCTGCAAATGCCATAATTTTATTCTTTTATTGCTGAGTAATATTCCATTGTATATATATACCACAGTTTCTTTATCCGTATGAAGACCTTGTTTTTAACTCAACAATAGAAAACGGGCTAAAAATGTTCTCATGGAATTTGTACTGGATCCTCTTCCAGACTGAAGATCCCAGTGATCGTACCAGTTTTCTGCCCTAAGCACTTCAACCCCAACATCTAGCCCTCTTCTTGACCTTTTCATTAGACATTTACTGCTGAGTGATGTGCTATAGTGGATACAATATAGAAAGAAAATAAGGGAACTGGTATTTACTGAGTGCTCATTTATGGAGTGTCTTAGGAACTTACCTAGCTTAACGTCATCCTTATTAAGAAACGGGGCTATACGCTTCACAATACCCAAGTGGGTTGATGACTCTATTGTAGCCTTGGGAGAGGTAGGTAATCTTTGTGGCTACCGGATTTCCTCATCTAAAAAAGGGGATACGTTCAGTGTTGCTGAACAAAAAGCACCAAATTAGGACACCCACAATATCCAACTGCTATTGTCTCCATCTTTCAAAATCTGCTCATTGGTTGTTTTCTGCCTGAAGTCATCCTCACTCTCCCGAGACAGCTGCCATCCTCCCCTCCCCTGTGCTCCTTTTGTCTCTGGTTTGCTCCTTCTTTATAGAGCTCAGTGCAGCAGTGAAGGCTTTTGAGTGTCAGGAGTCTTTACCACATCCTCAGCAGCACCTAACCATGTCTTGTGCTGAACAGATCTTTCATAAAAAGTCATTGGGTAGAAATAGTCACACTGAATTCTTCATGGTAAGCTGTCCATTTTGGACCCTCAACCCACTAGTTAGTTGTTTGGGTTTCTCTTTCTCAACAAAAATGAAAAGGATACATTTTGTATTTATATCAGAGTCAGACAATCAAGGTTTGGGCTTCACAACTTAGCACATTATGCAAAATTATAACAAAATAACCTTTAAAGTGTCCTTAGGAGAAACCATCCTGGAGAAAGATATACAACTATCTTTTAATAAGACCAACATAGTCATTTTTTACCTTCACTCTTTCCTGGATTAAGCACTAAATGACAAAGACTTTGCATTTGGGGCCATGCAATAGGACATGAGCTATTATTAAGTCCTGAAATCTCATTCATTGAAGCAATCGTTTCATGTTATAGGAGCTGCAGAAAGGACTGAAATATTCTGAGGGAACAAGGAACTCACTTCTTGCTTATGCTCATTGCATAATAAAGAAAAGTGGGTGATCTATTCTTTATTTTTGAGCTCAAATGCTGAATGTTGTAAATTTAAATGTTTGATGCAATTCTGTATAGTCCCAGGCTAAAGAGTTCATTCATTCTCACTGCTGAATTTTACTATCTACACTAGCTTTATAGCAAGTGGCAACTGGGAATGGTGGAGAATGAGAAAATATTTGATCTGTACAAAATGTTCCAAAGCTGCATCAAGAGCCATCTTTGTTAGTCTTGACTTTTGGAAGATGTGGCTAAATTTCTGGTGTTTCTACCTTCTCCCTTAACACCAAAAGCAAGACTGATACTCCCCTTATCCAGGGCTCTTAAGTAGTAGTGTACAGCTCCAATTTTTCTTTAGTGACCCATGGACACTGTCCCTATGATAACATGTCTGATAACCTGCTGTACACGGAAAGGGGTCTCATGTGGCAACGGGTCACTAAAATCTATAGATAGCTCCCTGTCCTTTTATTACAATTGGAATAAAACTCATCTGATCTTCCTGCTTTTAAAAAAACAGGTAGAAAAAGTTTACAAAGTCTTTTCAAAGAGCAATCACCCTAGATGTTTGTGAAGACAAATATTCTTGTAAAATTCTTATTATAAGCAGCTCAGGCACATTTAGGATAGAGATAGTGTCTTTCGTAGCCCTGCCCCCCCCCCACTGTCTCTCCAAGACTGTACTTGGTTCCTAGCACACAACAGCTCATCTACAAATATTTATTGAATTTGTATGCTCTACATGATTGGCTTGATGCTTGTTTTAACATAGGTCCCATGAAGTCTTAAAATTATACAAGTAAATATGGGCATGTAATTTTTTCCCTTGGGAGAAGATCCTGCTCTAACCCAGGAATACTGTGAACTTTGCCCTCATATTCTGACTCTGGCAGGAGAGGAAGCGATGGTGGAGAGAATGCAGGGAGGACTTGGGACAGATGACTGAACAGAAGCTTTTAGAGAGTCAGGGCCAAGAGATGCTGGGAAAAAACAAACATCTGTAGAAACATGGGGACAACCCTTGCCAAATATATCAAATTGTTATGTTGCCACATCTCCCACAGATGGGGCTGGTTTTCAGGGGCACTAAGAAGGCCTTCTTCTCAGTACTTTTAAAAATGTAGCTTTGGTGTGGGCCACTATTTGGTTATACAGCTTCTGGCCAATTCAGCCCAGACCTCTTCCTGCATTCTAAATCAGAATAACTTATCATCATTATTGCCTTTCATCCCTAAAGTACATTTATTAAGACTGAATTATAAAATCCCCCAGAGGCTCCTGGTTTCTGGTAGTAGCAGGCTAGGTTATTCAGATCAGCCTTCTTGCTGAAAACAGCAACAAAAAATACAGATAAATATATTTAAACAAACACCACTCCCTTAAAATAACCAAAATATATGAAAACACAATAAGGAACTTCCAGATCAATATCTATGCTACCCAAGGGGTAAAGAACTCTACTGGATGATCAAAACCCCTAGAGGCATCTGTCAATACTGCTATAGTCACTAGGGCTAGATGGGTACAAGTCAAGATTTGGGAAACAGAAACTGGAGAGTGTTATAGGATACCCTCCCCAAATTAATACACATGCAAACTAATGATAAACTAGATCCAAATCTGCCTCGCCTATCCCTCAGTCTTAAGGGACTGCAGGAAAGGCTGTTGAGGCCCTCAGCAAAGCAGAAAAACAGACAAACAGCCCTTGAGAAGTTGTGGCCACAGACCTGCCTCACATAGATCTGTACTGTGGGTACACACAGCTAAGCCACAAGACCTTTAAGCCATGTATTTAAAGGGAGGAGATCAGCCAGGTGCAGTGGAGCATGTTTGTAAGCCCAGCACTTTGAGAGGCTGAGATAGGAGAATTGTGAGTTCAAGGCCAACCTCAGCAATGGCGAGGCACTAAGCAACTCAGTGAGACCCTGTCTCTACATAAAACACAAAAAAACAGGGCTGGGGATGTGGCTCAGTGGTCAAGTACTCCTGAGTTCAATCCCTAGTATTATAATAATAATAATAATAATAATAATAATAATAATAATAATAGGAGGAGGAGATCTCAGGTGTCCTTGTCTTCAGGTATCTGACAAAAATAAAATAAAGTCTCTTCGGAGGAGGGAACATCCAAACTAGACTACAGAATTCCTCCACAGATGATTTCAGGATGATGATCAGTTATCCAAGCAAAGATAAGAAGACTAAAGGGAACCAGCCAAACAAGAGAAGGAATTTACCTATCCCAAGTTCAGCTATCAGACCAAAGTCAAAAGACTAGTATCTCTGTCATGTTTACAGAAATAAGTGACAAACTTGAAAGGATCTAGAGGAGACTATAAAAAGTTACATAACATATCTGAAAAGGAATCAAGCCAAAAATAAAAAGATGTTAACTAAAAGTAAAAACTCAATGATCAGTACTTTGGTTAGATAAAGAGGAATGAAGGGAAGGAATGGAGATGAAAATAGGAAAGATGGTCATTACTTTGCTATTCTCCACAAGAATGGGAAGTTATATTCCATGTATAAATACTATGTCAAAATACATTCTGCTGTCATATATAACTAAAAAGAACAAATAAAAAGTTTTTTAAAACTCAGTGATTATATTTGCAACATATTGCCAATATAAGGGAGAAATAATGAACCAAAGGATGGAGAAGACCTCATAGAATGCAGTACTAAGAGAAAAAAAGGCCAAACAAAAAAATACACAAGAGTGTAGGAGATATGGTGGACACAGTACAAATCTCTAACACTGGCATGGCAGGAAGAAATGAAGGTGAGAATAGAGATTGGGAATTTTCCAGAACTCATGACAGTTACCAATTCATAGATTTAAGACTTTGTGAGCCAGGAGCAGTGGCGCACGCCTGTAATCTCAGCGGCTCCAGAGTCTAATGCAGGAGGATCACAAGTTCAAAGCCATCTTCAGCAAAAGCGAGGTGCTAAGTAACTCAGTGAGACCCTGTCTGTAAATAAAATACAAAATAGGGCTGAGAATGTAGCTCAGTGGTCAAGTGCCCCTGAGTTTAATTCCCGGTACCCCACCCCCAAATAAAAAACAAAGAAAGGAAGGAAGGGAGGGAGAGGGGAGGGAGGGGGGAGGGAGGGAAGGAAGGAAGGAAGGAAGGAAGGAAGGGAGGGAGGGAGGAAGGAAGGGAGAGAGGGAGGGAGGGAAGGAGGGAGGGAGGGAAAGGGATTTTGTGAACTCCAAGAATAATAAAATGAAATCCATGCTTAAATAATCCATCATGAAACTGCAGAAACCTAAGACAAATAGACAAATCTTAACAACCATGCAAGGAAAGAAATGAATTCTCTTCCAGCTGACTTTTTAACAGCAAGTTAAAAGAGAGTAGACTAATCTAGCTTTATGTACCCAAAGAAAATTAGTGTTAACCTAGAATAGTCTGCACAACAATAACAAAAAATATGATTTAAAAACAAATCTGGGGCTGGGATTGTCGCTCAGTGGTAGAGTGCTTGCCTTGCATGCGTGAGGCAGTGGGTTCGATCCTCAGCACCACATAAAAATAAATAAATAAAGATATTGTGTCCATCTACAACTAAAAAATATTTTTTAAAAAAAAGACAAATCTGGTCCCTTTTTTAGTCTGTATTCCCCTTAACAATGGTTAACATACTGGCACTCATCAATCACGAAAGACTCCCAGTATCAGTCCAGATGCTAGCCATCAGAGGAGAAGGATTCTGAAGGATTCCTGTGGAATGAGCTATTACCCCTGTATGGCCAGAATGTGGATATGCTCAGGGGAGGAACACAAGAATCCCTGTAGACATTCAGGGCTGAGGCTATTTATAACGGGTAAGTATTTCCATATTTTAATATCATGTGCATTGGCAATTCTAGTACATATCAGCAGAATAGGCCTCTGTTTACACCCTCCCACCAGCCTCCTTATCAACCCTTCTACTCTTCCTTCCTCTGCTCCCTGGTCATCTCTCACCCTTCCCCTTGCAGTTCTAAACCCTCCAATAGAGTTGCTTCTAGTTATGCCAGGAATACCCATTAACATAAAATCCATTTCTTTCTCAATACCTAATTCATAGTTCCCTTGTAACAGACAGCAATTCATATTCTGTTTTGGCAAACTATTCATTTTTGGATATGACTAAATCATTTTGACTCACCTTAAGTGGGTTTTATAAAGTGGAAATAAGCATTTCTTTGCTATACGCAGATTTAAAATAAGCTTTCTTCAAAATGGCAAGCTATTTCAGGAACATTTTGTATTTGCTTAAAATAACTTCTTTATTATACAGTGTATATTGATAATAGGAAAATTTGAAAATACAAATAAACAAAATCACCTAGATCCCTCTTTTAACTTCCCCAGGTACTGACTTTACCTATGCCTATCTATCTGTATGAATGTATATAAAGTGAAATGTCCTAGTCACTTCATATATAAACCTTTTCAAGACAAAGTTATATCTGTATCCATTGTCAATGTCAGATGATCAAAATGTGGGCTTCCTTGGCAAAAGAAACAATTTCTTCTTCCTAAGGACAATAGTTTTATTTGGGTTATAGTGAATGTATCAAGCACTATCAGTGTGAAGTTGCTTTGACATGGAATGGAAAGCCCTGTATTAGTGCAGCTCAATATGATTTGGATTATCATCTTCAGATACAAAAGTATACCATGAGTTCAGAGCCTAAGGACTTGATTTTAAACCTTGGTATCTGAACTACATTTGAATTCAAATTCAGTAATGTCCTTAGATCAACTTGAACTGACAAATTCTTTAGAAGAGTGCGGAATAAAGCAATTTGATGGAAATTATACTGTGCAGTGCCCTGTCAGTCCAGATATTTCACTTTTACATTAAATTTTTTTTCAATTAATTTAAAGGTAACTGCTATATGCCAGATAACCAAGCTATTTGTCATTATTATTCATTTATTTTTATACAGCACTGTCATTTGCAAGGACATAATTCTTAAGGAAAAAATAATTGCTCTAATCTTATCAAATCTTTTTCCTGGAAATAAAGTTAAAGGTTGGCTGAGAGAAAGTTCAGGAACTCTGCATACTGCACAGTCTTGGGCCTCCACTCCTGGTGCCATTGAACCCACCAGACTCTTTCCCCTGAGCCCAGGACCCTCCAGTTCATAGGGCATTATTCCACGCATAATGAAGTCTCAACAAAAACCCACTGACGAAGGTGGCTTCCAGAGAATAGGAGTGATGCATGCTGGGAAATGTGTGGGAAGAGCTCTGCACTGCCACATGAATGAGGTGAGAGCAAACGTCCATTTGTATGTCCTTCAACTACTCCCCTCAACCACTTGACTTCACAAGAAGACTCATGAGTCTAAAACTTTGAGGAAGGGACTTTGAGCTCACACTGTTTGTAGGTCATGAAACCAAGACCCAAAGAGGTCACACCACAACCCTGGGACAAAGTGCCCAGTCTGCTGGTCAGAACTTACCATGGGTGGTCTTGGCACTCCATGTGTGAACAGTAGGGTTCAAAATGCTTGGGTAGGTAGGACACTGTGGAGGTCAGCAAATGACAAATGCCTAAAACTCTGCCATATTTACATGTTAAGCAATTCCCATCTAGGAAATCACCCTCTTCATTTCATTCAAAGCTCATCGTAACCTCTGACTCCTCTAAACATTTTTTATTAAAGAAACATGAAGTTAATGTAATTTTTTTAAAAAGCAAAATTGTACACAAGTCAAAAACACGATTAACAATCTAGATTTTTTACCCTTTTAGGCAAACAAATATGAACAACCTCTCCATCCCAAATCTCATATCAAACTCAAATGGTGTACATTGGTTTTAACAAATTTTAAATTCTTAGCAGGTACTCAATCATATGACGTGCACAGCACACTGTGGTCAATCTTCTGCAATCAGCCAAATCTTTTCTTCTAAGTATTCAGCAATCACATCTTTGTTCTTTCGGGAAGACAGCTCAGTGATTCACCAATCAGTTTAGTCTGCTTGCTGGTGGCTGATATGTGACCATGTGGTCAAAACTTCCATTCACTTTACGCAGAAATCCATCTGATAATCTTAACATTTCCTTTAATAGGGAAAGTAACTGATGGGCAGTGATAAATCAGTAGTGAAGCATGAAGATTAGCCCTATTAACATTCTTCCATGGTTCCCCAGAGTCTTCAGGATAAAACCAGTTTCCTTAAACTGACAATCATGGACCTTCAGAAGCCAAGCCTCATCTATCTTTCTAGTACCATTTATCAATCCTCCCCCCTTACTCTCTGGCCCAGGCATGCTAAACTATTCTTAGTTCTCTGGAAAATTGATTTTTTTTTTTTTTGCAGAGTCTCTTGATATGTGCCTACTTTGTTCCTACTCATACTGCAAAGGTCCGTAGTTGCATATATCAATTTAGAGTGTTATCATAATGTAATTGATGTCACCACCCTAAATGCAGAAATAGTCAACCTACTTTCAGTGCTACAGGTCTCATATCAACATTTGCATTTTCACCGCTCATCTCTTGGTAAAATGGTTTCTGTTCACACTTCCACTTTATCATTCGATCATTTCTTATTCCCTTGCAAATGGGCCTCAACTGAAAATACTTTTTAAAAGGCTACTAGTGTCTTCATAATCACATCTTTCCTTGGCAATAGTTTTTGTTAGTTTCTAATGCCACCAAGACTGCTAGTCACCTTGTTTCATTTTCCCTGGGTACCATGTGATTTTCTGGGGGCTCTTACAACAACTATTCATTTATTGATTCCTTTTCTCTCACTTTTTCTTCTTTCCTGGGTCTCCTTCTCTGATGTTCTTCACTCATTCCACTAACATTCACCAGATCCACATCTTTCTCTAATTAAAGATAGGCCTCTGGGTTTACCAGATTCAAAACATCAGCATTAGGATGCCTCCCACTTCCTCAACTTAACAAACTCAATTTGTGTATCCAGTTGACTCTAACTTCTCAGGAGGAAAATTACAGTCCAGTAAAAAGGGAATTAGGATAATTAGATATGACTTGAGTTCATATCTCAGATCTGTCCCTCACTCATGAACAGTGTGACATGGAGCATATTATATAACTCATGGAGGTCTCAGTTTCTCACCTATAAATTTGACAAAAGAATGCCTATCTTCTACTATTATTATGTGAATTGCAGTACACAGTGTATTCCTATGGTGGGTACATAGCAGATACTCAATTAAAAGTTACTACTATTTTCTCCATACTCACTTTCCCTTGACTTTTAGTCTCTCTGTTCCAACTCATTTCTTCCAACGTGTCATATACACCCAGAAAAGGTAAATCTTCTAGAGTACAGATAAAAACAGGTTTCTTCTCTGGCCCAATAGTTCCCAATTGCTTTACTGAATCAAAGCCCAACTCTGTATTTCAAAGTCTTCAGATTCTAGCCCCAATCTTCCTCCCCTTTCTTCTCCCTCGCTGCTCTTCTAAATGAACTCCATTCTCCAAGCAAATTGAACATATTCTTGTCCTCAACATATCACATACTCTTCACTGCAAATTTTGTCTTAACTTTAAGAAACTTGTTATCTCCCTAACTGAGTATTTTATTTTACCTTATTGGTACTCAAATACTCTCAGGGTATTCAAATTGTCTGGTATTCCATTATTTGTGCATAATTGAGCCTTCCTGATTATAGATTATAACCACTTTGAAGGAAGAAACTAGGTTCTTATGTATTCTGCTATTCACCACTCTGCTAAGTGAAGATGCACATAAATTAAAAAGTAAAGCAAATATACAAAACTAGACATTTCCTCAAGGAATTATTTTCATTTCTTCAACTCCTTATGAAGAGGTGGGGACAGGATAAGGAGGCACGAGTGCATCTAGAGTAGTGATAGAGACTCTGCTAACATAATTCCCACTTGGAATTCTCCCAGAAGCAGCAAAAGGCAGGGCTGAAACAGCCATCCTGGAAATTGACCAGGTAAGACTTTAAGATCTGTTGATCAGTTGAAATCAACCTCTTGGGAGACCCTTCACCAATTTGTTAAGCTTGTCCATATTTTTTTTCTTCCCTGGAGCTATTTTTCTAACCTTCCAGTCTCCTCTAAATCAAAGAGTAAACAAAAGATTTTATTTTAAGCCCAGAGTTGAACACATAGGGATATATGTACATATATTTAACAGTTTATGTATTAGTTCACATTGGAAATTTTTACTTCTTCAAAATGAAACTTCTTTCAACCAAAAGTCAATGTCAACATTTTGGGGATATTATCTTAAGGCAGCACCTAGTATAGTGCTTTTCTTATAGTACAATTTCAGTATGTCATAGTAGAAAGTATTAATTTCTAGTCCACAATTACAGAACTCAATGTAAGTTAATTGCAGTGGAAATTTTTTAAGATACAAAATGAGCATGACACTTAGGGGCTCAGCCCTTCAACATCAGCTAAGTAAATCCTTTTGTGCCTAGTGGTATGTAAAGATTTAAGAATCCTCAACTGAGCCCCTTTAAAATAGAGATGATCCAGCATTTTATTTTGTATTCTTTGGTTCTGTGTCAAACCCAAAAATAAGTGCAAGCGAATTCAGGAATCAGAAATAATGAAAGCTTCACTATTCAAGCACATTAGGTATAGTTTTTATTTGTGAAATTTTCAACCAATTCTTGTGATCCTGTCATTCAATAGACTAAGTATGCAATTATTAATCTGAATTACACATCATGAGATCATATTGCTGGCACTAAAATCTAATTCCAGAGCCACTTTTCTTCTATTATGGAATGTTAATGAAAAACAGGATAGTAAAAATGTTTGTTTAGAAATTATGGAGCCTAATTTTCTTTAACACGAGGAAAACTGAGGTCCACAAAGAAGTCACATTAGAGGCTCCTACTAAAAGCTAAATTATTTTAAGTTTCCCTCTGAATTATCATTGTCAACACACACGTATTGCCTTTTTGAAAACCTAGGCGAGGCGGGCATCTACAAAGACTCCAAGTCGTGTCTCCTCATGCCCATGTAGCCAGAGGGCAAGCTGTTTTCTTAAAGAGAGAAAGGCAGAATGTGAGGACGTTTTTGCTTTTTACTTTGCAACTCCTAGGGCACTGGCCCCCTCTTCTAAAACTCAACTACCACTTGGATATAGACGACACAGCATAAGGCTTTCAGGACATGTCCATTTCGAGTTCAAATCCTGGAACTACCACTTACTAAGAGGTCTTGGCCAGGACACTAAATTTCCTGGGGGCCTTAGTTACCTCATTAGTAAAATGGTGATAACTCAGGCTTGATGTGAAGCTGGCACACAATCGAAGACTGACACTCAAGGATGCTGAATGAAAGGCAATCGCCCTCGGTTAGGAAACCGAGCTTGCAAGCTCCCAAGCCTCCTTTGACCTCGGAGGCCCGGAGTCGGGCCCGTATCTTCTCGGCTTCAATTAGGGCCTTGCGGGGCCCACAGAGAACTCTCTCGGCCATGCACTCAAGTCCACCAGAGCACACAGGTTGTAGAACCTTGCTTCGCCATTTCTCTCCCCGGCCCTCCTCTCAGAGCCAGAGTCCGCTCCGACGCGATTCTCAGCCTCCCCGACACAACTCCACCATCCCGGCGCTTCCCCTGACATTAGCGTACCGCGAGGGCTCAGCATTTGGTCTTTCTCATCTTTTACAACGCCGGGTTTTCAGATCACGGCCAGCGCTAGGCAGCCCCGGGCCACGTACTACCGCCGCGCTGGCCACACTCCAACTCCCAAGCCACACCTCACCCTCCGCGGGAAGCTGGGACTGTGGCCGAAGGTTGGAAGGGCCGCGTTGCCTAGGAAACTGGGGCGGGGCTTATGAAATCCTAGCCCTGCGCGGGATTTGCGCAGGCGCGTAGGTCCCGGCCTCTGACTATCGCGAGAATCACTTCCCGGAAGTTCCACGTCAGTCAGTCGGCCGGTCAGCGGGTCGGTGGGTTTCTCAGGCCCTTCGTCGCCGGGATCAAGTGAGCTCCCGGGCTCGGACAGACGGAGCCATGGTAGGAGTCCTGTCAGCTGCAGTTCATTCCTGGGGTTCCTCGACTGAGGCCCGCGGTAGGCAGCGGTCTGTGCTTCGGCTGCGGCCGCCGCCTTTGGCCTTGCGGGGTCGCGATTCTTTTTGAGTCCTGGGAGGGAGGAGGTGATGGGGACCAGCAGTCTGGACTGGTTTTGGAGGCAGTGTCTGTTGGGGTGATGGGGACCAGCAGTCTGGGCTGGTTTTGGAGGCAGTGTCTGTTGGGGTGATGGGGACCAGCAGTCTGGGCTGGTTTTGGAGGCAGTGTCTGTTGAGTAGGGGGTCCCTTGGTCCTTAAGGCACTTGCCAGACCATCTAAGTTGTGCATTGGGGTCAGTGGCCTAGGGAAAACCTTGAACTCTGTGGGCAGCTTTTGCAAAACTACTTCATTCTACACTTTAAAAGGTGACAGCTAATCTTGCACCCCTGTACAGCTTTTTCCTGGAATAGTGTGCTGACTACAAACCGTGAACTTAAGCAAAGAAGGAGGGAAATGGTAAATAAAGTGTGTATGGAGTTTTAAGTGGAATTTCTAATGATTTGGGAGCTAGCTCTTAGTTTTCTAGAGGGAAAAGGATTGGGAAGTTGTTTTTAAAGCTGGCTGATACGCTTTTCGGCGTTGCAGTTGCAACGAAAGCCGTGACTGGTAGGAATAGCAGGCAATCAGGACAGCACATTTTTATTATGACTCTTCCTCTCAAACATTCCCTATAATGCCTTTGCATAGTGTATTATAATAGTGAAGAAAAACAATAGTGAGAATATCTTTTCTGAAAAAAAGAAAATATTTTTGTAAACATTTTTCTACTTTTTTTTTTTTACGTGTTATGGAGCTCATTATCAAATATTTTGGATCTTGACTACTGTGTGGATTAATCATTTCAAGTACTTTATCTTTCAGTTAAAAAATTAAGTTTAACAAGTCTCATTGTAGTGGAGTTGGACCAGAACAGAGGTTGATCCCTTGGGGAAACGGATGAAAGTTATGGATACTACCAGAAGAATACTTAGAAAAACACACAGATTTACAATGCAAAGGTGCCCCTCACAGATAGCTCCCCTCACGCCATACTCATCTGTAGACTTTCTTTTCCCCAGGTTCAGAGCCCTTGAAGAAGACCTTAAATTTCTTAATTAATACCACTTTATATGATTAACAACTTGTGCTGGTTTGGGTCTTCTGTGCTTGCAATGTGGACATTTTTTTTACAAAGCCCTTAGATTTGCCTAACTTCATTTTTAAGTATCAAGTGTTTTTATAATGAAATATTGCCATCATTCTTTTTTTTCTTTTGGTACCATCATTTCTTTTTTTTTTCTTTTGGTACCAGAGATTGAATTCAGGCGCACTGAGCCACATCCCCAGCTGTATTTTGTGTTTTATGTAGAGACAGGGTCTCACTGAGTTGCTTAGCACCTCACCATTACTGAGGCTGGCTTTGAACTGGCAATTCTCCTGTCTCAGCCTCCCAAAGTGCTGGGATTACAGGCGTGCCCCACCACCACATCAGGCATAATCATTCTTTAATATACAGTCAGCCCTCCATTTCTTTGGGTTACACATCTACAGATTAAATAAACTGCAGGTTGAAAATTTTGGAAAAAAATTATCTGAACATGTATAGACTTTTTTTCTTGTTTTTAATCACTAAAAAAGACAGTATGACAACTACTTACATCATTTACATTGTATTGGGTATTTTAAGTAATCTAGAAATGATTTAAAGTGTACAGAAGGATTTTTGTAGGTCCTATACTACACCATTTTTCATAATTTGACTTAAGCATTTGTGGATATCCATGGGAGTGGAGAGGGGGACACTGGACCCATTCCTCTCCAGATACCTAGGAACAGTTTCTGTAGAAAGCACAAATTGTGAATTTATTCATTTGTTCATTTACTACAAGAGTATTTACTCTGCTGTGCACTTTGCTGAACATTTGCCACCTAGTTCTCACAATAGCCGGTAAAGAGATTTTATAATGTTTATGGAGTAGTTACTGTATGGCCAGGTACTGCTGCATCTGAACTCTGAATTAAATTCTCATAACACCAAGAGGTATATATTAGTATTATTACTGTTTTACACAAGTCAAACCTCAGGTTAAATATACTTACCCAGGACTGTACATAGAAAGTGTGGATCCAGAGCACTAGAACTTAAGTTTGAATTCAGTGTGACTCTGTAAAACTGGGTAATACTCTATTCCTAACCCTCCTCCCATTCCCAAATATATGAAGTGCTATGCAAATAAAGATATGTGGAAGCAGTGACCCTGTCCTTAAGGAGTGCGTACTCTAGAAAGCAAGAAGAGATATAGGCAAAATATATCATGAACAGTTAAAATGAAATCCTACAATAGACCCTAGGAAAGAATACTTCAGACTAGGATAATTAGAAGGGCTTGTTGATGGCAGTTGCATTTAAGCCAAGTCCTAAATCATTCATCTGTTGGAAGATGGAGGGAGACATTTGGAGCTAGAAGATATAGAATAAGCATCTTAATCATCTTTGTCCCAGCGTGCTTGAACCTTATTCAAAGTCATCATTGAAATGTTGGAGGAAATAGAGCAGGAGTGCTTGCCTGTACATTTTAAGTTGGGATTTGCTCTTCGAGAGTATGTAGAGATACTGATGTTCAGAATTCCCTGGCCCACCTTCTGAGCATCACTTTTACAAGTAATTAAAACATTGTTACAGTAAAATATGTGGTTTATGAGTCCAGTTTCCTTAGTTCTGGAGAAATAATATTGGATGTGCAGGCTTATTCGAATGCCCCTACCCAGGTTCCTGGCACAAAGATCATGTTTGTTGACTCTAAGAAGACCAGAAAAATATGTTGAACTTTGTGATAATAATTAGTGGGGCAGATTTTAAGAATGGCTGAAGCAAAAGGTTCTGCTTCCCTCAAACTAGCAAGGAATTCAGAGATGATGGTTTCAAAGTAGAAAGTTTGAGAAGGAAAGTGTGACAGTGGAAACATTTTTTGGAGGCAATTGAAAAGGCAGAGAACTCAGATCCTTTAAGTAAAAGGTAAAGATTGTTGCTAAAAGTGAAGGAGGTGTGTATAGGAAGGAGTAGGAGCAAAGACTGGAATAGTCGGTGACCCACATTTGATAGAGATTCAAAACAAATAAATGCCTCATAAGATATTTGCTTTGTCTCAGGAAATTACCTCTGGTAGATAGTCATTTCATGTTGAAAAATAACCTTAAATTTTTATCTCATTCATAATTATCATGAAAGATAAAAAAGAATGATAATATGACAGTAATTCAACTTGGCCAAATAAGCTTGAAAGTTGTATTTAAGACCTGTTAAAGGTGAAATGTATTTTAAATCAGATTTTTTTTTAAATTTTTTTGTTTTTTGTTTTAGTTGTTGATGGATCTTTATTTTATTCATTTATTTACTTTTACACGGTGCTAAGGATCGAACCCAGTGACTCATACATGCAAGGCAAGCACTCTACCACTGAGCTACAATCCCAGCCCTTTAAATCAGATTTTGTCAGTCTGTCTGCAAGAGAGAATTCAATCTATTATTGTAGGGCATCATTTCTATATTGAATTGACTTTTCTTCTAGAATGGCATCCACAGAACTGAGAAAATAATTATTCATGTGTTTTCTGTTCTGTGGTTCAGATGGAGAATCTAGCTTTGAAAAATAAAAACCTTTAATATATAAGTATTTTCTTTTCTTTTTTTTTTTTTTTTTTTTTTTTGGTACTGGGGATTGTACTCAGGGGCACTCGACCACTGAGCCACATCCCCAACCCTATTTTGTGTTTTATGTAGAGACAGGGTCTCACTGAATTGCTTAGCGCCTTGCCGTTGCTGAGGCCGGCTTTGAACTCGCGATTCTCCTGTCTCAACCTCCCTAATAAGTATTTTCTTAAGAGAATGTTTTGGTTCTTGTTTAAAATTGATTTAGTTTTTCAGTGGGTTTCTGTAACTTAAATTCATACAATACTGTAGACATTGCCCTTTGACTCTGAAGTCCTTCATGGGCATGGATATAACCCCTTACTGATCACATCTTACTTGCTTAGCATTTATTAATATTTTTCTGCCAAAATACATCTGCTTTTCTCTGAAGAACTCTTTTAATGGCTTGGAGTTTCTAAGACTTCATGAATAACATTTCTTCAGAATATTTTCTGCCATGACACTAATGACATGGGCACAAAGCTGTGATTTAATAGATATTTTAAATTTATTCACTAGGTAGTTTATAAAACAAAGGTGCTTAAAGTGTGTTCTGCAGTGCCTTAGAGATCCCCATTAGTCTTTCAGGAGGGCCGAAGGTTAAGTTTTCCTAATGGTAAGATGCTGTTGGCCTTTTCCCCTATGTTAATATTTGCATCAATAGTGTAAAAGTAATGAAAGGTCAGCCAAATTATACTCATAGTATACTCTCCATTGTCACACAATTTTTAAAAAGCCAGTTTCACTTAAGGATGTCATTGATGAAACAGTAAAAGTAATTGATGGCATTATATTCAAACACTTGAGTACACATCTTTTAAATTCTGTATGATGAAATGAGGAGGATGCATAAGGAGGATTACTTCTGCTGCTGCCTACTGAAGTATGATGGTTGTCTCATGGAAAGGCACTTAGACAGGTTGGGAGCTTTACATGAAACCATGACTGAAGAAACTGGTTATTCAGACTTGATTATTTGTTAGACATACTCTTAAAAACTGTAAGAAGTTAGCTGCTGCCTGATAGTATTATTTGCTAATGACAAATTAGAACTTCTAAGTGAAATTTAGAATTTTAGAGAACTTCTGTCACTGAACTTGATGATTTCTAACATTTAAAGACTTGTCAGTTGAGGTAGATGGTAAGATTAATGAATGTGATCTTTTTGATAGAGTAAATGAAATACATCAACATTTGGAAGATACACCTAAGTCAGTGAACCAACATGTTCCATATAACCAATGTGTGATCCTACAAAATTCATGAATAAGCCACTCAAAGTAGAGGATGGACCATTGGACTTTAATTAACAAAGTATAAGCAGTTCATTAGTTTGTTCTTAGATTCCACATTATAAGCATTTTTTAAAGAAACTACCTCTTGAGTTTTCATATGGTATCAAAGAAGAATATTCTATTATTTCAAAAATTTATTAAAATATTCTTTCCAGTTCTTCATCCCTGTGAGGCCAGGTTGTGGTGGCAGTTGTTTTTGGCATGTATCAACCAAAACAACATCACAACATACTGAAGGCAGAAGCAGAAACATTGCCACTATTCTCATTAAATTTCTTTTGAAATTTATAGAGCTATGAATAGTAAATATGATTAGATGTTTATAGGACCCCCCTTAAAGATTAGAGAGGCCTATAAATATTAAGTGTCAAGGATCCTGAGAATTAAAATTTTGAAAACTGCTGCTATAAGTTTAAAATTTTTAGATATTTTCATTTTTTATACATATGATTGGAGAAGTAGGTGCTTTAAACTGTGCCTATAATTTAGCAAAATAAAAACAGAAGTGTTTTGTAGGCCTATTAACATACTGTTTGTAGTTGTCATCTCAAACATGTTTAATTTGACTAAACAATTTGATTTTTTTTAATGTTTTTTTCTTCTTAGCCTCTCCGGCTTGATATCAAGAGAAAGCTAACTGCTAGATCCGATCGAGTTAAGAGTGTGGATTTGCATCCTACGGAGCCATGGATGCTGGCAAGTCTGTACAATGGCAGTGTGTGTGTTTGGAATCATGAAACACAGGTAGGATTTTTTTAAGGAATTTATTAGAAATAAAATGCTATGTTGGACTTTTATTTTATAATGAAACAGAACTATCATAACAGCAGTAGAGCTGTGTGCATACTACTTTCTAAAATAAATTGGTACAAAGTATTTTAAATAAAGTGCAACTACATTTGTGATAGGATAGCTTGTGAGAGAAACTCTTCTGGACAAGTTATATGTGATAGTTAAATCTAGTTATCCTGATATGGGTAGTATTAACTCTTCTTTGAAATTGAGGAAATAGATGTTAATGTAAGATGATTTGCTATAAAGTATTTATTAGTTCATATTTAATTTTCTATTCAGTGATTATTCTTTTCATCTTAGGAGTGGATTTTTAATTGTTTCCCCAAATACTCAATGTAATGATATGCAAGTAACTTCCAAACACACAGAAATATTCATAGTCAACTTTTGATTATCCATGTGAGAGTATGCCTCTTCTAGATTGTCTGCCTTAATGCTTACATCATTCTTTTTCACCTAAGTAAATAATGTATCTTTCAAATAAATTTTTCTCATATTTTCCGCAGTCTTTCAGACTGTCTTTTAAGATTTTTCTTTCAATGTATAAAACATGTCATTAGCACCATACTATACAGTGATGTGGCTGCTTAAGTAGTAATTATCTTCAACATCCATCTTGAAATCCAATAAAATTTACATTTGAAGAATTTAAGATGGCAAAATAGAATTAGAAAACCAAGTTCAGGAGCAAACCTAAAAACACCATTGTACACTTGTACTCATTATAGTGAAACAGCAGTGACTACACACCAAATCAGGATGACATTTTATACTCACTAACATTTTGTTCTCTGCCATATCCCAATGCCTATATCATTACCTGACACAGAGTAACTAGTTAATAATCATTTGTTGAACTAAAGAATAAAAGGAATGTATTTATCACTAGTTGATAATTTCTGTTCTTTGAAATTTCAGATCTTTCTTGTGACTTCCTTTTGCTTGATGAAGATAATATACTGACCAGCTTCTCTCTTTCTCCCTGTCTCTCTGTCTCCCTTTTGGTCTAGTTCTCCATCCAAATGTTTAAAGTTCTTCTATTTTATGCTTAACAGATATGTCGGATTCTCCTCTCCCTAATTCTCCTGGGGATTCCCTCTATTGGCTGAGTTTACACATCTGCCAGCATTATTATTTCACTGTCATGTTCTAAAGGCCAGGTGTAGTTCCCTCGTTTTCCTCTAGGCTTTTGCCTCTTCTTTCTTTGTCGTTCCAGTTTATGTCCTCCTACTGGGCTGTCTGCTTCCACTTTTGTAATTCATCTCATTGGTAATTTCTTGTTTAATTTCCTTCTTTCCTCCAACATTGGAGGTTCTGTGAGGACAAGGATCTCACTATCTTCTTTCCCACTCTCTCTCCAGTGCAGAGGGAACTGTGCAGCAGTGTCAGGCTCATGGTAGATGCTCAGTAAGCCTTTATTGAATGGTCTATCTTTGTTTCTGTCTGCCTTCTTCCCTCAATCACTAACAGAAGTTATTTGCCATTCATGTATATTGAGAATAAAAGTGAGAGAACCAAAAGCGCTTTAGACGTTAATTCAAATGTACTTGAATTTCAAAAAAGGAGATATTATATACTCCTTGAGTGGATGCAGTGGTTTTTTTTAAAAAAGTAGTATTTTATGATTCAAAGCCAACTTGCTGATTAAATTATATGGAAAAGCTTTAACCACACTGAGCATCACTTTTTTAAATCTGTACTAAAGATGATATTGTTTAAATCTTATATCACAGAATTGTTAACAGGATTAAAAAAAATTAGGTAAAATTGTATATGAGACCTATAAAGGGCTATGTAAATCTTAGTCATTGCTTTCCTCATTTACGTTGAACATTTGTATGTAATGAGTGTGTAGTTTTTCCTCTTCTGTGGATCGTTTAGTTCCCAGAGTATGGAGACCATTTCTCATGTAGTTGTACCAGCCATAGTACCTATCAATGATAGTTTGTTCTACAGCTGATTTATTTTCACTGCTTCTCATATCCTAGGATTTGTTGGCTCTTTATGAGCATTGATGGATTTTCCTGCCATCTTATAGATTACATGTTCTCTGCTCTCATAGTCAACTAGTAGCAGATGTGTAGGTGAGCACTGATGCCCCATTTGATCAGGCTTTGTCTAAAGCAAAGTCTGGCTGGGAAGCCAGAGTAAGCTCAACAGTGAACCAGTCCCTGTTACTATTTTTTAAATGTACATGGTTTTTAACCAGTGAGATTATATTATGTTCCTTATTTATTTCATTTTTGCTTTCTAGAACAAAAAGTAATTTAAAAATGAAGTTTGGTTTTTAGACTCTTAAAGAAGAGGCCTCAAGGAGGGATGCCTCTGCTCTTCCCAGGAAGTCTTCTAGTTTTCTACCTTTGTCTTATGTATCTAATGCACTCTGAGCACCTTGAAAAGGGATCTCAATCACTATGTTGTGATACTTACTGACAGCATATAAATATTCATATGGAAGTATATTACTAAGTGTATAAAAGAATCGTATCTTGTTTGAGTTACTTCTGTGGGTTCAGTTTTAAAAAGAAGAAACTAGGGCTGGGGCTGTAGCTCAGTGGCAAAGCGCTTGCCTAGCATGCGTGAGGCACTGAGTTCGATCCTCAGCACCACATATGAATAATAAATGAACAAAATAAAGATCCATCAACAACTAAAAAATGTTCTTTAAAAAAAAAAAAGAAGAAGAAACTAAGATGTAATTTATTCAGCAAATACTTATTACATACTACTTGTGTTCCAGCTGCTATTTTGGGTTCTGGGTATACAGTGGTAAAGATGATTCCTGCACTTAGAGAACATAATAGGGAATATTGAAATTAAGCATGTAATTATGCATTGCTGTTATGAAAGGAGAGTACAGTTAGCATGGGTGGGTTTTCCAGGCAGAGGGAACAGGAGCAGAAATGAGACTGGGAGTAGCAAAGGTGAGGCTGGAAAGTGAGGGAAGGCCAGAGCACAGAGGATCTGGAATACCATCTTTTGGACATTTTTTTTGTCTTCTAAAAGTATTTTAATTTCAAATCTATTAAAAAGATAATCAGTCCTTTTTTAAAATTTTAATGTTAATCTTTCATATTTTAGCTTGGTAATATTTTTGTTGTGGTTTTTTTTTTTTTTTTTGGTACCGGGGATTGAACTCAGGGGCACTCGACCACTGAGCCACATCCCCAGCCCCATTTTGTGTTTTATGTAGAGACAGGGTCTCACTGAGTTGCTTAGCACCTTGCCCTTGCTGAGGCTGGCTTTGAACTCGCGATTCTCCTGTCTCAGCCTCCCAAAGTGCTGGGATTACAGGCTTAAGCCACCACGCCCGGCTGCTTGGTAATATTTTTAATTAGAAGTCATTTAAATAGCCAAATGTTTTAAATACATTAGAATAGATTATTCAGTTATTTTCTCATGACTTAATGTGTGTATTATTAAATTTTAAAGACATTGGTGAAGACATTTGAAGTGTGTGATCTTCCCGTTCGAGCTGCAAAGTTTGTTGCAAGAAAGAATTGGGTTGTGACAGGAGCAGTAAGTAATTATATTAATTTCTAATCCTGTTTTCTTAATTGGTCAATAATTATGTAAATTAATTGCAAAATTTTGATTCCTGATTTGTTTTGTTCATGAGTGCAGTGTTTTGAAGCATGGACTTTGTTCCTCAAGTTTATAATAGAGTTTTTCATGCAATTTACTTCCTAATAGTGATGGTGGTTTTTAAATTTCCATTGCTAGGATGACATGCAGATTAGAGTGTTCAATTACAATACTCTGGAGAGAGTTCATATGTTTGAAGCGCACTCGGACTACATTCGCTGTATTGCTGTTCACCCAACCCAGCCTTTCATTCTGACTAGCAGTGGTAAGAGATGACCTCTTTTGGTCATGGGTGTCTCTTTGGGAAATGCATTTTTATTCAGTAAGGCATGCTATTCTTTAACTGCTGTTACAAGTAGAGTTCTAATTTCAAGCACCTTTTAAACCATTTAAGTCCATTACTTGCTATTGATGCTACTTGCTCTTGTATTTTAATGGAATATCAACTGTACTTAGGATTGCATAGCAATTGCTCCAGTTCCTGTCAGGGAAGACCTGAAGGTCTAGATGTTTAAACATCTGCTGAACAGAAAGCTCGTTTACATACTGATGAGTGAGTTGGCAGATTGCCACAGACCCTAGTCACTTTTATCTTTATATTCAGCCTTTTTCACTCCTTGGTATTATGTATAAAACAGTAGACCTTTGGGAGGTCAATTAAAATGAGTAGTGCTGAATTGGTTATAGCTCTTTGAAACGTTTTTAAGTTAAAAATTGAGAGCATTTTATAACCAGTCTCATAAGAGCAAATGCTTATTCTTGGAATAGTTATTACTGTTATTATTCAGACACACTTGTATTATACTTTCATCATTCTTTGAAGCCCACTGAATTTTTTAAAAATTTTCACAAGATTTTGTATTTTCTATTAGTTATCTATTTTATTTATTTTATATCCACCCTTATAAAGAGTTAAGTTTGTTCTGAGGATAAATAAGGACTTTTGAAAAATGTTTCTCAGTTTTGATTCTATTTTTATAAATCACAGATTTTTATAAATCACAGAAGGTGTGATTTATTTTAGGTTTGCTGCCTTGAAAGGCACAAGGAGTCTGTCTCAGTTCTGAAATTGAAAAAAAAAAAATAGTATTTGCAGCTAACTTAAGACTTTGTTTTGGCCTAGATGACATGCTTATTAAGCTCTGGGACTGGGATAAAAAATGGTCTTGTTCCCAAGTGTTTGAAGGACACACACATTACGTTATGCAGATTGTGATCAACCCCAAAGATAACAATCAGTTTGCCAGTGCATCTCTGGACAGGACTATCAAGGTAGGATGTCCACACTTTGTGTCAGTTATCACCTTTTTTATTTATTTTCCTCTGGAGAACTACCCAGTTTCAAGGCTTAGCACAGTTTTGCTCTGAAAAGCTCTTGTCAGACATCCACTTCACCTCTGAACATAGCCAATTATGATCATCCCATATCTTTGATTGCTTTTGCTTCCATTATGGCCTTTCTCACATTGTCATAATTCATGTATTTTTGGATTTCTTTGTCCGCTGAAATATTGGATGATTGGGGCCGGAACTGTATGTTTCCTTCTTCCTCCAGACATTCAGTAGCAAACAGCACACTGCCTTGGGTACACTTGATGATTAGTACATATTGCAATGACTGCATTCGTATTCCTTTTTTCCATTATAATATTTAAAATGCAGGCATAAGCATAGATTTTAAATCACATCAGTTTTTGCTTACATATATTTGCTATATACGTGTGATATTTTATTAGTTTTTTCTTTAACTTACATAAATTTTTATGTGACTGACTATCTTAGAGTTTTGAGTTTACTTCTTTTTTCTGTCTATTGGATTATGCTTGCCTTTGACATAGGTTGGAAACTATGAAATTAGTTTTAAACTCCTTCACTAAATTAGATTTATCTTGAGAACAAGACTTATCTTTTGGCCTAAGTAAAGTTTATAGTGTAGAGTAAATAGTAAACATTTGTTTACCTTTTTTTCGCATATATTTACTCTCTACAGGTCTTCCGCATGTTAGACACCCAGTAAATATTTGTAAAGATAAAGCTCAATTCTATAATTTTTTACTACTCTTCTATACTTTACAATTTTAATTAAACAGTAGTCTTTGTCTTTTAATACATGTAACTAAATCCACTTTCCTTAGCTGTGTATTAAATTGTCCATAAAATATTTACCTATCCTTAAAGCAGTGTTTTCTTAAGGTGTTCTCTCTAGATTCCTGGGCTTCACTGTAGCTCAGTTGAATTCAATAGGGATAAAGCCTGGAAATCGTGATTTTCAGAGAACACAGTAGTGATTCTGCCCTCTGGAAATTTAACTGAGAACAAAAACAAATCAGTGAAAACAAATGAATGTTCCTTAGCTTTTCTCTCCTGGGCTTTGACCTTTTATATAGTATGTCAGAAGTATGGTGGATCTGCCTTCTAAAAGCAAAGCCCTGTAGTGACTGGGAAATGCTGTTGCTCTCTGAAGGTGTGGCAGCTGGGTTCTTCATCACCAAACTTCACTCTGGAGGGACACGAGAAAGGCGTAAATTGCATTGATTACTACAGTGGTGGCGACAAACCATACCTCATCTCAGGTGCAGATGACCGTCTTGTTAAAATATGGGATTACCAGGTACAGTTTTTTCATGGCCTTATTTGCCATATGTTAGACATGTTTTTTAACTGTTTCTTACAAGACAGTTAAAACTTGGGTTGTTGGATTCTTTTCATAGTGTAATGATTTAAGGCCAAAGTATTTGCACCAAAATTTTCCCAGAATTCTCCATAAACATGAACAGTGGGCGGGGATGTCGCTCATTGGTAGAGTGCTTGCCTAGTATGTGCAGGGTCCTGGCCTTGAGCCTTAGCACTGCAAAAGGTAATACAAAAAGACACAAATGCACAAGATTTCAAAAATAAATGCTAACATGTTTTCTTTTTTTAATTTAATAATAGAAGTTACAAATTTTAACATTTTAAATTATACATCCTTGAGTATCCTTATTGGTAGACTTCCATTTATATTTGAAAACATACCAGTGAAAACATCATAACGTAGCTGTGGCACAACCATTTTGTCATATAGAACTCTTGTAAACCTAATTATAAGTTCCTGGTATTGTACTTGTAGCTGCAAGATGTTCTTAAATTTCTGTGTTTTGTTTTGTTTTTCACATGAAAAGTTTCCCTAAGCAGTTAATATAGTAAGACTTAGAAACCAGTTATAATTTGAAATGTTTTCAGATTTGTCCCTAAGTTCAGAATAAAAATATTAAAGACTAAAGTAGTACTGCTACTAAGACTAAAGTAACAGTATTTAGTAGACTAAGTACCATCTACTTAGTACACAGGTGGTAGGTATGGATATTGTAGAGGAAATTCATCATTCTAAGAATTTGGGGAAATAGTATTCAGATGAAAACCTAGATCTTTTTTTTCTTTTTCTTTAAATGATAATTACATTTACATTTATCTGATCTATGAAATTAAACATGTATGCAGAATTCTGTTTCAAAAATTTCTATGTTGGATTTATTCAGATTGTCATAACCTCTATCATCTATAATGTATCTGTGCATTAATAAAATTAAGACTGGTTGCTTACTTTTTACTAATAAAATGTGTTTATGTCTTGATTACAGAATAAAACTTGTGTGCAGACACTGGAGGGACATGCCCAAAATGTGTCTTGTGCCAGTTTTCATCCTGAGTTGCCAATCATCATCACAGGTTCAGAAGATGGTAAGTTAGAGTATATGTTTATTCCTGTGTTCCTGTTACTCACTTAGTAGGTGTTTCAGTCAAGTGTTTTCAGTCAAGGTGTTTCAGACCCATCACTGCATTATAATGGGAGGTTTCCAGTGATTCTGATACTTTTTATTAGACTAATAGACTTTAAGCTACTAAAGAATAAAAGGGACATATTTTTATCATCTTCATCTTCATCTGATGTGTTTTGATTTTGTTACTTAAATTAGTGGACACCCAGACGTTCTAGAGGAAAAACTGAAAGAGCACATGTGCCAGAGTGAAACAAACCTGGGTTTTAAGTTCAAGCTCTGTCATTTGGTGAATGTGGTTTGGGCAAATTATGGAATGAGAACACATATCCACTCCATGGGACTGTGTAAGAATGTGAGAAGAAATTAGTGTAGAAAGCATCTGGTACATAGTAAGCACTCTGCCCAGGAAATCTTGTTACTGTTTCACACCTCAAATTGCATTTCCTAGTTTTAGTTTCTTATAGATTTTCTATTATTATGTTTCTGTTCCTTTATAAAATCAGTTAAAGATTATAGATGAAAAAAAAAAAGGTCATTAAGTTGCCAGGTGGGTTTTCTGTTGGAATAAAGACTTCCCTGTGGCTCATTCACCTGACAGTTTATTGTTGGATGTTTGTATCAAAAGAGAGTATTCACATTGTTCTTTTTAGGAACAGTCCGTATATGGCATTCAAGCACCTATCGGCTGGAGAGCACTTTGAATTATGGAATGGAGCGAGTGTGGTGTGTGGCCAGTCTGAGAGGGTCCAACAATGTGGCTCTGGGCTATGATGAAGGGAGTATCATTGTTAAGGTAATTCTCTGTCTCTCTAAATAAAACACATGGACATTGACAAAGTCATTTTCCTTATAATTTAGTACTGTCATCTTCCAAGTCACCAGTTTTGTTAAACTGGCAGTTCTTTTCTTCAGCACTAGAGATTAAGTAACAGTGTTTTAAAGTGGAAGAAAGGAAATAGTTCTCTCTGTTAAGGGGAAAAGAATGTCTGTTTTGTTGTGGTTTTGTTTTCCTTATCATTGCTAAGAGCCACTTGTCATTCTTCCAGCTTGGTCGGGAGGAACCTGCCATGTCCATGGATGCCAATGGGAAGATAATTTGGGCCAAACATTCAGAAGTCCAGCAGGCCAATCTAAAAGCAATGGGAGATGCTGAAATTAAAGATGGAGAAAGATTGCCACTGGCAGTAAAGGATATGGGCAGTTGTGAAATATACCCTCAGACTATTCAGCACAATCCTAACGGGCGGTAAGTAATCACCAAAATCTCTCTCTGAGCTTCTGTATATGTTAGAGAACAGGGTGTGTATGCATATCCATGGCATATCCCTGGGGTAGGTATCTCTACTCATTCCTCTTTGAGCTTTTGCCTTGCTTTCATGATCCCCCAGCACAGCCACAGGCAGCTATTGCCAGTTGACCAAGTTGGTATGTAAGGTGGAACAGTTAAATTGTATTTATTTTTATTTCATACATGTTGGCTTTGTGCACCTGTGTGCTTCTTTGGGAGCAAGGATCATGTCTTGACACTTGGGTACTCTTAATACTTGCTCACTCATTTCTCTTAAGCAATAACTGACTCTGAGCTATGTATCTTTTGAAAAGTTTTGGAATTGGTAATTCTGCCTCTTGTTCATAATTTGAACCATCAGATTGTTATTCCCTTAAGAGTTATAAAGCATCGAACATCTTTTGAGTTTTGTAAGAGAGGAGTTCCTAGAACAATGAGCTTAAACCTGTAGAGCTTTAAAAATTATTTTATAGGTCTGGGATGTAGCTCACTGGTAAAGTGATTGCCCAGCATTTGTAAATCCCTCAGTCAATCCCCATTACAGTGCAAAAAAAGAAAAGAAGGAGAGAGAAAGAAAATTCCAGAAATAAACAATTTATCATTTAAAGATTATAGTATATGTCTTGAATATTAAAAAAAGGCAAAGTATGCTGCCAAAGGTCAGTAAAGGATATCAGTAGTTATTTGTGACATAACGAAATGACTTATGAAGGTTATGAATACATTATATATGTTTCCCTTGATATCATAAAATATTCTTTGCCATGAGGTTGGCATTTTACCTTTGGCAATCTTTTGATAGTAGGCATTTTACAATGTTCTAAATGATAACTTTGAAGGGAGTTGTTTTGTGTCTACTGGGAAAATTTTACTTGACTACTTCACGATCTGTTTTTATTTAATAAATAGGATAATTATCATTTAAATGTTAAATTTAAACATTTAACATTTAAATTATTTTTATGAATTTAATAGTCACTAAAAATTAGAATAAGATATTTTTCTTCATTTGAATGATTGGTGTCAGAATGAAGATAATCTTATAATAAGACAGTACCTTCTTATGGTATAAGTGTCATGAACGAAGCTAGATATCTTGGTGTGCAGCAAATTCTAGTTGAATAATTGAAATCGTCCATTATCAACTTCTTTTTTTTTTCTTTTTTTTTTTGGTACTGGGGATTGAACTCAGGGGCACTCGACCACTGAGCCACATCCCCAGCCCTATTTTGTGTTTTATGTAGAGACAGGGTCTCACTGAGTTGCTTAGCGCCTCGCCACTGCTGAGGCTGGCTTTGAACTCGCGATTCTCCTGTCTCAGCCTCCCAAAGTGCTGGGATTACAGGCTTGAGCCACCGCGCCCGGC